>SRMA01027430.1:51052-471610 GCA_007224835.1 Danionella cerebrum | reverse complement strand
GGTCTGGGACATCACAGCACTGATGAGGCAGGAAATTGGCATGTGGAGCAATATGTTGCAGTGACCACAGAGTCCCACAGGATATTGCAGGTGGAGTGACATCATCTGGAGAAGCAGCCAGCAGAAACAACACACAGGGACTGTGGCTGAACTTCCTCTTCATAAAAAAGTGCTACATTGAGACCTGTTGTATAGGTCACCTATAAAAACCTCCAAAAGTGCAAGTACATTAGAACATTAAGTTGGTTTAACGTATTCATTGTAATTGTAGAGTTTCGATATCTTAGAGAAATCAATATTTTTTCAGAAAATATCAATGATAACACAAAAACTTTTACCCCCACTCAAAGGAAGTGGTTGGATGATGCAATTTGTTGTCAAACAATTTTGTTTACTCTTTTAAATCATAATGGCAGTAGAAACTTTCCAAATGACCCTGATCAAAAGTTGACACACCCCAGCTCTAATATTGTGTATTCCCAATTCTTCCTGGCAAAAATGTTGATGATGTTGAGGTTAGGAGACTGAGATGGCCACTCCAAAACCTTCACTTTGCTCTTGCGTCACCAATGAAAGGTGGACTTTTGGGCTGTTGTCGTGTTGGAATGTCCAGTGTTATGTGCAGCTTCTGGGTTCATGAGTCACATTTTTTTCTATCAATTTTGACCAAGTTTCCTGTGCCTTTGGCTCTCACACATCCGCAAACATCAGTGACCCGCCTCCAAGTTTAACAGTGGGCATGGTGTTCAATTCATGCTGACTCCTCTCCAAATGTAGTGTTAATGGTTGTGGCCAAAAAGTTCCGTTTTGGTCTTAGCACTCCAAATAACTTTATTTCAGAAGTTTAGCCACTTGAGCTTTTTTCTGGCAACATTTCTTAAAGTGTCACCTTTTTGTGCTCCTTGAAACAGCCATGGCGCTTTTTTTTTTGTTGCCATTTTGTCTCAGCTGAAGATGTTTATGGATTTGTGTTTGAATGATATAAACATTTTCTGGCAGTTGTAGCATACATTTGTGTTGGTCTACCTGATTATTGTTTGATTTCAACATAATCAATCAGAGTTTGAACACTGAAAATTGGCATTCCCAGTTCTCATTGGCATTCAAAATATCGTTTTCCTGTTTTGTACAGTTCCACTAACTTTTTTTGTAGATCCTTTGACAGCTTTTTTGCTTTCCCAAGTAATCTTTCTTCCATTAATGTGTCAACACATTACTGGATGAAAGAGACAAGGGTCTATATGGAGTCAGAAACCTTTTTTTTTTTTTTTTTACCAAACATTGATTACAAGTGAACCTTTTGTGTCAGTTTTTTGTGCATGTCAGGGTATAAACTTTTGATCAGGGTCATTTGGAGTTTTTGCTGTAAAAAACCATTTCCCACTAACAATGAGTACAACTGTATAAGTCTGTTATGATTCTACAGTATTCTCAGGGCTTACTGTCTAATATGAAGCTAAAGGGGATAAACATATCCACAAGATCTTAAAGAGTGTTCTCTTCAAATCTCTTGAAAAACTACCTGCAGGCATCTTTCCTCATCAAATGATCAAAACAGATGGCTAGGATTAAACCAATGAGTGCACTTTGAAACTATCTTCCCTAAATCATAATAATACTGTACGCCTTGAGGAGCACATAAACTCAATGTCAAAGAAAATCTCAGTTTAAAAAAAAAAACTTAGCAGAACTCATCCAAGAAAATTGGGAACCTCTCTTCCATTCGACACATCGATAAAAGCTGTCCAGAACAGGGGCTCATCAACATTGAAGTGGATCGTGTACGAGAACGGGGAGCAATTTCAGGATTGGCTTCCTGCGAGAAAGTATAAACAACAGCTTTATGCTTCTGTGGCCCATGTCCCCCACCAACAAGAACATTCACTTCCAGAATATATCCCAAAATCTAGTAATAATTTTCCAAGATAGTCCAAGCTATTTCTTGGTCTATAGTTCTTGGCTGCTCTTCTTAGCTGCCAGATTTTCCAACACATACATGCTTTACTTGACCTCACAGCACCTTATATCACAGGAAGAATAACAACCATCACCTCTTTATTGAATGTGCTATAGTTAGAAAGCCATGATGTCTCAAGAGCACTGTACACCTGTAGACAACGGTTCATCTTTGACAAAGATATCACTGCCAGAAATGAAACTTCTACTTCAACGAAAGGAACGTTGACTTAACATGGTGTGAAACCTTGTAAAACTGTTACTTAAACTAAAATCCACAGTTTAAAACTTTACAAGAACATGAATGTACAATTTAACAGAATGTCTGTACAAGAACATATCAACCAGCAAAAGTTTTTAAACCCCTGGCTCTAGGGGTTACATTTTTAGTAACAAATTATATGGCTCCCTAGGAACTGTTTACCCCAGCAACCAAAATTTCTGAACTCCTTCTCAGCTTTGGTAAATGATAAAGACATGAGATTAGTTTATACAAGTAATAGTGACAAAGGGATTGTTAGATTATGTTACTGACCCCTCCATAGCAACCTAACTTTACCATAGTAACCATTTTGGCATTTCACAATCTCACGTAAAGAAAAGTATAGAGCCTAGGGGGTTGGTTTATAATACTCACATTGGCACGGAAATGTTTGTGTGATGTCATTGACTCCTTCATAGCAACCAAATATTTTACCTTGGTAACCAATCCATTTTACTAATACAAATACTTTTAAATGTTACTTTTACAAACCAACATCAATGTTTGTACACAAACTTTAGCCATCTAGTTATTTTTTGTTATTATATTCATAATAATAATAATAATAATAATGTTGAGACAAAGTGTGAAGGCAAACTTTTTCACATGTGTCCTTCTCAGTTCAGGCTCTTGTTATGTTATGCAGGGTGCACCTCAAGATCTTCTCGTTCATTATTGTTGCACGTGCAGATGTTTTAATTCTGCTTAGAGCACTGTTTTTTTAGACTCTCTTCTCTTCAGGCTTTTTTTGCCTTCGGAATTCCCTTAATCCTTCGTGGCATAGATTCAACAAAGTACTAGAAACATTCCTCAGAAAGTTTGGTCCATATTGACATGATAGCATCACAAAGTTGCTGCAGATTTGTGGGCTGCACATCCATGATAGTGACTGACTCCAATAGCTGTTGACTCCAAATTCTGACCCTAACATCTGAATCTTGCAGCAGAAATTGAGACTCATCAG
Organism: Danionella cerebrum; assembly: GCA_007224835.1. Lineage (NCBI taxonomy): Eukaryota > Metazoa > Chordata > Actinopteri > Cypriniformes > Danionidae > Danionella > Danionella cerebrum. The sequence goes on along the minus strand of SRMA01027430.1, from coordinate 468,428 downwards.
ACCAAGTTTTTCCAATCTTGGTGAACCTGTGCTAATTGTAGCATCAGTTTCCTGTTCTTATCTGACAGGAGTGGCACCCGGTGTGGTCTACTGCTGCTGTAGCACATCCACGTCAATGTTGTACGTTCAGTCCCTTAAATCACCTTTCTTCCCCCGTTCTTGGTTTGAACTATGTGAATTCTGATTAGAAATGTACATAACGAGCCGTTAGACAAGTGTACCTAATAAAGTGACCAGTAAGTGGATACCTACGTTGAAAATTACAGTCATCTCTTATCTTTTTAAGTGGGGGGATCTTGCAGAGTTTGTGGCTGACTAAATACCTTTTTGCCCCACATGTAGATGTTTATTCAAATAATTCTTCATGCAGTCATGTTGTCAAGTAGTACATTAGCAGCAGCTTATTTGCATTGTGGATTTGCATAACTCAAGAGAGTGTTAATCATTTATCAGCAGGTTATCTTGGCAAAAATGTGCATCTAATATATCTAGAACTTAACATCAGGCTTACGTCAATACTTTTAGTGACTTAAAACAATTTAATATGAACTGAATATTTTATAATAAAGGACTGCTTATAAAATCAAACCCTTACAGTAGACTGAGCATTACCCAGTGAAAGAATGCCAACATTAAATGACAATAATGAGCATTTTCATTATAATGAACCCAGTTATATCCATGTCAAATTCTCTGAATGCATCACATTGTCATTTATAGACCCCCAAACCATTTCCAAAGCCCCATTAGTACTGTAGAGACTAGAAAAAAATCTCCATCAAACCAAGTCCAAATTCATGGCTAGTTACAAGTTATGTCCAGACATTTACAGTCAATCCCTGAAGCCAACATTCAGATCCAATTGTTTTAAATTATCTTACAACTCTGCCCTCAAACATAAGGCCAATAACCTAAATCAAGACTGGCATGAGAGCCAAAAATGTCAGCACACACAAAAAAATAACATTACTGCCAGTAATGGAGACACATTTAGTTTATTATTTCATCAACTATAATGTTAAGTATTAAAAGAAACAAAGGCATTGACTTAAACACAATAAAGTTTTATTCTAAAACACTATATAATCATAAATGTTAAAGAAATGTTTTGCATGAAAGTAATTATTTCCATTACAAAATGTAATAATAATAATATTTAAAAAGTACATTTTGATTTGACATTTCTTGACATTCTGTGGTTCCTAGTACATTCATTCAATCAAAATGAACTAATTATATTTTCATGATAAAAGATCAAAAATACTACGCTAATTCACAAGTAAAAGTTATGTAAATTTTCATGAGTTACATCATTGGTTGTCTGGAAAAGACATTTCAGTTAAATATATCATACAGGAGACCAACTCTCTGATATTTGAGAAGTGAAAAGCTTATATGATTTATGGAAAGATTTATTTAATCTAAATTATGCATGTGCGAAAATTTAGGCGCTCGTGTAATTTCCTTGATGCCTTTGGCACTAATCATTAGAACTCAAAATTGTTTTGGTAACTTCAGTGACCCTTGACCTCCACACACAGGTGAATCAAATCATGAGAACGTATTTAAATGGGAGGGATACAGAAAGCTGTCGCAGAGATTAAAGCTCTCAGTTTCCACTGTGAGGAACATTGTGAGGAATTTGAAGACCAGAGGCACAGTTCTAGTTAAGGCCTAAAGTGGCAGAACAAGAAAAATCTTAGGCGCAGGATGGTGAGAACAGTCACAGTCAACCCACAGACCAGCTCCAAAGAACTACAACATCATCTTGGAATTCAAATTTTGGAATTGGACTTGAATATTAATGAGTTTAAACAAAGATTATCATCAAATTCTAACTTTGCGATTTATGTTCTAGATTACAAAATGTCTCTATTATTTTAAAACGATTTGCATAAGAAAAAGTCTACAAAACACATCAAAATACTCACACAAGGATACACAGTGGCCCTGTGTTTTACAAATATCTAAAAAGTCTGCACTAATACCCAGTGGTTTTACCACAGTGATAAACCTCTTAAACTTCAACAAGCCCTGGCCTCTAAATTACAAGGTGATTTCCACTGTTTTAATAACAGCTCGATGTTCAAAAACCAAAACTGGCATTCCAGTGGGTCATGGTGTCAGCGAAAAGTAAGGAAATTACCCAGTGTGCCACACATGACTCCAGCAATGCCAGCTCAGCATAGCCATGGGTGGTCCGGAGTCATCCAAACATGCTTGAATGAATATCAAGACCATGACCTTTCTGTTTAGAGGAATTTAGAGGAAGAGCTTGAGACAACGAGGAAGTTTGGGGTCATGAGGGTCTGCAGCTTATTGAAAATGCTTCTCTGAAAATGAACACATCAGAAACTGGCGTTTTGATAAAATTCGGGAGGAGAGGGATGTTCATTAGCAGCCTGGCTGCAGGCACTTATCTCCAACTGGCTTCCTCCTGCTATTTATAGCTCCGGGGAGCTTTTCTCTGTAGACAATTAAAAAAAAAAAAACCTTTCTTCCACCTCTTCACCACACCTGGCTCTCTGGACTCAAGGAGGTCTCTGGGCTCAGGTCGCTTCCTGGCTCGAGAGCCCATTCTTGGAGTGCTCGCCTGGTGTGCATTCCATGCTTGCCAAATATGCCAAGAGTCACCAGGCTAATTACCAGCACTGTGAACTAGTGAATTACCAGTTAAATTTCAGCAAGCTTGTTAACATTGTCCACATTTTTATGACTGTGGACTTGCTCATTCAGGCTCAGACCTCACTCCTTGGTCACCCATCCGGTCACCAACCTGAGATGGCATCTTCTAGGAAGGGGAGCTGAAATTGTGGGTTGGCCAGATCACCTGTTTTGGTTTTCCTTACCGGACACTCCCTGCACATCTCATTACTTTGGCGGTAAAACATATTGTTAATCGTCTTTTGCTTTGGACAAAAAAGGTCTCCTCCTAAACCTGTTGAACTACAGCCACCAAGCTTTGCCAAGACATCCAAACTGGTTTGACTCTCATTGCTATATCTTTTCAGACTGGTCTCCACAAGATTGGAATTTTACTAAGAAATTACTTAGAATTCTGGATGCATTTTCCAATGACTTGGGGTCGAAATTTGTACAACTCAAACTGAGAACCCCACCGAAATTTCAAACAGATCACACATGTGGAGGTTATCAGTCTGTGCAAGAACATACCAACCACTGTGCAAAGGTATTTGAAGGGGATAAAATTCACAATTGATTTATAATTAATTTCTCCTGTGTTGTGCACTAATGGGCACAATCACTTATTACCACACTTTTGTTCTAAGAAATGGTGGTCATAGAATTCCTGGATGATGTCTGTGCTCTAGATCAGTCGTGCTGCTCTGCTTGCTAAGAATCCTCAAGATGACCACCTGATGGGTGACTATGGATATATGAGCCCGTTTATTACCCTGTGCTCAATTTTTAGAAGTGCATTCCTCAGGAAAATGAGCTCACTTTTGCTCATTCACAGCACAAGAAAAGTGATTCTCAAGACGGTTTACTGAATGAATCAAAAAGCACAGTTCTATAGTGACCATGAGTAAGTAAAGGCGTATTTGTAAATGATTCTGGCGAGGCTTTGCAGTTGAGGGAGGTTTTTTTTATCACAGTTTCAACAGAGAGAGCAGATCAAAGAATGAAAACTATTTGTTTTGGTTATTTGTGCTTTTTACTCAAGTAAAGATCACAGGGATGGTGTGGTTAGCACTGTTGCCTCTTTGAGAAGGCTCTTATTTTTGGGTTAAATTAAGTTAGGATTATTATTTTTGGATAATATCCCAGTGGGTGAAAAGGTTTCTATTTCTGATTTTCTTGTTATCATCCTGCCAAATGAATTTGTGAACCAAAACACTCTTTTTAATCATCTAATTTTGGTTCGCACTTCTACATTTTAAGTCACATTAATGTTTTTCTTTTCATAATATGCTAAAATTCATGATGTGCAAGAATGTGAAAAGGACAATCAACTTCTCATAACTTCTGAAACAGCTCAAAATAAAAGAGTAATATGTGTGACTAAGCATGTATTTTTCATAAAATAATGTACACAATTCTCATGTCATCAATTGTTAAGAGAACCATTCAAACTTAATTATAACATTATTTTTTTTCAAAGTAAAAAAGTACTGTTCTAAATAAATACACAGTGAATGTTAAAACACTTTATAGATTTTAAAGAACAAATAATTGCCATTTGTTGCGTTTGCAGAATATTTACTAAAACTAAAAGTAATTTCAATCAAACTTTGAACATTTTAACTTTTTAAAAGCATTTTAACAGATTGCTTCACATTTTAATATAGGACCATGTATATGATAGCAGCTTCTCAATTCTTGCGTCCGTTGAACTATTTTTATAAAGTTTTTGCTTGAATTTGCTTGTAAGGTGTTAGAAGAGCCTCCCAGAGCTGCTGTTTGGATTGAAACTCCCTCATAGATCTTTTGCTTGTGGATTCTCCAAAGGTTCTCAGTAAGATTGAGGACAGGGGGAATGGAGGCCACACCATGACTTTCACTCCTTTTATCCCGATAGGAGCCATTGATATAAAGGCTCTATGCAGCATGAGATGGTGCATCATCATCAATGAAGATTATTTGATCACGTATAGCATAGTTCTTCCTTCTGTACCAAGGCAGGAAGTGGTCAGTCAAAAACAGGAGGTAGTTTCTACAACTTCGAGAACTCTAAAGAGGCCAGAAAACTCTCTTCCCAGGATTCCAGACTAAAACATGACTTGCAGACAATGCAGCCTTGCTGGAACAGGGCTCACAAACCATCTACTACTCCATGTTTCTGGACCATCCAGGGTTGCACAGCACTCATCAGAGAACAAGATTGTTTGAAAATTTGTCTTTCTGCAAATATAAGCCACTGTTGCTTAGCGGTTGCCGAATGGAAGGACTCTGGGAGACTACACCATGATTTCCATGGGATTTACCAACAGCTTCAAATATCTATTTGGTGCTATGTAATGGCATATTAACAGCTTCTGATCCAGTTTTATATAATGACATGCTGTTTAAAGGGAAATGTTAGTATTGTTTCTGTATTTTGTCTATAAACTTGTCTCTGTATCTTTTAATTGAATTGTCAAGTCTTGTATTTTCTATTGTTGTTGTATTCTATTATTAATGCATTTCAGATATTATTGGACATGGCAATGAATGTTTCACATCCACATCGTTACAGCACAAAGCTGTTGTTCATACTAATTTGGTTGCTAGGTTACAGTTAATTAACTTTCCACTACAATTAGAGATTGTAATTATTCAACAGCAACTATTTAACCCTTTCAAATAGATTGATTTTGTAAATGTAGATGTAAATATTCCTTTATTATATCTCAAAACTCATTTATCTTAGAACATTTCTCTGTAGTTAACATGACAATGATTAAGAATATTACAGGATTTTAAAAAATACTGTGCATGAATAGATGAGGTGATCATCAGAAAAACGATAAAATAGTGCACAGTTCAATGTGGGTTTTTTTCTTACATAAAGACTCTGTGGTGGCGGGAGGGCCTTATGCTTTTAATTGGCCTGAGTTCAGCTGAGGAATGGGATCTAAATCTGGACTGTGGTAACAAGCACACAGAAGCTAGTGATTACTGCTGCACTGTTGAACCAAAACCACTGGAAAACAAAATGCCATTGCATCTGACCTTCACATTTACAAACAAAATCTCATGAATAACACGTTAAGAAATCCAAAAACACACAAAACAAGTATTGTATCCAAGCACATATAATGACTATTTTTTAAAGGTAAATTTGGTTAAAAAAAGAAGAACTGTTGAATTTAAACGTAGAGAAAAATATCTTATCTACACTTTGATTTACGACATTTATTAAACTGATAATTACTTTTCTCCCATTAAATGCTAAAAATACATGCTCAATTTTCCCCAGAATGCCACATGACACATATATTCATTCTATCAATAAACATTTTTCTATACATAGTTAATGAACAACATGCATGCTGTTTTAGTGTTGAATAAAATGCTCAGTTTTACATCATGCAATTTACGATGCGATTGTTTTAACCTTTAGAAGTCTCTGCATCCGTCGATGCATGTGCCAATCACAGTAGCTCTTTTGAATCAAGTAGGTTTAGTATGTTTAGTTTTCAAAAAGGTTATTAGTTTTGACATTTTTGGTTTCAAACGAACATTGTGTTCGTTTGCTGCCAGCTATGACACACAATTTGCAAGGTAATTAGAATTAAAATGTGACAAAATGCACATTTGTCTTTCAGTTTCATTTTACAGACCCCAAATTGGTGCCATCTAGTGGGGAAAATAAGGGATAACCGTTGGAAGTATAAGACCTGTGAGATGGCTTGTATTTTTCAAAGTTCTGGCACAGAAAAAGCACCATGGTAAATAAAGTGCTTGGAAGAGTATATATGGTTTAGAAGAGATTTGTCTGTTTTTTTCACCTTTGTTTTTTTGGGATTTCTGAATTTTTGTTTTGTCTCAACCCTTTTGATTTTTGTTATAAAACACAAAAACTGTTCTCAATTTATACTCAAAGTAATAAATGACAACATTTATTTATTGGGAATTATTGTGTAATGTAATGAAAGAAATATTTGAAAATATTTGGGGTTGTACAAAAATAATGCTATCAAGCATTGCCAAAAAACAGTTTCAAAGGTAATTTATTAGAACAAATTGTCAAAAAGTAAAAAAAACGGTCAAAGAGGCACTGGACGTCTAAGGGTTAAGATCTGACTAACAAAAACATCCAGGTCTAATTTCATTTTGTGCATATTTTTCTAAGAGTTATATGTTAGTATTGTCACCTGGGTGGAATTGACAGATTACAGTGATGGCTTGCATTGGAGTTTAGCAGAAAAACAACACAGCTTTAACTGCTCATCTCAATGTCATCTGACTCTGCGCCTCACTGCTACTGCATTCACACACTATCTCTCCTTATTATGGCACTGGCATGGCTGAATGCCCTCACAAATTCAGAGCTTCAAATCGAATCATTTACTCGAATACATTTACTGTTACATTTTAACAGTCGAAAAATGATCTACTTTTAGGCTTTTTCTGATTTTCTATAGACTATAAATTCTCAGAGTAACAGTAAATGCAAATATTAATTATAATTTGATCCAAGGAGCATTGCTTGGGTTATTAAAAAATAGAATTTTACTAATCTAAAAACAATGTCATCTTGTCATCATTGTTGCTTGCTCTGTTCTCTAGAAAAGTGCAAGGGGTCTTGTATGAATATGCAGATATTTTTGTCTGAGCTGCTCAGGGAACATGATTTTCAAGTAGATAAAAATCTGTCTTTGGTTACTATTTTAACTCAAGTGACCCTGGATTATGTATAGTGTTCTGTATATGGCTAAAATGCGAGAAATGGCCAGTTTTTGTCCATTTTAAAGTACTGCATTACTGATCAAAATAATAAAAATAAAAACAACATTGCCCGGTAAAGATTAGTGAACCAGATCCCTCCAAACGTGGTTGCTCATGAAGAAGTGATGGTCCACTAAAACCAGTGAAACATTATTACGCTTGCTCTTGCCATCATAGAATGAAAAGGAGATTAAAGAACGAAGACTGCTTTACTAGAAAGTTGACTGGCACCTGTTAGTATAGTATAGTATAGTATAGCTAGTATAGGTTTAGTATAGTCTTCACACTGTTTTCGTTACGACTTTCATCAAGAAGCAACCTCCTGCTTTCCCTCCCAATGCATTATTGGAAGTGACTGAACTGCAGTACCTCGACCGGCCACTTGAGGCAGGCTCCATAAGTAGGCAGGTTCTCATTAACTCCAATGTTATATATCGCAACTTTGAAGCTCAAAATCTCATATTTCCATCCCTGGTTTTGTTTATGTAGATCTCTAGATATGACCATCAACATTTGTTTAAGATTTATTAATCCTTAAAGTTATGCATAATTAAGGGCGTGGTTTTCTTGAGGTGCATAGGACTGACAGTGCTGATGAACTTGGCTACGCCTTGTGTTTCTTTTTTAGATTTTACTGTCTGTTTTTGTGTGTGTGTGTGTGTGTGTGTGCGCGTGTGTGTGTGTGTGTGTGCCTGTGTGTGTAGTTGTAGACCATCGAGTTCGTGGTTTCTACCCCCACGTCCCGCCTCTGTAGATCTTTTGCACATTTTCGATTCCCGGGAAGTGACGCACATTCACAAAGGCAATGGCTGGAGAAGCTCACTTTGACCCTCATTTGGCTTTGCCAGAAATCAATCACTAACACTTTGTCCATGTCCATGTTTTTTTTAAACGAGCACAGGTGCACAGTTTTTTTTTTTGAGAGTTTGAGAAATAACATACAAAAAAAAAAAAAAAAAAAAAACTAAACATTGCCTCAAAAAACAGCAATAAATGGGCCATGGAGAAAATGTACATCTTTACATAATGAAAAAAAAAACACTTTAAGAACTTTATGTTAAGAAGAATACTCCAAGGTAAATTTTTTCTCTAACTCAGTCATGAACTGAAGCCAAAATATAATTAAAAGGCCATTTAAACATCAAGCTCACTAAAAGTGTCGGGCTGATAAATCAATTTGTTATTTATTACACGCTCCAAAAGACAAGTGATGGGTCTGGAATTTCTTTTACATGTATGTGTTGGAAGCACTTGTGAAAATGAAAGGTTGTGCAGCTGTCGAGAGGATATGAAGAACATTATAGGGCAGATTAACTACATATTTTATCCGATCTGACACAATGGAATAAGTCCATGAGAACAAGACTTTATAATTGCCTTGAGCTGAGCGACTGCTTTCTTCCAGGTGAATAAGCCCACATTTTAAACATTGCATTTTTAATATATGAGACATATTGCTAGAAAATTGACACGTCATGCGATTTCAATGTTTTATTTCCTCATGTTTCATTACACTTGTTTTTCTTTTTTTGCTTAGTTTTGCTCTTACGTGTTTTAGCTATGAACTAAACCATTCCTTTTCTTTATCTAAATACTTCTAGTTAGGGTCATAAAGTTCTCCTGATGACGGCCTCCTGCTCACATTGAATGAAAGGCGGCGCTACATTTTGTACAGGTTGTCAGTCCATTATGCAAATTGTATTCACATAAAGTATGTTGTTGGACTGCGAACGCGGTCACACTGCAGGACCAGAAACCATGTATAATATTCCACCAGCACCTGAGTCTCTTACTCTGCTGGTTTCTACTGGAGAGAGCCTCTGCTCACCCATATCAGTTTGTTGAAACGTCCAGACAATACTGGGATTATTTAAGAACATAAGAACATTGTTATCTGGGGTTATCATAAGAACATGGTTATCTTTTGAGCACCTCAAAGATCACTTGATTATTTATTAAGTCTATTTTCTTTCTAGAATTAAAGACTGTTGATCTGCATATCTCTTGGGCTTGGATTGTTTCAAAAAACACCACATTAATGAAAATGAAAAGTAAATAGATAAATCAACATTGCAAATTTTATTGCAAAAATACGTTGTAATTCTCTGTAAGTGACTCTGGGTAATATTAATACTGAATAAATGTTCTTTAGAAGAACATCACCAAAAATCTTCAAGTTTTTCTTTTCACTGTTTGGTGGTTTCAGATGTTTGTGGTCTTTACATGTGACTCGCAAGATGTTTGGAAGTGTTAGAGGAGAAATTCTGAGAAATGCAAAAAAGGGGGAGCCAACCTAGGCCTGTTGAAATAAGAAGAAAACCGATATGAAGACAAGAAGAAAAACAGTAAGTTACACCTGCCGTCCACTACATTCAAGGAGCCAAGATACACTGTCCAAAAATATGAACAGTGAAATTATTGAAATAACACCCGCTTATTCATTTCACTGATATTTAAGAAACACAAACGTCACAGGGAGTCAAAGAAGTAAAGTTTGATGAACTGATATAAACAGAATGTAATCTTATTGATGGACTAGATTTATAGCCACAATGGAAATTTTGGGTCTATGAATAAAACCACAGTTTTGAAATCAGGCAAAACATCATCCTATGGTTTAACCACTGCAAGTGCTGACATTATTTTCCATTCAATGTATTATCTGTTATATATCACCATTACACGCCTTGAAAATAGTTACCAGCCACTTTTTAGGTACATGTATTCAGTGCTTGGTGCTAAATTGATTCACAGCCAATAACAGCAACATAGGGATGTAGACTTTAAACTTTAAATGTGCTATAAGTGTTATTGGCAGACTGGCTGGTCCTAAGGTCTTTGCTCAGTGAAGTCTGAAACGTTCGTTGTGTAGTTACACAAAAAAAAACATTTCCGAATTTTTTTAGATCCACGAGCCTTGCACACTGGATTTTTAAATTTGTTGCGTAAAATTTGCAAAAACATACAAATCGTGAAAGAAAGAAAGGGAAATACTAGAAGAGAGTAAGGAAAATGTGTCCTCCTTATCAAAGAGCAACGAAAATATCCTGAAAAATGTAAAGCTTATTTCAGGATGTCGGGTGTTCGGGTTTTGGAAACGTACATTAAAATAAAAGTCTAGAAGTTTCCGTAAATCTATTGATCCTGACCAGAAGACCGATTGTCTACCTACGGATCCACAGAAGGACAATTCCTGTTTGAAAATGTTTTCAGGAAATGTGAAAAATGCAACATTTTTTCAGAAAAAAATTTTTGTGTGCAGAACCACACAGAACCATAATGAGCAGGAAACCATCTCAGATAGAATCCAACTGTCAAAGTAAAAGAGGTATTCTAACTGATTTTACTACCCTGTTAGATTTAGCTGCCCTCGCTAATTGCTAAAAGTATTGTTATAGAGCTACAAATCAAACACATGCATTCTATGTTTAAACCTTACTAGAAAACTTAAAACTTTACAGAATTAAAAAAATCAACTGTTGAGTTGACTTTAAACCTCTGCCTTTTTCAATAAAGAGTATGAAGCAATGTTTTAATGAAGAACAAATGCATATTTGTCATATTTGTGACGTAATTGTTAATTTAAAAATGACCAAAGGTATTTATTTATGTGCGCACACACACAAATATGGGCTATGATGGTAGAGGAAAAAATATGGGATAAAAAATATTTAGCACTTTTTTTGGCAAAGATTGTGTTCCCTCACAAAGCACATTTTGCAAATAAAGCAGAAGTGATCTTACTCCAGAAGAGTAAGGGAATCCTATTTGGTGAGTTATAGTGTATGAAACTCATTTCTTGAGGATGATTCCTTAAGAAATTCCTTCTGTTATCTTTGGAAGAAAACAGTTTTTGCGAGAGAATTGTGTAAAAAAATGCAAATGTATCCCAACATATTTTTTTTTTTCAATAGAAATATGTCATAGTTTAAATACTGTGCAAAAGTTTTAGGCATGTGTGGAAAAAAAAGCTGTGAACAAGAATGCTTTCCAAAACAGAAGTGTTAATGTTGTTTTCCAACAATAAAATGTATCGATTGCCCAAGACTTAACCCAAGGGAGTCTAAATACATCTAGTTACTACATTAACTAATTGAAGACATTAGATTTATCATCATAACTATCATCGGAACATAGCTGCACAGTGTAAATAAATAATTGTCAAATAAACTATTGAAAGCACACAGATGTCTCTCCTGAAGTAAACAGACTAAGAAAGAGCCTTTGTGTCTCTTTAGAATAACAAGTGTCTTTCACTTACTGGTGCTTTCACAGGGAGGCTAATTAATTACCAGAAAAGGGCCTGTGCTAATCTCAATTGGAAGCAGGCAAAGTTTTGGATGCCTGACAGCTGGTTGGGGAAACGGTGACTTCTTATCATGGAAGTATCTGGCAACCCGCCATTGCTCCAAAATGGGGCGTAAAATTGCTATGTCCAGAGCAGTGAAGCAGGGCACATTATGATGGTAAGTGACAGCAGTGTGCAGACTGAAAGGAAACCTTACCAAACAGAGCAATTTATTTACAATTCTGAACCCCAAAAAAGGAGTTCTGCAAGAGATTTTTCTTTCTTTATTACCATAAAATCTAACGCCACGATTTTTCATATGATGTTTCACAACGTTCATATGAAATCAGAGCAGACCCAGGGATGTATTTCCTGACTAATAAATTTGTATTTTATTCTCCTTTGAGTTAAAGGCTATGTTCGTCTGAGCTAGGAAATACTTTAAATGGGTGCATGGAAAACGGCATATGATATTCGTGGTTTTTGCACAGCCATACAATTACTTTTTTTTGCTTTAAAAGTAACTTTCTTAGAGGACCTGTCAGAGAAAAGTCAATCAGTGTTCTCAGGAGGACAATCTAATGGTCACCTTTGTCTCATTCCTTTCAGTGTTTCCGTGCTATACTGGTTCGTGAAAATTGTTCCTGTGGGTGCCATTAGATCTCGAAACCTACAGTACTGCGAGTTTTTAAAAAACGATATGAGAGCTTTGTAAAGTGCTGAAAATGTGTATATATCTAATAAAACATTAATTTAAGATGGACAAATACTCATTTGGAATATGTTTGCTATTGGAATCTGTTTTGAAATCAAGTAAAAAAATAACTTTTGAAAAATGACAAAAAGCAAATAGTTTTTTATAAATCTACCTATATTATTAAATTAAAAAATACATGTAATTACTTTAGTATACTTTATATTATTTTCTCCATACAATGGATAATCATTGGCAAGTGTTTTTTTTTCTATAGTCACTTAAAACCCACGAAGTGGTTTAATCACCATCAGCAGCTCATATATTAAATGAAAGTTAACGGGTTGCCAGTCCCTCACAGTGCCATTTTCACCCGAATCAAGCACAAGGACGGCACTCAGGGAGGTTTCCTACAAGATTTGAAATCCTCGATGCTTTGTAAAGTGCTGAATACTGGTCTGTCTGGAAGCTGCTACATGTTAAGGTTATGTGTCAGTGTCAGGCATTAAAGCGAACAAAGTCACGGGGATAACCTTTGACTGGTTTCTTGCTGTTTTCATTTAAATTACCTTTGATCCTTTGGCGCCATCACGAGGATGTTTAGTGTAAAATCATGTCTGGTCAAGATAATTGACTGCTTGCTCTCTTTTAGGCCCTTACTTATCGCTTATAAGCCATTCCACTGAATGGGTGCAATTTCTGTCCCTGGGACTTTATATGTATAAATAAGCATTAAAATTGCGTTATCAATACGTTTTAGTACTAAGAAAAATTTACTACATACTATTCTTATTGCAAATGTAAACTGTTACATATTGTTAAATCGCTCTAAAATAGCATTTATTGTTTGTTCCCAGTGTCTGTTGCTACACTTAACCATAAAATATAATGATTAAGATCTAAAATATAATGAAAAAGAACCTTTCTCTTCCATTATGAATCCATATATAATGTTTGTCAAATACATTCATTCATTCATTTATTTTCCAACCCGCTTATTCCCTTTTTGGGGTCACAGGGTTCTTCCGGTGCATGTCTCCTTCGCACATTGGGTGAGAGGTGAGGGTACACCCTGGAGAGGTCGCCAGTCCATTGCAGGGTAACATTCACACTGGAAGGCCACAGTGCCGCCCTTTCAAATAAATTATTTACAGAAATATCTATACTTTTATAAAATAATTTTAGTCATGTCCCCAGCTTTCTGCTAGTTTCTGTTCCCTAACCCAGCCCCCTCTCAAAAAACTGGAGAATTGAATCAGTTGTTCTGCAGGGCAATTGAATCAGTTGTTCTGCAGGGCGTTGCATCATTTGGATCTTTAGAAGGCCATGGAAAGAGCAAAGGTAAGTTCTCTCAATTTCTTATACATAATGATGATTTTGTGATGATATATTGGGGTATCATTTCAGAGATGTTTTTTTTTAGAATTTGGTAAATGGTAAACTGAATTTGTGGCTATTTAGCATGTTTTTGGTAATTCTTTGCTAAAAACGCAATCCTGTTACTTGTATACAAAATAACAAGAGGGTTAGTAACAGGAAAAAAGGTCACCCCTCTTTAAGTTCAAATTACGTTTATTGTCAATTCTACCACACAGGAAGCGGAGGAAGCGTTGGGAGAGTGTTGAGGCCTGGTAGATGAAGCTGTCCTTCAGTCGGCCGGTTCTGGCCCAGTGTATATATCTTCTTTATCTAATAAAACATTAATTTAAGATGGACAAATACCCATTTGGAATATGTTTGCTATTGGAATCTGTTTTGAAATCAAGTTAAAAAATATGTTTTGAAAAATGACAACAAGCAAATAGTTTTTTATAAATCTACCTATATTATTAATTTAAAAAAATACATGTAATTACTTTAGTATACTTTATATTATTTTCTCCATACAATGGATAATCATTGGCAAGTGTTTTTTTTTCTATAGTCACTTAAAACCCACGAAGTGGTTTAATCACCATCAGCAGCTCATATATTAAATGAAAGTTAACGGGTTGCCAGTCCCTCACAGTGCCATTTTCACCCGAATCAAGCACAAGGACGGCACTCAGGGAGGTTTCCTACAAGATTTGAAATCCTCGTTGAGAGAAACCAGAACTTTTTCACAAAAGCTCTGCCCAAAACGTTTTTCTATATCCATCCATGATTACAGAAGTCTCATACTCCTCGTTGAAACCAACCTTGAGCAAAATTCTTGGTTCCAATACAGGGATGATTGTCGTTTGTTGATTTCAAGTCTTTACTCAACATAAACATGTTTAGAAGACAAGAAGAAGGAAACCAGCGCGGCATCATTGAAGAGACACTGGTGCTAATCATCACTGCACGAATACATTTACATAATTTTTTCAATGTCACCTTTGCTGATGAAATTAGAGTGTGCCCAGTACCCCACTTCAGTTCTCTTCTCATGTGGACTCTCTTGTGCACTCAGTTCTCTTCTCGTGTGCTCAGGGGATTTCAGCAGTTGAATGACCACTTCCTGTTTCAAATATTTTTTTCTCAACTGCAACACCCACCTAAAAGTGCTCGCTATGACTGATCAGGCTGCACAACCACAGTTACTCATACAAATGTGCAACCATTTAACCTTTTGGAAAAAATAAAAGCATGTTATTTCTGTTTTGGGACACTTAAACATAATTATGAATCATAACTTCAGTTAAATTCTAAATATTTTTGTTCTGACAAGAAAAAGTCACAAAAAAACAAACAAAAGGAAGAAGTCTGAAGACTTCGAGAGAAATGTTTTTAATGGTGATGTGATCATTGTTGATAAAACATGTGCTCTTTTCATAGTAAAACGACTCAAACCCACTTCATTATTACTGATAAAGTTTTAAGTTTATTAAACTGCCCTCCTATGAACAATTAGAGGGGACCTTTTGAAGTTTATATTCTTTGTCGAGTTAA
This sequence comes from Danionella cerebrum, assembly GCA_007224835.1. NCBI lineage: Eukaryota > Metazoa > Chordata > Actinopteri > Cypriniformes > Danionidae > Danionella > Danionella cerebrum. Next base: position 453,144 of record SRMA01027430.1, on the reverse strand, counting down.
AAAAAAGGCTGCAGATCTTGTCTGTGGGAGAGAGAGAAAAAAACTTTCAAAAGTTCAGTTAGTTGGAGCAGTTTTTAGCTTCCATGCTTTACTGGTTGTCGATGAAGGTAATCGCTTGCTGTAGATGAGAAGCTAAGATTTTTTAAAACATGTTTGGTATGCTGAGATAGAACAAATTCACTTTAAAACTATAAATATAACTCACAGGAAGGAGAAGTGTTTAAAAGAGTATTAATTCCTCAGCATTTCATTATTTTAAGAGATTTGTTTATTTCTACACTTGGTGTTGAGTTCAGGGCTCTTGTGAGGGTCATATCATCAGCAATTCTTGTAATTCTTTATGCTGAAGATAACACTTAACTGCTTTGGCTGTTTGTTTGGGATCATTGTTCGGCTGTAGAATGAATTCATGTCAAATAATTTCAAACTAGCATTTTGGCTTCAGCATCAGAGGCTAATTAATTACAAATACTCAAATTACTGCAATTATGTAGTTTTTTCTAAGAAATTTTCTCTCTGTGTTTACCTCTCCTCTATTTCCATCTTTTTTAGAAACACTCTTAAGAAAATGGTTCGGATGTGAGGTACATTTATAATTTGTAGCACATAAGGTGAAATAACTGTAATACTTATTTTTACTACTAATATCATTGCAATACTTTTTACAGTTTTTCTCAGCTACTAAAACACCAAAACCTATTGTCTGATCCAAATGTTCAGTTACCTGAACCCGTTGATTGAACCAATCACTCTTTTTGCAAAACTATAAGCACATTTCACCTGTTCATTTTCATTGTGGTAGCGCAGTAGTCAAAGCACAGTAGTCACCACTTGAATACAGGGAACATGCAGCAAGCCAGTTCAGAGGGAACTGGTTTGTATACAAATGAAGAGAAATCTGAGGAAGAGTTATTGTGAGAGGAGGTTGGGTTGTCCGCCAAGACAAAGAAGAGTACCCAGTAATATCTGATGAAATCACAGCTCACATTGCAGGTGCAGTAAATACCTTTTTTTTAAATGTTGACAGCAATTACAGCTATTACCTCTAGAAAACATGAATGTAACTGAATACTTTACAAGTGGCATACGATTTCTGTTTGTTTTTACAGGTGCTAAGTGTAAAATGCACAACTTTTCTGTTTTTTTTTCTTGTACAAGTGTTAAATGCACAGGTTTCTTTGTTTTGCAACATGAATTATGGACATATTTGGATATAACTTTATATCCAGCTTCATGTACTGAGAATTGTGGGGGTTTTTCTATGTAATGTTCAGCGACTCTTCTACTTTTTACTCGTATTCAGAACAGTCATATTCAGAACAGATACTTTTTTGTGTCCAAATAATAGTATTTTTAATCGAGTATGATGTTTCAGTACTCTTCACACCACTTAATGTTTATCCAATACCAATAAGATACTAATTTACCACAAAAATGAAATATATATTTACATAATGATAATGATGATGTAATTATGAATATAGTTATTAGTCACAGTTTGTTACAATTCAGTGTTTTTCATGATCTTTAAACTATTATCGAAAACTTCCGCGCGCGTCTCTTGGTTGCTATAGTAACAAGCGGATGCAGGTCCACGTGGACGCGGGTTCCTCCCCTGTGAACGCGCACCGGTGAATGTTTGATCAAACTTCATCTCGTCAGCTGTTTGCGGTTTACCCTGACTATTACGCGATTTTGGACATTGGGGTAGGGTTGTACCTCACTTCAAAGGTTTTATTACCTGTATGCAGTTAATTTATTTCATGTAAGTTTTGCGTAAAATTGTCGGATTGATGATTTTATTGAGATGGAGTTTATGAAGGATCACCAGCACCTCCTCGCTGTGTGAAGGTAACGTTAAGCTCGTTTGTTATTAGCTAAATGGAAGCGCTAGCTTGACCGTTTGTTTTGAACTGCTGTCGTAACTGTGAACAGGAAGTAAGAAAACAAGTGTGTGAAGGAATCTCCTGCTCAGAGGAGGAAATAAAAAAATACTTATTTTTTTGTACAAATTGCCGATTCTTTTATGCCTTGCTTTCGGCTGTCCATGTGTGCAGCTGCCTAGTTTTTCATTGTACGAATTAATTTCAATTAACAGGGACTTAAATGTAGTTAAATGCTTTCACTTCGTGTAATTCAAGAGTATTTGAAATGGGACACCATTGTTTGTCCACTGTTTGAGTTGTCCAGCTGGACTGACAAGAAATGCTTTCAGTTTGACTCTTGTGAACCTGTTTGAATGATGTCAGGCTTTGTTTGATCACTACTGACATGCAAACTAGTGAAGATCTTTATAAAAAACTACTGCTATTTAGTAGAAATGAGTGCTCTTCTCTTCAGATGTGTTCATAGTTTGTACATGGTTTTAATGAACCTAAAAAGTATGCACCAAACCTGTTTAAGTTCATCTTGTTAAATGGCATGGAGCACAAAGATAAAGGTGGCATTCAAAGCCGCTTTTTTCAAACAAACAGAATATTTTCACACTGTTTGCTTTGAACATGCACTTATTTTGCATATTGACATATTTGAATCTTTTGTTCAAATTTTCTTTAGTCGTCAAACTAAAAATGCTCATAAAATAAGCTTTAGTAATAATTGGATTTTTTTTTGCTTTTTTACTGCTACTACAAGAACCACTTCTGTTTCCAAAGACCTGAGGTTCTCTTTACATCATACATGGGTCAACGTAAAAACACTTACCAAGTTATGGTTTATTAGTATTTGCTTACATCACAATTACCCATTATAGTTATGTGACTAACCTATGTTAAATTATGTTATGGGTTTGAAATAACAAGTAAATAATGATAAAATTAGTGATGAACTACCCCTGTTATAAAAGCAATGCCATTGACTCAATGTCGATAGATACATGGTCATATTTACATAATAATATTAAAAGTCCAACTTTTGCTTTATGGACGCTATAAAATAAATGCATCGTCTCACCAAATTCTATCTGTGAATGGTAGAATCACGTAACCCAGAACTACACACCCCTCCAAAAGATCATGTTTGAGCATCCATGGCACCTCTGCTGGAGCAGTGTCGTACCTACAATACAGTTATGTGATAATTATTAATCGCATTACTCGCCACCATCAAAGAAAAACCCTAGTGCCGCCTCAAACTGTGAGTGGTGGTGGGATTAGACCTATTACGTACTTTGCCGCAAAATTTACAATGCTATGGTAATTATTAAAATATGAATCATAGCATTTTCAGTTTGACTTGATGTATGCATTGCCTTGGCATTCTGTAGAATTCAAGATATTATATGTAGATATTATACTTGGATTAAACATTTTGTTAATCAATTACAATAGTCATGCATGTTTTGCCTTTAAAAAGCTCTAACTGGAATCCCCCCCCCAAAAAAAACAAACAAAAAAACACGATTATGCACATCTCTGCTGAAATCCTTTTAAACTCACCTTGACGTTTAATCTCAGTTTCTCTTTTTATTCCCTCTTTCTATTGAACATATCTCAGTGCTCTCGTCTAACTAAAGAGGTGGTTGCTAAGTGATGGTGCTTGGCGGCACTTTAAGAGGATGTGATGTGGTGTAACTCAAAAGCTTTGTTCTCCCTCTCTCCATTCTGTCAAGGGCTGACCCATGTGAGGAAGGAGTACACACACACACACACACACACACACACAGGCACCATGGCTTCGTTCTCTGGCACCTGTGGCTCCAGGGTGGATCGGGCATCCCATCAGAGAGGAGGCAGACCAGGGACGGCCAGCGAAAGTGACTGCAGTGCTGTTATTGAGAAGACAAGAGAGTTCTTCCAGATTTGTGACACTGAGGGAAAAGGCTTTATTACGCGACGGGACATGCAGGTAATGCTTTTGGGATCTGCTAAAACCGAACGATCATGTGATTCTTGGTTTGGTTAATGATGGTGAAGAACAGAACAGAAAAAAATGATATTGTTCTTTGCTAACAGTACAATGTTTTGGTTGATCTATGGTAACGGGCTTCCAAGTGTATGGCATTTCGCTAAATTAAACAATTTGCAAATCGAACACTAAACCTCCAGCGTTAAACTTAGAGGTTCCTGCTTTGATTCTCACACAGTTATATTAAACTCAGGATAATAAATGTAGATAGTATAGAACTATTAAAAGTAAGATTGAGTTTGATAGAAACAATTTAGCTACAAATAAATTCTGCCAGACCTAACTTTCTAGCTGTCTGTTTCAGCAAAAGCTATTCCCAGAACAGCTAACTGGAGTTCAGTTTTAGAAACTGGCAAATTAGGGGTGTGCATCTCTACAACTGAAGCAATACGCATACCGATGAATAGTCAACGATAAGATACATGAAGCAAGCTAGTGATGCGATACGAGACACCCCTGTTAAGATTTCGATTCGATTCAACACGATTCTTTGTTGTATTAACAAATACGGTGCTATGCATTTCAGTATGTTATGGATACTTTTGTTCGATTTGTGCGATTGAAAAAAGTTTATTTGCGTCCCGCCAGCAGTAGCAGGTTCAGCTGAATCCGAGTGAGGGGAGAGGACAGCTGAGGAGTCTCAAAACTAATAATGTGTTGCTGCTTTTCAAGTGTGTTGTCAGATTCTTTGTGCTACCAGTGTATTTTAAAGTGCCATGACATTTTTTACAAATTGCAAGGGTTTTATCAAGATTACCAGCTTTCTTATAAAGCCCAGTGTTTCCTGATACATGCTTGAGAAACAGTTTAAAGGGGAGAAAGCGATCCAAATAATGAAAATATAGCATGTCAAGCGACAGAACCAATGCATGGAAATACAAACATGAAATTGTATCCAATGCACACATTTTAATCCAATCGCATCGTGTTTTTTTTCAAGCTGATGCACAGAGGGAATCAGGAAATCGTCACACCCCTATGGCAAATCTATTACAATCTGAACCCCTGCTGACCCTCTGAAGCCCCTAGAAATTTTTGGAAGGGGTGGGACAATATATCTGTCTCTACCATATTTGAACATGAAGAAATATGTCAAAAACATGGTGTATGCCGTTAAACACAGGTTTTATTTTCCCAAATTTGACTCAATTAGCATACATCGCATTTTACTTGGTAAAACCGCAAACTATACATTTCTTTTAAGTAGTGTGGGGGAAATGGGGATGACGTGGGCAAAGTGAACTGGGAGCATATTTTAAAACAAAATGAAAACGCATATAAATCAATAAATATGAAAACTAAATTAAAACCAGTTACTGTTCATGATTTTTCTTTATAGGTCATTGTTTGTCTGGATAAGAAATTTCAGTTAAATATGTCATGTGGGAGTGTGCAAGAACTATTTAAACAAATTTAGGCATGTGCATGAGCACCCAAAAAAAACCCTGAAATATTTACATCTGAAATAACAGCCTCTAAATGCTTTCTAAAGCTTCCGATTTGAGTCTGGATTCTGCTGAAAGTATTTCGCAGCATTCTTCTTTACAAACCATCTCCAGTTCATTCAGGTTTGGTGGTTTCTGAACATGGATACCTCGCTTCAAATCACACCACAAATTAATGTACAGGTCTGGGGACTGAGGTGGCATTTCCAGAATGTTGTCCTAGTTCCTCTGCATTAATGCCTCAGTAGATTTGAGCAGTATTTAGGGTTGTTATCTTGTTTAAAGGCATGGTGCCTGAGCTGAGTGTATTGTTAAACCCCTAAAAATGGGGACTTTTATTTCAGGCAACATTCATGGCTATTGTACTTGTATTTAATCTTTTTTGATATTTTTCAATCGAAAGCCTTTACACACCAGGCGAGATTTCAACATGGGTTTTATATTTGGAATTTATATTTATATTTGGAAACAGTACTTGTTCGTGACCCCTTGTAATTTTGTGGTGTGAAAAGGCTAAAATGAACTTTTGCACTCCTATGTCGATTGTCCAAGCTGTTGCAGGCGACAGAAATACGTCTGACCAATCTCAATACAGCATGTTGCTAGGTTACGGCAACTCTGAAACATCAATCAGTTTTGTGAATGCAAACAGACTATTGTTTGACAAAAGAAGACAAGCACTACAAGGACTATGGCCTGAAGGAGAATTTGTGGAGGAGAATGTCATGACAAGGAAACCATTTATTGTCACTGTTTTATTTTTTTATTCACAAAACTTTCGAATAGATTAGGGCTGGGCGATATGAAGCAAAAAATATATCTCGATATATTTTGCTATATCTCGATATACGATATATATCTCGATATCTTTACAGGATTTATAACCACCCCCCCCCCCCCAAAAAACCCCTATTGCAAAAAAAAAAATAATAATACAAATGTCAAAGTCGTTTTTTATTGAAGCTCAGAGGTGCTTCTGCAAATTTTCTTTCAGAAATCCTTGTATACATATTGCCTTTTCATTCAAAATTAAAACAACTAAAAAACAGGCAGTGCATAGAAACAAAGTGCTCCTGTAACATTTAGGATATAAACAAAATCCCTGATAACATAAATAATAATTTAACTGTAAAATAATACACATTGCCTTCTTTTCATTCAAAAATAAAACAACTCAACTCAAGCTCATCTTTGCAGGACCTCTGTTGTAAGTAACCTTTTCCAATTCAGAAGCAAGCCGCGCTCTCTCTGTAATGTACAATCGCGGGAGTTCTGTAACGTTCACTGTACCATATTATGTTTGTGTGTTGCCCTTTAAGAGCTGCGCCCCAGAGCCCTCAGTGTGTTCGTCTTGAGGCTCCTTTTTTTCACTGGCTATCCGGCACAAGCGTCACAGTGCCTGTCTCGAAAAGTAATGCCAACTAGGTAAACTGTATCTGACTGGGATCAAGTGTTTTTAGCATACGTTTAAAGCCACGTTGTTCAACGACGGATATGAGTGCCATGTCCACCGCTATGTGAAATGCCACGGACTGTGATGCTACACCACCTTGCGCTCTGTCTTTCATATTCTACACTCCGCGTTATAGAATTGTGGAGATTAGTTGAGCTTTGGTTGGCAGCAACTTTCACGGCAGTAGACATCTGTCTGTTGTACGTCTGACGACTTAAAACCAAAGTATTTCCATATAATGGAGCCAGCTGTTCTTTTTTTGCAACAAGTTCTGTAGCCTCCGGGCTGGTTGCGGGCGCCGCCATGTTGATTGAGACGACAGGCAAGGGGAGGGGGAACAAAAGCAAGGAGGCAGGGACGAGCGCAGCACAGAGAAGGCACACAAGCAAATTGGCGAAAATTAAATATAGACATTATATCGATATGTACGATATGCCAGAATTCATATCGAGTTTAAAAAATATCTCAATATATTTTAAATATCGAGATATTGCCCACCCCTGGAACAGATGTCTTGTATGTATCTCATTCCATTGCATATCTCTGGGTGCACTCTAAAGTTGCTTACACAATGTTGCCCTTTAATGGGTGGATGACATACACGATATATAGAGCAGGAGAAGGTGTCATCACATCAGGTGCAGTGGCCATCTTTTTTTATATACTTGGAGTCGCACTTAGCTCTGTACGTATATTGACTGTTAAATACATTTCTAAGTATTCCTTTTTTAAACTCTAATTATTGACTTTTTCAACTGTACATGTTCATATCTGGCTATAGCATATATTATGCCATCAAAAACCAGGGCTGTGAAATATGGACCAAATAATCATATTGCAATTTATTTATTTTTTTATTTATTTATTTATATTTGCGATTTTGGCAATTGTTTTTACTATTTAAAAAAATGTAAATACATACATTCTAAATATATTCAGTGCACAAGATGTGCATAACAAAACATTTCACAATGAAATAACAAAACTGTACTAAAAAATTGTACTTTGAAACAGACAACATAAAATAAATTAAGATTAATTAACCTCAACTCTAGTCAATAGCAAACTCTACACAGTCGTACAAGAAAAACTCTACAAGAAAAACCAGCATTTCCACCAATTCTGGTTGTCCGCATGAACGGTAGCATGTCACATATAGTACTAAACACTCTTTCTGAAGGTGAGCTCTGATTGGTTAACAACATCTTTCTCCCTCTCAGCTTAGCTCTAATTGCCGGGTGCGCTGTGTCAGCTGTGGTTGGTTTACATATTAAAATCAATGGCACAAGAACATATTCTGAATAAAGATCGAATTAAATAAATAACAGCATGTTAATAATTGCATGTGTTAAAATCATGATTTTTTTGTGATGGCACAGCCCTAGTAGGAGTCATAGATGTGTATATGTTAAGATGAGTAGGTGTCGTTCTGTTTAACGAGTAACCATGGGCGCGCCACCCTACAAATATGGCTGACGCAATGATGGCACTCCTCCCGCTCTATACTTCTTTATTGATGATTCGCAGTGAGAAGACCACAAGCACAGAGAACAGTGTTCTCAATGTGAACATGTCAGACAGTTTCTGGAGCCCTCTATTTGTAACGTGGAGACCACCCTCCTGTGCGTCATTCATGTCCTTCTGATTAGACTCCTTACGTATGTTGATTCCTACATTATGGTCAGAGATGTTATGGCGTGTCGGTGTGGTGCCTAGGGGTCTAGAGATATTCGTATCTTCATATCATGGAGCGCTTCAAGGCACAGTACAAGATGTTAAGGTTTGGCTTACAATAAAAGTGTATACATGGATGGCAAAGACATCATTTTCCCACTAAAATACCCTGACAGAGGATCGTCAGAATGACAGTGGGCTTTGGGATTTTAAACTTATTGAATGGAAAGCATATCTGAACACTTTTGAGCTGGTCAACTACTTCATTATATCCATATGTTAAAACAAGGCATGAGTTATTATTCAACAAACTATGCTTTGATGTACAATTATTTCTATAAATTTGATTAATAATGTTTTAAAACCACTTTTAAGTTGGTGATTCATCTGTACAAGTCACACATAGTTGTCTGATATACGAAAATCTTCCCTAGACGAGGAATCCATTCTTGTGTGTTGTTTTTTTTTTCAAAACTGTGTCGTAGTGTCTCGCGTTTGATGTTTATATCATTTGCTTTGAAGTATTCACCTTTTTTGTATCGCTCTCTGTGTGTAAAGGCCTTAACTTTTCCTAAACTTTCTATACAAAGAAATTTCTGCAGTGTATTGTTACAAATGGGTAAAGTTTGTTTAACTTTAATGTTGCATTTTGAACTATAAACATATGTGACATTAGACTGCTACACCACTGGTGCTGAAGGGAAGATACTCTGTTAGCTTGTTGGAGCATACAGGAAAAATTATGGGTATTTTTGAGACCACCCCTTCACTATTATTGTTGTGCAGATTCAATCACCTCTCAGAGTTTCCATTCATTGTTCAGCTTTCCTTTGAGGTCTAACATTCAGGCTTTTCTCTGAAGAGCCACTTTTAAAGCATCACACCTTTGATCCATTCTCCATGAAAAACACATGAATAAACATTGCTTCTTTATTGAAATGATGCCTCTTATTATTCATTCTTTGGTTTAAAATAGATCTTACAGTGCGTACATATTTAAGTATTCCTATTACATAGACATTGGACAATCACTGAAGTCACACTATTGTTGTTTATTAGAAGTCTTGTAAGTACATTGTTTAGAATCAGTCACATTGAGGAACTTGCTGGTGGCTCACATCTTTGTACAAATGTTTTTATACCCCTCTCACCATTTACAACATTGTTTTACAAGTTCAGGAGACGCTCAAATTCCAAATAAAGTCACAGTGGGAATGAATTTTACAGGACGTTTGATTCTTTAGCAGAGCTGTGCAAACATGTGCCAAGTTCCCACGCAGGGTGTGTTATTTGCTCCCTGAGAATAGTAACACGTTTAACACTGTGTGTTAACTGGGTTCACTCAAATGTTGTTAAACGTAACCTATTCTGGAAAAGTTGGAATTGCAACTTGTGAATTTGTGGACATTATATATAAAAGACAGTACGTGATATTGACAGTGTGTAAAAAAAAAAAAAGTGTACACAGCCATGTGATTATGGCTTGATTACATACACAAAAGGTTTTAAGGGACTGCTGAAGGTAATCATTCTGCGGCCTGTTTGAGGTTCTGGACTCTTGATAGACCCTTGCCTCTTTCATCCAGTGATGAACTGACATTTCTGTATTCTGAGTGATGAGAAAAGCAAAAGAGCTCTCATAGAATCTACAGGAAAAGGTAGCTGTACTTTAGAAAACAGGAAAAAGATATCCAAAGATGCCAAAGGGAAAGTTACAGATTCTGTTAATACCAGGTAAACCAACAAACATTTCTGCTACAACTGCCAGAAAAAAAACTGTAAAGGGTGCAAAGAAAAACTCACAAATAAGTTTAGCTGAAATACAGGGCTCTGTGAAAAAATGTGGTGTGGGTGTTTCAAGGAGCAAAAAAAGGTTGCCAGAAGATAACCAAATCTATGCAAATGTAGCAAAGTAGCCTGCTTATAATACTCCAAGCAGCTCAGAAACAGGCCACCAACTTCTGAACCAAAGTTATTTGGAAGACAGTTCATGCAAGACAGCCCAATAATTTACCACTAAATTATTTTTAACAACTAAACATGAGTGGGGGAAAAAGTTTGTGTTCATATTTTCTAGAAAAATGGCCTAGACGGCAAAGATCTTTCACAATAATGTTTACCTTATCAAATGTCTAGATATTTCTTTTAAATAGAAGGGCTGATTTTGGCTCCTGAATGGAATGAACAAAACAGTTTTTTTTTTGTTTTTTTACAAATGCTTCACAAATGTCATTTTTGGTGCAGCCAGATAAGAACATTCCAAGTGAAACCAATGTAAACTGAACGAAATATATATTTAGTTATTTGTGTGTGTTTGTTTTTAAGATTTTATCCATGTTCTTGACCCTAGCATACATTTTATCTTAAAATACTTCTTTGATTGTAACCTTTAAAAAAACGACTGCTTAAAACATGCAAGTAGACTTAATTTGTCATCATCAGAATCTATTCAATAATGTATTCGAGCTCATTTATTTTAAATGGCTTAATCATTGTTATTGTATTGGTGTTTTGTTATTAAATGGAAAAAGGATTCAAACAATCATGTGTTTAGTCCGTTCATTCGTTCCAGTAAGATGTGATTCAGACTTGTCAATTTTCACTTAAGCTTTCAAAACTACCCTACTGTACTTTTTATGTGAACACTATCACTTAGAATGATGTGGTGCATTCTAATTTTTCTTTCTTTGTTTATAAAATGTTTTAGAGGTTGAATGGAGAGCTTCCTCTTAGTGCCGACGAACTTGAGAACGTCTTTGACACTCTGGATGCAGATGCCAATGGATACCTGACCTTTGAGGAGTTTTCCTCTGGCTTCAGTATGTTTGGATCAGAATCCATCTGTTTTCATTGATGAACACTGAAAGGTTTGCTAATCTATTTCTGTCGACAGGTGAGTTTATGTTTGGGCCCGGTGGCACGTCGTCGGACTCACATGAGACTGAAGAGCCAGTTACAGAGACGCCTTCGGATTCCCTTTACGAGAGCCAGTGGGAAGACAAATTGAGCAGAGGAGAGGATGAGGAGGAGGAGACACACTTTTGCTTGCTGATGGAGAGCCTAGGAGCCAACAACCTCTTGGAGGAGTGAGTGTCACACAACTCCACTCGCCAGCTGAAATATCATTATCAATTCTTTGGCTTTACTCTTTTTGTTGAACCATGGAAATAAACTTTGCACTATAAATGTTTTATAATATTTTTATAATAATAGACCTTTTTTCAAGCCAGGGGAATACTTTAAGTACATGTTTGTCTTCTTATTAAACATCTGTTAAGCCATTAAAGCTATTTTATAGCCATTTATATTATGCAAAGCATGAACTGCTCTTAGCAAACTGAACCACTCCTTAAAGACAAATTCACCATGGTGTGATGCATTCAAAAAAAAAAAAACCTTTTGAACAGTCATTGCCCTTTGCACTGTTATATTTTTTCTAAGGTCAGCTGACTGTATTGATTAAGTACAATATGTTTTATTCTGTATTGATATGTACGGTGACTTTGTGAATGTAACATTTGTTTTTTTTTTGTGATAACATTATTATTTCTCTTGAATTTAAATTAGCAATGCACAACTTTTTGCAGATTTTCTATTTTGTTAGTGTAGAATCAGTGGTCCCCCTAGGCTTTTAAGTTATTAAGTGTGGAAAGGGGAGGGATAGTGAGTGAATGGGACTTCTGAGTTTAGGTTTGTGCCTTTTAACTTTTTTTGTGGGAGGGCTTGGTGGTTTTAAAGGGGTGGAGTGGTACGTGTACCTCTTAGTGAATGGTAGGGGAAACACTGAGGATTTAATATACTGTGTAATCTGTAATTTTTATTATTTCAGTACATTTTACCTTGATGAACATGTATACTTCTTTCCATCATTTTAAATTAATATTCCATGCATGCAACATTCAAACAAATACAAGGAATTATTTACTGTGAGGGAAAGAGATTTGGCCCCGTTATTTTTAACCTGTACTGTTAACTGTAGATGTAGCTTTCATGTTGGTGGATTTGGATTTACTCACTGCTTCTTTAGTTTACACTTGAGACGGCGTCATCAGTAGTTTGATTTTTAGTGGTTGGGTTGTTCAGAAATCCAAACTATCCCCAAATGTTGACTTTTAAAGTGTGAGTACTTTTGATCACCTCCGTTTACTGTATCCTCGACAAAGCTAGATAAATAAACAACTGCCTTGTGATGCATCAAACAAACTGGGTTAAGATTTTCATGTATTTACTGCACAACATAATTGCGCTGAAACATAACTGCAACATACACTGAATGTTTTCTAAAATCTCAGTCCAGCAGAGGTGCGGAGCCTCTGGGCTCAGCTCAGAAGGGATGAGCCTCAGCTCCTGTCCAACTTTGAAGAGTTCCTTGCCAGAGTCACCTACCAGATCCGAGAAGCCAACCAGGAGAAGAAAGAGATGGAGACTGCACTGAAAAGGTCAGATTCTGGTCCAACATTCTCTTTTGCTCCAAACATTACTAATATATGTTTTTTGCATATTAAGTATTGACAAAGTTCAATTCTTGGGATCAAAGAATGTTTAAAATTTGTTAAGATATGTAAACTTTGAACAAAAATGTTCAGTGATTTTTAAACTATGGTGATTCTGAACAAAGATGGATGGTAGGGGCTCTGGGATACAAGCAGTGGGATACAAGCTTCTCTGGATCATGGACCATGATCCAGAGAAATCAGCAACATTATCATCAAGGCCCTGGAAATGTGGTCTGTATATATATCACAGCTAACAGAGAGAGGGCAATGGAGGGTTTTCAGGCCCTTACAACTGAAATCAAACCAACCAAGGGAAGGAATCCCCAACAGAAATACCCTTGACCCCCAGAAGAAGGTGGTTGTGCAAGAGGCTACAAACATCTCCCTATAAAAATACCTATTACAGGCCTTTGAAAATTTTTAATTCAAATAAGGCTGAATTTCGACTGTTGAAATGAATAGATGAATGCATCACCGCAACATGTGCAGAGTTTCATCAATTGTCACTCGCTATAGACCTCCAAACCTAGAGATTTGCTCAAGAACTTTGCAGATGAATAAAGTGATTCATGGAAAGGGGTTTCCTTAGTCATGCATCTGCATCCAAGCCATACCTCACCAAATACAATGCAATAGCGTTAAGCATGCGCTACTGGATTTTAAAGCTTTGAAGAGGCATTCGCTTAAGTGCTAAGTCACACTTATCCAATAGTAAATCTGGTGGACAAGACAGGTTTTGGTTGTTCCATTAAAACCATGGCTGTGATTTACATACTGTGAAGTTTTGTGGAAGGAGATTTTGCTGCAAGGTTGTTTTTCAGGAGCTTCACTTTGTCCCTTTTAACATAACAGGTGATTGCGGACAAAGCTCACAGCTTTTTTTGGGACAGTTTGGGGTGGACACTTCCTGTTCCAACATGACTGCCTTTAATGAGCAGTCAAGTAATTTTTTGGGCATTCTATGCATTGTAAAATCAGATGTGTCTCCAATGGAACTTGCTGTTTACTTTACAGTTCACTAATGGCAGAGCATGAACGTGCATTGAATGACCTCTTTCTTCCCTTCTACTAGTTTTGTGCATTGAAAGAAAAGCTTTGTGCACATATCTGTGATCTCTTTCATAGGAAAGCAGCTACTCACGATGATGAGATCCAGAGGTTGTATGAAGAAATGGAGCAACAGATCAAGAATGAGAAAGATAAGATTCTTTTTGAGGTGAATAACTACTATTTCACCCTGGGTTTTATGTTCATTAGTTATTGTTAAAGTGATGTGGAGAGCTTTAAATGGAAACACTTAAGCATTGGACGTCATATATTGATTTTTCTTCAGGATTCAGAGCGTTTCTTGTCTCGCAGTCAGGGCTTGGAGCATCAGCTTTTGTCAAAAGAGAAAGAGTTGGAAGTCATTTTAAACAAACAGAAACGGGTAGGTAACAACAAAATATAATATTTATTACATTGTCCTCCAATTTAATAATAAATGAAATGTTGTAAATAATTTCCTGATCCAATTGAATGTAACGTAAAAGTCAAGTAAAGACTTTTATTTCACTTTCTAATGAAAATAAATATTTATGAATTCCTCCTAATTAAATAATTAATTTGTTGTGCTCTACACTACAGTGCAAAGAGCTCTCTGTTGTGTTTGCTTGTTCTAGACAAGCTATTGTGTTCTATTTTGTGACTAAGTTTAGCAGCACAACTATGTGTAAAGTGTGAGTATAAGAGTCTCTTATCAATTCATTCCTCCCATGATGTCCCAGCCAAAGATGCACAATGACACTTTCCAATGTCATTTCAAACTGGTGTACACTGTAGCTATGTTGTGGCAAGATGATTTTACTTAGATCCTGTAAATTTTGTATCTCAATAAAAGGTATGTTTAGGCGCGGGAGTCCGCACTCCATTACTGAACAATATTGGCCTCAGGAACAGTTCTTTTTTGCACGTCTGAAGGCAACCTTCCTGTTCACTGGACTGTTATCATAAACACTTGCAGAGGAGGTTTGGGAAACTGTGAAGGAATGGATGGGTCATGTGACTCAAAAGAGGGCGCAATATAATTAATGTTTGACAGACACTCAGCCAACAGTGTTGGGACATGATGTTTTTGGGCCAAATACACAAAAGCGCTGTATTTTTTTATTGTTTCGAGACTTATTAAAAGAGAACATATACACATTTGTCTTTGAGTTGCACTCAGCAAGTAAAGAGGTAATAAACTCATTCCTCAGCTCCTTTGGGCTCAAACATTATCTCATCCAAAGAGAGCAAACAATTCACAAATTTTGAACTGCAACAAACTTTAAATGTTCTTTAAAGAAAGCCATTATCTTTCACTCAAACCAAAACCATTTTCTCATTTTTTTCTGTAAGACACTTCATACTCATGCTCATTTTAATGAATAAAATTGATACTTTTCTAGTCAAAGATGATAATTAAATTAATGCACATAACTGGAGTATCGCAATAAATATTTGCGAGAAAAAAAAATAATAAAAAAATAGCAGAAATGTGGTAGCTGTACCAAAAGTAGAAGCAGGCCATTCCTCAATAAAGCTGCTTGACTTGATACATAGTTTACAGGGAAAATCTGCTATAAAAATGGATTTTGTGACAAGTTGTGTTAATTATTAATGTAAATGAATTCATAACTCCATAAATAAGTTAAAATTTAAGTACCTTATGGTTTTCCCTTCTTCTCTGAGGGTGGTTTTGGGTGTAGTAGACAAAATGTTTAAGGCTGGGTTGGGAATTTCCAGGAGATAATGTTTGCATTCATACATCAAAATGACCATGAACACACTGTTGCATATTCAAAGATCATACTGGAATCTGCCAGAATATCATCAGACTGGAATATTAGAGATAAATATCTTGAAATGGAAGACTGGAGGTGTGCTTATGCTGGAGGCTGTTCCAGTAATCGAAGTGAAAACTACTTAAAATCACAATCTGCCAATGTTCCTTTCTTCACAATGTGAAAACACATGCCCCTTACTACCGATTGGCCAAAAGTATGCTTTAATTGTCAGCTTGATTTCAGTAAAAAAAAAGTTTGATACATGATAAGTGCAGTAGTTGTCTGTGAAGTATTTAAAAAGGAACGATATCTAATAGAAACCATGCAATGCATTAATTAAACAGTTACTCCAAAGTACAAAATTAATTGTCAATCTAGTCGTGGTTTGAGTCCATTGTGCTTTTTGATTTTCTGCGTTTGTCTCTTAGCTGGAACGTGAGTGTCGAGAGCTTCTGAGCGAGCAGCGTGAAACCTCAGTGGAGAACGTTAAGCTGAAGCAGTACAATGAAGACCTGAGCCGTGAGCTAGAGCACACGAGTCAAGAGCTGAGTCTGGCACAGGAGCAGCTTCTGCTACTGCAGAAACAATCCTCACGTCTGCACGAGGAGCGAGAGATGTGAGCTACACCACACCGTTTGAGTGCTGTGGAGAACTGTTTTCATTTTAATATTCCTGTTCATGGTACTACCACCTTTTTCCTTCATGAAGGGATTTCTTGTGAGCATCAGTTGCATGTGCATTTTTAAGATTCTGCAGATGCTCTAAAACTCCTTGAATATTCTTCCCTATTACCAACAATTAGCTAAAATAAAGTATACCGGTCATTCTCAAAAAATTAGGATATTGTGATAAAGTTCATTATTTTCTGAGCTGTATGCCAAAATCATCAATATTAAAATAATACAAGTCTTGAACTACTTCAGTTGTGTGTAAATGAATTGGAAATATATGAAAGTCTAATGTTTATCAGTACATTACAGAAATTAATGAACTTTATCACAATATGATAATTTTTGAGAAAGACCTGTATAAGGTTTATAATGAAAATAATATTTTTAAACTTGAAAATTATCCCAAATATGTATTTGATATTTTATTGCATTAATGATTCTGCATATTTAATAAGTGTTTTATTCATAATACAGTGTTTATGAGAATAATTTAATGTTATTGAGAAATATATGTTTAAATTTGCCTTTATTATTTCATCAGGGAGATTTATCGGGTTACAGAAAGTCTTCAAAGAGAGAGGGCGAGTCTTCTGAAGCAGCTTGATTTACTAAGGTAATACATGGTGTAAAGTGAAAGAAGTGTCTTTATTTGAACAGAACCTTATTTTTTTATTTTCAATTATTCCTAGGGAAATGAACAAGCATTTAAGAGACGAAAGAGACATATCCTATCAAGTAGGTTAATGTAGATCTTTGAAAATCTTTTTATCTTTGATGAATTCTGATATAATCTGTTTACTGTCTGTCAGAAACCAAAGGCTTCTGCACAGAAACTGTCATGGACGCAAAGGTCTGGGTCAATGAGTAAGAAGCAAGTTGAGAGGAAACCTTCATTCAAGAGGTAACGTTTTTTGCACAAAAAAATTCTTGCAAATTTTTGTTGAAAAGTGCCACAAAATAACAATAAAATTGACCAGGGCACTGACCAGAATATAATTACAGACTCACACATCCCAACAGGATATAAAATTGTTCCAAGTTCCATCATCATTGTTCCAAGTTCCAACCCCATTATTACTTTACGCAAGTAAAAAAAAAAAGGTTGTTATTTTATTTAGAAAAGTGATAAAAGTAAAAAGTAATCATCTTTAAAGTAAAATTTCAAACCATTTTTGTATTGATGTTTGTTTAACGGTTTCTACTGTAAGGAATTAGAGAGTGGATTTTATCTGTAGAGGTCTATGTTTGAAAGGGTCACAAACTGGATTTTTTCCAATTCTATGGAAATATCAGTTAGTGTTTAATAACATTTTAGGCATTTTAGGAGGATATTTCTGTCGTTTGATTGCATGATCAGGTGAGAAATTGATCTTCATGAACAGTCAAGTTCTGCTTTGCATATTTATGTAGGCCTCTGCTTCAAGCTTTTTCTGTTGGATGATGAAGGCAAACTTGATAAACATATCTAATTAGGATTGTACAAGTTTATAAAAATTTTAAAAAGCCACTGTATAACATGGAATTGTAATCTTAACACATGTACAGGAAACTATAAGGTTGATAAATGCACAGATAAGCTCAATACTGTTTTGACTCTTGAATGGACATTAAAATTAAAGTCATGAAAGGGTCATGACATCTTGAGCCTTAAGTGAATTTTTTTTTTTTGTAATCCATTAGAGTTATTGAATAAAAAATTGAAACATGGACGTTCCAGAATGAAAAAAAAAATGTTTCTTTTAATAATCGTTTTATTCACACCATTTACAGTCACACAAGTCAAATGGTTGCGTCATGCCTGGACATGAAAGGCTCCCTTTTCCTCCCCTGGAAGTGATGCACAATCCACAAAGCAATGCCTTCTCTCCCGATACCTGGAAACAAATGCACAAGAGTCAAAAAGAGGGAAAGATGGAGCTAGCAAATCACAAATGTGTAGCGTCAATAATTGACAGTAGGTTTACTACGATGAAACAAGCTCCAACATTCGATGCAGCTGTTGTGAACAGTGCCGGTTTTCTTCCTGAAAACATTTGGGCTGAGCCCAGAACCTAATGAGCAACTAAATGATTTGCATTTAAAAATTACAGATTCAATGGCACTTAGCTGCTAAGTATATTTGGCGCAACCTTTGAGAACACTGAATTCATGTGAAACCATTTTTGACATCGGTTCAAATCTCGGTAGGGGAACCTCAATTCTTTTTTGTCAATGTTTTTACTAACAAAATAAAACAAGACATTTTTTCATTGATATTTAAATTGTTGAATAAACTAGTCATGTTAAAGTGTGGAGGAATCAGCTGGCGTTCACATCTGGGTCACCACTTAACACGGTCACAACTCATTTAACAAAAATTTTAATGATAAATTTACTTGTTTCTTCTGGTGGGTCTATGGAGATATTGGCCTTGTCAAGGCTTTATTTAGCTGAAAAAACATCTTAATCCAGGCAGCGTGGCACAAACACATCCTTCACTCTGATTGGTCTTGGCATAACGAAGTCCGTTCTTTAGTGCCTCGCTAAACTAGTTCTAGTGTATTTATTAATTTTTTGGGTGTTGAAATATCCGGGGCTAATGAGACTAAAGCCCTGAATGCTCAGGCCCGGCGATGCCACTGGTGGTGAAGGTGTGTCTGCATCATCTCCCTCGCATCTACGTAGATAGTCGCAGGGTACTTTGCATACACTTCTTTACTAAACGTTCTGACTAAATCTTCTTTCTGAATCTTTCTTTGCTTTGAGATTCAATGTTGAGTACTTTTGCACTATGGCATGGGTATCCTTATTACCATGTTTAGAAGCAGATTCATTATGGCAGCATCATACAGTGTTTGTGTCCTTGTGGTTTCACTTCTTTTACACTTGAGCTGTCTCCGTTAAAAGCCGTGTTTTGACTTCTGAGGCTTTGCTTTCACACTTCTAGTTAGTGTCATTTGGTCCAGACTGAGGGGAACAACTGATAAATTGTTGCAATCATCTGGATATTTTTTTTTATAAATTCATAGAAGTTTTTCTTTATGTAGTTCATGACCCATTTAAGTAATCAAAACAGTGTCTGTGTGATTTTGATGAATAAAGTTAAGTTTTTGTGCTCTTCTTCACCATCAGTGACGAGGATGAAGATGTTTTTCCTCATTCAAAGCGGAAAAACGTTATTGGTATAAATGGGCACAGCATGGAGCTGGACGACATTCCAGATGGACGACAACCTTCCAAAAACCAGCTCAGAAGGATCATTTCCATTGAGGAGGACCATCTCCCCCAGCTCCTCCAGCAGGGACACCAAGCTCCTCTCAGGGAATGGAGTGAAGATGAGGAGCTGGATGATGCCATCGACCTTCAAATGACCAACATGTATCCCACAAGCAGCACTCCAAATGCTTTTGCACTTCCTCAATTTGTTTCCAACACCCCCACCTCCCCCAGAGGACAGCCAGTGGGCAAAGAGACCATTCAGGTGGTGAGCAAACATTTGTTGCGTAAAGAAGCATATAATGGCAGCTTCCTTTGTTAAACTTGTAACTTTCATTTTGTTTAGAAAAAAGTAAACATATTTAAACGCAGACTCTGAAACTGAATAATTAATGGTAATATCTTTTTTGAGCACTGAAACTGGAAATGCATGAAGAACACAAAATTCTTGTTTGAAAAAATAAAATATCCTACACTTCCAGTCAACTTTTTTTCCTTTTGAGAAATGCATATGCACTTTTTTTTTTTACGTCAAATGTAAAACTTTCTCTCTTTTTTTTTTTTTTTATAAAATAATCCTGAGAACTGGATTGGATCCTCGGGTGGAGCAATTTATTTCTAAAAATATTCCTGTTATTTTAATTAGGTGAAATCGAGTGCAAAATTTTTTTTTGAATGAATTTTTTTTTTTTTTTAATGAGAGACTGTCTTGGTCAACAAGGCGAAAATATTGAGGAGTCAAATTATGAATTGCCAAAATCACAAAGTATTTATTTTTGGTACAAAGGGTTAGCCTCTTAAGCCCGAGAGTCCCCGGTACCGGGGACTTGCCCCCTTGTGCGTTACATTTTCACTCATAGCTCACTAACCCTGAGAATAACCCACACATATTAAATACCGTTGTGTTCAGCGGAAACTCCTCTAAAAACGTATCTAATTCAATTTCATATTTGTGAACCACAGCTCGAACGCCATGCAAATAAACAACAACATGTCCGGAGTATAATTCATGACCACGTTTTTGTTTATGTGCGATATGTATCCACAATATAAACGGAAACACCAAAACCATTACATTAAATGAAAGCTAACAACCAGCTGAATCCAGTGATATGCAACTCATTTACATTGAATGAAGTATTTCAGAGCAGGGAGCGAAAGTTCCCCGAAAAAATGCCAGCAAAAACCAAGCAAGCATGTAAATCTTGTCTTACCTTTGCTGTTTTTTCAACAAAAAGTAATTCCCATAGTGATAAAAGTCCGTTTGTTGTTATGTCCGGTCGATATCTTCGCGGAAACTCCATTTTGGATTTTTTCTGTTGCTCCCCGTGCTCTCATTACGTCATCAAATATGGAATGACTCCCCGTGCGTAAGAGGTGGTCTCTCCACGCTGCGCGTCGTGTGATTCGTCGGCGATCCCGTCAGTCTCAAAATGGATGAGCTTATTGGCTTCCTCAGAATCAGAGCTTTCCAGCGATATATAGAGCTCCCGGATTGGACAGATGGTCGGGGGGTAGGGACATGCAGAAGCTCGACGTCGAAAGCGTTTGTGAATGAAAGGTTCCCAAAAGCGCAACAAGATGGGGTAAATGAGCTTCCACCCCCCTTTTACAGCGTTTCTTTAGGAGTTTTTTTTTACTGAAATCATGTCCCAGAAGCAAGAAAAGAAGACTATGAACGTAGCTGAAGCTTTGGACAAGATTTTTTCCATTTTTCAATTATTGTGCCAAACTGTGCCAAACTGTGCCAACATGGATTACGCCTGAACTTTGTTCAATCAAAACCTTTACAGAATATTAGTTTCTTGTAGTATGAACACCAAACTTGCTACAGATGTTCTTGACATGTAGTGGTTACAATTGATTGTGTTTATTTGCTTCGTTATAAGTAAAATAAGGAGATATTGGAGGAAACATGTGTTTTTTTTTTTAGGCGGAGTTCATTTTTTGGCCATTCCAACATCAATTACTCTTACCCAGTGTTCTTGACTGTCAAATTAACTCATCCACACCACTCCCCAAGAACCTATCTTCATTTTGATACCAAGATTTGCAGTTTAGGCCTTGTAAAAGCTGAGAAATGCCTTAAAAAGTAAAAGTATAGGATTTTCGGAAAATAGGCCTCAGGGCTTAAGAGGTTAGTAAGCAGATGGAACATTACAGATGGGTTGCATGGCTTGACTTTGGTTGCATAATCTTTGGGCTTGGCAGTCAATCTTTAATACTGTACTAATACATTAGTGACTGATCCCAGACATTGACAAATCAAATTACTAGATGAGAAAAACATGTGTAAACATATAGAGTTGGCAGTTTAAATGTTAAATAAATAAAGGTAATGTGATGACATTGTCCATTCTGTACACAAACTGTCAGTGAGCAGAATTTCTAGAACACATAGTTTGTTACACTTCAGCATTAAAGATTTAAATCCGTTATCAACATAAAAAAATAAGTATACATAATAAGGAAATAATTATTGCAACCACAAGACAAAAAGAGGGTTTCCACATGACAACACGGTATCTGGATGAAAGAGACAAAGCTGTTTTGTGGACAAAACTGCTGAAAATGATTTTCAAATGCTTCAGGGACACAATTCCACAGACTTGTGAAATCCAAAGAAGAGAAGCAAATGGATTGCAACAACTAGTAATAACTGTTTTGTAAATTAAAATATTCACTTTTTTACATCGTTTGCTATCTTTATTTGCACTTGACCTAAAATCACTTAGAGGAAATGTTTGGGGTTGTTGCTGCTTGGTATTTTCCCCAGATCCATTAATCTGGTGTGTATTTTTCCTAGGAGGAAGGGGCGAGTTTGGGTCCAGATCGTCTCTTTAAAGTTGTTCTAGTTGGAAATTCCAGTGTAGGGAAAACTTCTCTCCTCCGTCGCTTCTGTGATGACTGTTTCCACCCGGGAACATGTGCTACTGTAGGTTAGTGGCCTTTTGTTTTACATAATCACAGAGTTTTTCAACTTTGTTGTTGACTTAATTTGGGTGTGAGTTTATTCTTCACATTGCTAATGGCAGTAACACTTTAGCATCATAAATACAGTCACAACACTCAGGTTTGCTGTGTCAGGATTTCAAAGTTTTGGATGGGTTGGGTGTTTCAAATATACCCAACGGTTTGGATAGAGGAACATTCAGCATCCTTGTGCATCACACCACCTTTCACCATCCTATAACACATGTAGTATATAATTATTTTCAGAAATATTGTCATAAAGGTAAAAAAAAAGAAAAATAGTTCTCACCAGTTTGCAGTATACGGATGTTTGGCTGCTTTCAAACATTTGTAAGGATTTTAGTCAAAGATTTTTGAAGAGCTTCCACTTGAATCAGGGCCAGCCCTGTACACCTGTGGGCCCTAAGCAGGAAATTTTGTGGCACTACCTTACAATTAATTAATTAGGTATTGTCTCCACAAACCATCAATCTAACGTACACCCCGAAAGGGAATATGCGGGCAGGAAAATGAATGAATGAAAGCCTCCTGAGATTTTTGTTCACATCCACCACCAAAATATTACATTTTTTTTATTTTAATTACCGTATTTTTCGCCATATAAGACGCAGTAGTAAACAGCAGTTTAAGAACAATTATATGCTAAACATGAACAGTCAGTAAACAGTAAACAGTAAAAGTAACAAAAAAAGGCTGTAATGTTTTTATTCTAACCCCATTAATTCCTCATCGTCACTGCTATCAGAAACGAGGAAGGACAGATCCACGCAGTCATCACTTTCTTCCTCACTGGTGTCAAATAAGATGTTGTCTTCTGTTCCATCCAAGGCATTACCAATGCCACACTTCTTAAATGATTTTATAACAATGTCCTCCTTCACGGATGACGTCAGCGCGCACCGCCGGGTGTACAAACATGGCCGACGGCTCCGGAGGTCTTACGCCTCTCCTACGGCCGTGACCGCCCTCCGCTCCGCGGCGCTCCCCCTCAGTTTTGGGGAAGAAAAAGTGCGTCTTATATGGTGAAAAATACGGTATTTATATTTTATATTTATTTATTTATTTTAATTTTGTATAAATTTGTTTGTATAGAAGATAATTTTTTTTTTAGGTTGGATTAAAATTATTTAGGTTGAATGCCGTTATTTACTTATTTTTATTATCTATGGTTTAACTCTTGTATTTCATATTTTAAACCTTCACATTATGGATGTAGCCATAGCTTTTCAACTTATTTTTTTTCTTTTTTTTCTGCACCTGAAGGGTAGATCCGATTCATTTTTGCAGTTCTAATTTACAAAATAAATAAAAATCCAGCGAGCGATCGGGTGAGGAAAGGCCATTTATATTATTATTTACAACGAAATGACTCAACCATTGGTTTGTCGGGGCCCCTTAACGGTGGCGGGGACTAGCTCTGACTTGGATGAAAACGTTCTTGGATGATTCATCGTCAACCATTCGTGGATTTTTGTGAAATGTTTGCAGGTATAGACTACAGTGTGAAGACTCTGGCCGTAGATAACAGCCAGATCGCTCTGCAGATGTGGGACACAGCAGGACAAGAGAGGTCAGTGATTCAATAGAAACAATACGATTATCAGATCTAAAAAAATGGTAACAAAAGATGGTTTGGATTTTCTTGGACAGGTATCGCAGCATCACCAAGCAATTCTTTCGTAAGGCGGACGGCGTGGTGGTGGTGTATGACATCACAACAGAGCAGACTTTCACAGCAGTGAGGCAATGGCTGGCCAGTGTGCAGGTGACTTCTTTGAATGAAAACAACAGATTGTTTCAAGTTATTCTCCTTTTTATTATTGTACAACGCTGTTCAAAGCTGCCACGTGTTGTGCAGTCACTAGTGCTGTGATGAGATCTTGTGACATGAGATTTCACGAGATCTGTTGTTCTCTCGCGAGAATTTGATGACATCCTCGCAATTGTGGTATGATGTAATGTGAGGGAGGGGTAAGAATAGAAGCTGGCCCCACGACATTTAAAGGCGCAGTCCCTTCAGACTGCAGGACTGTCTGGGGCAGCATCCAGTCGTTACTGAATTCACACTGGACGAGAGTTCGGTGACTGAGGATGTCACAGCATGACTTTAAACAGAATCGCAGAGAACTGTGTCCTTTTTCTAAAACAAGGTTTGAGTCTCTAAACCAAACATTTGCAAGAAACCATTTGAAAACAGCTTGGGGTCACGTTTGCAAGATTTATTTAATTTATTATGTCCAAATAAACCAAAAAGAAGCCCCAATATTGCAGTCTCCTCCGTGACTTGATTCTGCCCTGGTAATCACAGACGTTCCCGGTGCAAATGATAAAAGATGAAATAATGACAAACTTTTGCAAAATGCCATGTGTAATGCAGACATTATTATATTCTTTAAGACTGACCATAGGCTCGTCTGTGTAGGTCGTTATTCTCCAAGCTGCTCAAGTTTGAGAAAAGCACAACTTTGTTACTACAGTTAGAATAAACATGTTTGTTGATCATTTGTAAAGGAATATTTGTCTATCGTATTTCTATTAGTTTATACTATTTGTAGTTTTTTAGTGAATTATTTGTCTGTCGTGGCAAAATTATATTGCAGGGTTGACATGTATATTACTGCATGCAATTAATTAAAATAAAAGTTCAAATGCACCTACATTTTTGGAATTTTGAAAAAAGATTATTTTTCTTATATGCAGTATTTTATCATTGAATAAAAAAATCAACCGTGAGTCAGAAATCACCAACAAAAGATAGAAATGACAGTTTTACCCAGAATTAAATGTAACGTTGTCCTAAATAAGGTTCACTGCTTGTAAATCTCTGAAAGTATCATAATGTTTACATCCTGTGTATGGTGGCCCATCACATGGGAAAACACATTAGAAAAAATGTTCAGTTTTACTCGAGGGGGAATCATTTTGTCTTCATCTGTAAAACTGGAATGCCAGGAAATTTTATTTGACAAACTTAAAGGTCACTATAGTCATTTTGTGAACACATTTTCATTTTACAGGAGGGAGCTGGAGAGAGCCTTCCCATCATGCTCTTGGGGAATAAGACAGATTTGGAGAGTCAGAGAGTGATTCCACTGGCATTGGGAGAAAAGTTAGCCAAGGTGAGTCAAACATCATCAGATCTTTCATGTGTCCTGTAGTCTTGTAACCTTTGAATTAAGCCAGATATAACAGAGTTAAGCATTGGGAGGAATTTCTGTCTCATCTTTTCATTGATTATGTTTTAGGTGACGTCCTGTCATACACAGAAATAACACACAGTGTAGTTCAGTCAGTACTTTATTAATAAGAAACGAAATACTGTAACATTTTGATTTCAGGACTTTCAGTTGATTTTCTACGAGTGCAGTGCTTTGTCAAATCACAATGTCACAGAGTCTTTGATACACATGGCAAGGTAAGTGTTTTTTTTTTCTTTAAACAAAATGTTTTTGATGTATATTGATGTGAAATATTTTGTGCATCCTAACAGTGCACAGTGTGTAAAAGAGATCTACATAGTTTTAACTTGAAAGAAGGGAGTCACAACCGGGCGAGTAAGGAACAAGGGAAGCTTTTAGTATCCTGCTTTTACTTCTTTCTCACTGGGTTCCATCTACAGTGGTTAAATCAGGGCTGGGCCATAAACCGATAGAATTGACTTTATCTTTAACAGAATATTCAAAAGCTGCCCCGTTTATATAGAATGCGGGCTCACCCGCCGAGCTCCTGTAGAATGCACACCACTCACTTTCCGCCTCTTGCGTTTGCCATATATTATACATTTAAAATGGAGCGACTCGACTCTTGCTCTTTGATACAGATTTTGAATTGATGTCACTCTGCGGTGATGCCTGCAGCACCGGTGTCACACCCCTACGTCACAAATGTAGGTTTGGCTACCCTGTTAGATTGACCTGCCCTATACTAACATTGAACGCATGTGTTCAGTATTGTAAAAGACCTCCAGAATATACAATATATACACAAAATATACACATATACACTCTGTGTTTGTTTCTAAGTCAATACTTGCCCTGAACGTACAGGAAATTAATAATCAACTGTTTTAAAGGTGTTTGTGTGCACAGTGTCATCGACCACCCCTTGAAGAGACATCCATCCTTTCGGTATTATCGAAACAATTATTTTTCCAGAGAAAAATCCAGGCATTTTTTTGGCCAAAACTTACCTTAAAAATGGTCATTTACTCCCAAAATCTCTGCGTATTCTCTGCGGGGTTCTGCAGCAGCTGAGGATCATTTAAAAGTCTTCAATAGATTTGACCATTTTTTTATTTTTACAATACAAAAGCTACCTACAGACGAATTGAAATTTAGTATGTGACTAAGTTTTCACCCTAGTCATGTTTACAAATCATTTTAAAATCATCTTTGACAGAGTCCTGAAAGAACAGGAGGACAAAGAAAAGGAGAAAACAGTGCAACTAGTCGACAGTCCCAGTAAGAAGAAATCCTGCTGCATGTGAAGATACATCTTTAATTCTTCTGTAAATAATTATTTTTTGTCTTCATTTGATCCTGTTTCCCTTTGTTAATACTTACCGCATGGTCCTTTTAACTTGATTACTGTTTGAAATTGATGACGTTTTGGTGAAAGGGAATGTTCTTTACTCTCCTTCCACTGGTTTCATACCATTAGGAGCCTTCTTTTTCCACTCAATGTCATGGTCTCTTTCAAGCACCTTGTTTTTGTGTTTAGGAGGGAACTCAGAGAGATCTTAGGAACAAAAGACGCGAGAGTCATTTTTGACAGAATTTTTTTGCAAATTAAGTGCTGTATGTTTTTGTCCGTAAACAAATTCAGTTGATGTAAACCACTGGAACACTGTAAAGAGGAGCCTTTTTAACAAAAAGTGTCTATAAAATATTCTTTTAAAAGGGAAACAAACACATACATGTTGACAGAGATGATATTTATTACATGTAATGATATAATAAGTGTGAGCTGAAGCTTGAGGATTTGTTGTCTTTAGGTTCATTTTTTTAATACAGTGCCTTCAGATGCTAAGAATTTGGTTTTAAAATACTTCAGTATTTTTCTCATTACAATGTAATAGCTACAGCAGTCTAATGTGGATTTTAAGAACAGTTTTGTTGTGTATTTTATAAAATGTGCTATCAATAATGATCATATTTGTAGGCAATGTTCTCAACTTGAACTAAGTTCTCTGTTTCTTTTTGTCATATTTTTGTGTACTGGCCCATACACGATGTGGGATAAGAATGTGCTATTTTCATTTAATTTTATCATGTAGAATTAAAGTAGAATTTATTTTCATGTTTCATTAATCAGCTGCTGTATGAACATTGTGAGTAGGAACACTAGAATCCATTTTTTAGGCTTCACTCTCATACATGTGTATATATAAACACCTGTCGTCATATAATTGTTCAGGCTTACATGTGTAATATTAATGTATTTGATTTAAATGTTGAAATAAAGTTTAGTATGTTCACATTATTTTACAGTGTGTTTTAAAATGAGGTCTAAAAGTATTGCTCTGTTTCATCTCATCAGATCATTTCCATACTGGATTAATATTCAAAAGTGTTAGCCAATCAGAGCAATTATTTGTATCATGCTACAACGGAAATTGTAAAAATGGAGAAAGTAGCACCAAAAATTCTGTTGAACCACTTAACCTTTATGTGTTGTTGGGGATGATTTATTAAGCCACATCAGGGTGAATTTTGAGCCTAAATATGGCCACAACTTTTTCTCTGTTTCATCATATTGGAAATTTGCAAATATGTTGAGACGGTGCTCATGCCAGCAGGTAGCACCAGGCCCCCTGTGTGCAAAACTCACACAGTCCACGTCGATTTGTGGGACAAGAAAATCCAGTTACGCATTTGAAAATTCGAAACTCACAGTTTGTAAATAATTTTGCTACTATTTTATTCCCATACACATTATAACGACCTTATTTGGTTGCAGTGCCTTGACGCCAAATAATCGTTTCATTGCTGTTGGGAAGAGATCAAGTTTGAGATTTTTACAATTGAACTTTTCGAACCATTCGTTCTTGAGATAGGCCTTTCCACAAAAAAGCTTAGTTTGTGACTGATGACATTAAAACACTAAATTTTAAGTTCTTTGCGAGTCTTAATAAGCAAAAGTGGTACATAGTTCTACCCCTTGTTTTTTTTTAACACATTTTACACAAACAGTTATAGTTTTGTGTAGCTCTCCCTTATCAAAATAAATGCACCAGCCACCACAATTTCCCTCTTGAATTTCTCCAGAGTTTTTTTATTGCTCCATCATATATAACTACTACCTGTGTAATCCTGCATTGGGTGGAGGTTTGAGGATGAGTGTAAATATAATGTCTCATATGTATTTGATGAGGAAATGGTCGCTGATCATAATATGGCTCCACCACCAGGGGTCTTGTTTATAAAGGAGTGTGTAGAATCCTGACTAAAACTAAACGTACGTCAGAAAGGTTAAATTTGCGTGCGCAAAAAAAAAAAAAAATCGTACGCACACCTGCAGGTAATCTTTCTTTTATAAATCGCAAATGGGACGCGTATGGGTTTCCACCCACAAACATGCTTCTTCCACACTATATATGGTAAAAGCAGCTCATGAATGTTCATATTTATTTAGATGTGCATTCCCTGCTCTGTTTGGAAGTTGTGAATTATAGCAGAGGTTGAAAAAGCTATATTCCTCTGAAACAGAAATCTTTAGGAGAGGTTTTTTTAGCCACACATCATCATTAGTTATCTTTTAACTTTTAGACACAAGAGTTAATGTAATGTTTATATGTTTAGCAATCAAAATTATTCTCAACACCTCTTAACATTATTAGTATTGACTTATCTCACCAATATGTTTTTCATAGTATGTTAGTGCCTTTAGCATTTTTAAATTGTCATTTTCAAGATTGTTTTTATATATGGTGTGATATAAACGCCATAGAGTGTGTTAGACACATCTTTTTTTATCAATCAAAAATCATCTGCTTTTTAAATTTCCAAAAGAGGGTGGAATGGTCGACATTTCCACTAGATGTCACTAAAACCTCAAATACCAGCAGAATGCAAAAAAGTTTCTGTACGCAAAGTATGCATGTTCTACATAAAGATAAGCAAACTCTGACGTCAATCTGAAACACTTTTTGGGACAGTTATACTATAAACTAAGTTTTTTTTTTTAGATTTATTTTTCACAGAACATATAATCTTACGCAATCAATTTAACAATGTATACATTAAATGTGTATACATAAATAAATAATCCAACGTATGAACAATGAAAAGGAGCCAGAGTTAATTTGAGAGAACCATTGAATTAAACAAATAATTAACTATTATATTGTGTTTCATATAACACACAAGGGTGTGAATACTTGTGTGATTTTTATTTTTAATATGTTTTTACATCGTCATTATGGGGTGTTGTGTTTAGAATTTTGATAAAAAGAAACTAATCAAATTTGAAATAAGGCTGTAACATAGAAAAATGTGGAAAAAGTGAAGCGCTATGAATACTCACCGGATGCACGGTTTATCCACATGGAACATATTGAAAGAAGAACTAGAACACGTGTCTGTAAACTATCCAAACCTTTTATTAGCACAAATTCATGTGCTCACATCAGCTCATCCTTTGTTAAAATAAAGTTAATAAAACAGTTAAAAGCCATGGGACTGACACTCTTGTTTGCTGTGGGATTTATTTCAGTATTTCTGAGAGATGAAGGCTATAGTTATTGAGTCCCAGTCCGTGACTTCATACATCAGAGACTAGACAGGCTTTTTTTTAATCACGCCCATCTTGAATGTTTCTTTCTGCTTTCTCGTCGTTCTACTAACTCTGCACCTGTACATGCAGCAGAAACTCTGCTGGACATTCAACGCATCTTATAGTCATGAGCGATGGCAGCCTCGCAGAGCTGCCCTTTAAAATCCATCTCGAAGGTAAAGTCCAGATCACGCTGTAAAAGAGACAAAGGATGCATGGATTCATTAGCATAATTAAAATAATGATACTAATAAAAACTTTGTTTTTATGCGCAGAGCTTACTACATTCTTCTCATTTGGCTTCATGCTGATGGTGCCAGTGATCTCCTCCCCTCTTTTAACTGTCAGATACTCCTCCAAATAAAACACAGTCTGCTTCCAGTGTGTGTACGGAGCATCTGGAGCTGCAGCCGAGAAAACATGAGGGAAATAAACCTCGGATAGTTCTGCTGCCTGTCTTTCATATTCTTCAAGTTCACAAACAAGCTGCACATCAGAAGTCAACACATCTTTAAAGTAGAACAATTCCCTAAATTCACTGTATGCATAGATAACAAGTGAAAAGTTTTACACGGCATCAGATGAAAAAAAAACTTCCTTAATTGGTGATTGGTGACCTCTACAGACATAAACACAATAAACAAATACTTTTTGACAGCATCATTGTTTTTATCATTGTCACTACAATCTGAAAGGATTCTGCTGTTGTTTGCAAGTTCATCAGCAAATGGATTTAAATAAACCCAGGCAGAACATAAAAGGTGTGTGTTTGTCTCTAGTTGCAAACGAAGCCTGGGGTCAATTTAGGCCTGCTTTAAAATTTCCAGCCGCTGTTACTGTTGACCACAGTATGAATCACTGTTGTAGGAAAAGCTCTTTATATATTCCACCAGTAGATGGCAGTAGAGGTCTTCAAAATTCTCTGTTTCTTAATTCTTCTCTAAAACAACAGAACGATACTTTTTAAATATAATATCAAGATATTCTACAAAAACAAGCAGCAAATTCAACAAATGCTGCAGAAAATTTTAAGCAGCTGTAAGCGGTTTTAAACTTTTCGAAATACAATAAATTCTTTATTCACTCACGCTGTTAAATGTTTTGTCATCAAATGTATTTTGAATATGCTTTTGTGTTATTTTCTTTTTAACGTGATTTTAATGTAAAAATTAACAGTGAGTTTTCTTTTTAAATATGTAAAAGCATATATATATATATATATATAATCCATACATCTCGATCGGTTTCTTTAGTGACTTGAACCAACCACCAGAGGACGCTCCTCACTGGTTTTTAATTGGAGTTTAGAACCACTCTTTATACACCACTTAAAACATGTACAGTCTTTTGGCATTCTGTGAGTGGAGTAGAAGCATGTGGTAGCTTGCATTGCAA
The DNA here is from genome assembly GCA_007224835.1 of Danionella cerebrum. Classification (NCBI taxonomy): domain Eukaryota; kingdom Metazoa; phylum Chordata; class Actinopteri; order Cypriniformes; family Danionidae; genus Danionella; species Danionella cerebrum. The sequence goes on along the minus strand of SRMA01027430.1, from coordinate 421,356 downwards.
TAGAATATTTTATCACAACTCCTTTACCTTGCAAAAATTATGTTAAAGTGGTGAAACAACGTTTTAAAGTCTGCATATGGCTTATGTGAATTATTAACCTTTTATGTACAACATTTATGCACCACACATGCAGACATCCAAAGTAATGCACACTTCATGGAATTCTTTGAACCACACAATGTTCAGAACTCAAGATCCCATTGTTTCAGTTCAGATCTTGCAGATCATACGCACACAGTGGACCGCAATAACATTGTGATGCGTACAAAAGCCTGTTCTGAGCTCACACTGACTGTGCAGCATAAGAGAAATAAACAGTATTGTGCAAATATTTAAGGCAGTTGTGGAAAAAGGCTGTCAACACCGACACAGTGTTAATCATTCATTTTCATTAGTAAAATAAAGCAGTGAATAAAAATCACTGTTTGGTGTGACCACCTTTTGTCTTAAAACAGCAGCAAATCCCTCTAGAGCCCCCTGTGAGGGCCATACCATCACTTCCTGTTCTTTATACTAAATACAGTTTCTAATGCCTTCAGCTATGTGTTTGGGGACATTGTCCTGCTAAGGAATACATTTGGGGCATGATGGATAAATATATATATGTATGTATTTCTCAGAATTAAGAACTGCTTGGTCGACTCCTCGTAGATAACCCTTACATTTTCATTAAACTGCCCTGTGCTCCATCGTGCCAGGACAAGATACTCTTTCCCAACATTTGTATTTCCTCACACAGATTTAATCCTCCTACAAACTTTTTCAGTTTCTGTTCATAACAGTTGTGACACTGGTGATCATTAGCATCTGTTTGGTCTCGTTAAAGGCAAATATCTGATCTGTTAGAAAGCAGAAGAAGAAGAGAAACTCAAACCACACAGACCTGTGGAGAAGCCGGTCTTTTTATGACACTTGGTGAATTCTATATTGAAGTAGGTGACCAATGCATGGACGTAATCGTTCCTTTGGATCTGCAGACAGAAGGAGGAGGTGAAGGACAGTTCTTCAGGCTTCACCGTGTAAATGTCCACTTCCTGTGAAAAGACAATGATGACCATTTCAGAAATTAAAAAGGTAATTGTTTTAAAACGGTTCTAATGTTTGATCTCGATTAACTGCTCTATAGTTTTTTAGTTGAAACACAACATAAAGCTACTTTTCATAAAAAGAATGTTCTGTTTAGCTCTGCAAGGGGTCATGAATTTATTGTGGGGGAAAAAGTAGATATAGTAGATTTAAATGATTTCAATTAAAATGCAAATTTAAATGATTTAATTCAAAATGTAGACATGGTTTCATGCAAATTGTTTTTTTCCCCTCAATTTAACTTTTACAGACTAGTATTGTTTTGGAGCATAACTTCAAATGTAAAGCAATGCTATTAATTTATTGATGATTTTGGTTTGAACTTTGGTGTATTCTTTTGGTTTTGATATCAGTTTTAATTGCTTTGAATTTTAATCCACAGATACATATATTAATACTAAAAAGATTGATTTTTGCATTTTTTTTTTGTTACCTCAACTTTTCCCCAAACTAACTTTAATGTGTTGTATAATACGTTTCTCAGCTCAACATTTACATTTTCGATGTTTTTGATATTTTTCTCAAAAAAAGAAAAAAAAAGAAAAAAGTCTGCAGGGTCCTAATTTTTTTTCTAATCTGCAGCAAAGTTACTGTTCCTAAACCCTTTCTAAGAGTTTGCTAAAAAAGACTTATTTCGAATACACTTGCTCTTTATTTCCATTTGTTAATTCAGCAAGACAAATGAAAGGTTTGATGCATTTTAACGTTCATCTGTGCAGCTATAAACTTTTCAAGCGTGAAGAGTCTGATTCCGACAATAATCATCTCATCAGCCGTTTCTCCAGCGGCTTATAATGAAATGAAATTGCATTTCACCGGATCATTATGTAACTGTCACAGCGAGTGATGCAGCTAATGAAGAGCTACATGCTAATGCAGCTGTAATCTCACTGGAGCCTGCTACTAGACGCGCGGCCCTTTGCACATTTTCTTTTAAAGGCTGACCTTGATCAGACAGGCACTGGAGACAACTTGCTTTGTGTCCACGATGTCCACTAGGGGTTCTTTCATAGCTACATTCCTTATGCAGGTCATGTCGAAACCATAGACGTTCTCCCACCCTGTTCACACAAAAACATGTAAGCACACTATTGCTGACAATAAATATTACCACTTTATGATTAAATCATCCTTAGATTGATAACTTCAGTCATTTTTATTTTTCCTTTGCATTTTTGGTCATAAAAACTCTATTTTAAACACTTTAATTATTATGAAGGATACAATTGTTGGATTTTAAGGGACTTGAAAATACATCCACCAATTACTGTAAGAAGTTATGGATGACAGGTCACCCATGAGTTTCTGTTGAGGGATTTTGAAGTGGCATTGCATGGGTGGAGCAGAGATGCTCAGCACCCTGCACAGCGCTAGCCTACTCTGGGACGAGATGAACCTTAACTGAGCAGGTGGATACACACATCCTTAAAAGTTCAGAACCAGCTGGACAGTGAGAAGAGCCTGGGTCGAGAAGATGCCACTTTGTACACCAGTAGAGTATTGTCTAGGAAGATAAACATCTCTGCAGAACTATATCACTGAAGCCTAGTAGAGGGGCATGGCGGAGGCCTGGTCAACGACACAGAAAGGCACTCAAACAGAGTTTAGTTGAAGATAATAAAGATTTAACAGCTTTGTGCTTGGAGGACCTCAGTCACTGCTTATTTCTTGGCAAATACCATCCATACAGTGAAGCAGGGTGGTGGCAGCATCATGCTGTGGGATCATTTTCAGCACCTGTGCTAGAGAGCTTTTTAGTTCAGTGGAGGTGCCTGGGGACTTTTCAGCAGGATAATAATTCAAAGCACACAGCCAAACCATTTAAAGACTAGAAATGTCTTTAGGTGGGGTAGCCAGAGCTCACTCTTAATTCCTTTAAGAATATCTCCGGAGAGTTATGAATTTAACTCTAAGTATACAATCTTACCCAACGCATGAATCTGATCGTATTCAGCCAGAGCCTGTGAATACTTTTGTACATGTGACTTCCTTTTTTGGAATAAATGTGTCACATTGGAATATTTTGAGTATAGATTTGAATTAAATTCATAATTAATAAACGCTATAAGGAAAAACATTGTGGTACTCACAGTTAATCTTAAAGTCCTTGTACTGTCTGTCTTCAATGGCTAGCACGTAGAGAGCAGCTCTGTCTGGAAACATCAGGCCTCCAGGTTTCTGAAGATGCAGAGCAAACTGTTTGTGTTCATGCCGCCCTGGCATCAGCTAAATGCACACGTGCGCCACACAAAGACACTAACCAGCCACTTATCTCTGGCATAGATGACAGTGTTGAGCATGGACTCGTAAAACAAACAATAACCCATCCACTCTGAAATGATAACGTCCACTTTATCCACCGGCAGCTCCGTCTCTTCCACTTTCCCTTTAAAGATGGTGATAACTGCAACACAAATTGCACAACATACACTTAATAGATCCTTTAGATTCTATATATATATATATATATATATATATATATAGTTATATCATTATTAGGGGTGTGACAATACTCTCTGCTCCCTTTACAATGCTGATAGTATGTGACAAGTCCTGTAAGGTTTGTGCCCACTACCTGCCCAGACTTGACATCGGCACAGAACTGTTTATTCACCAACTCCAGAAGTTTATTAAATGCTTGATAAACATTCAAAAAGAAACTAGGTTGATAACCTCTAATTAAAACAAACGTTGAATCAAAATTTCAAAGAAAACATAGTACAAAGAACAAAAAAAAATAAACGTAACAAACCAATGGCATCTCTAGAATGAACTTTGCAATGGCACAGTTATTGGTGACTTCTCCTGATGCTCTGGAGCAAACACTGAACTCAGGACTAAGGCTTTCACAACTGAACAAAATCAGAGCCACTCTCTTGGAGCTTTCTTCCACCGAGCTCATTACTGCCACCCAGTGCCACAGTTCTAGAAAGGTACATTGTTAGCTAATTTTATTAATTCATTCATTCATTTCCAACCCGCTTAATCCCTTTCAGGGTCACGGGGGTCTGCTGGTGCCTATCTCCAGCACACAGTGGGCGAGAGGTTATAAACGTTAAAGAAAACAATAAAGACAACCTACAGAAGTTTCAGAAGTGACTAGAAGCAGCATCTCTCCAAGAAACAAAAGCACTTGAGCTCCAGGTTGATTTATCCACAGTGAAAATGTTATATGGCGATACAGTGTGCCACAATAATTAATATAATTCACATTTAAACCTTCGTTTTTGTCTTGTGAGTTCTTACAATTAAAGATAACTTTAGCCATTATACCATGCCTCAAGAATGTGTGCTGCATTTTGAAATGTGTATAGGATAAAGTTATCAAACCGTATATTTGGGGTGTACTTATTTTTGCTGCATGGGCTTGAGTGACTTTGTTGGGAATATAACTTTTTTGTGGGTGTGCAAAAATGAACACATCTTGTTTGCTCTCAATGGTGAAGATTTGTGGGAGTATTTTGTAGGATCTCATAGAAAATGTTGATTCTGAAAGGAAACTTAAGGTTTTGTATATATGCTGCACATACATGTTGTGGTGTGACCAAGCTGGTCTCCAGACCATAATCCTAAAGACTTATGTGGGAGCTAAAGGTTTGAGTTTCCACATTTAAGTCACAGAACTTAATGGCTTGGAGAAGATCTGCTAAGATGAATGAAGCAAAGTTGAGCAAAACTACCACAACGTCTGGTCTATTTGATTGTCATCGTTATGAATTATTTAGTTATGTCTCATGCTGTTTAAAAATAAAACAGTAAAATAATAATTGATTTGTCTAAGGTCAAATTATTTAAATCAGCAAGTGATCAAAAACCTCTTTGCCTCACTTAAGGGGGAGGGGTGATATCGCAAACTGTGAATATATTGTTGAAGGTTACTTTTGAGACTCAAAATGTTGCAGTGGGTTTAAAATATTCATTTTTAGGAGGTGGAAAAGAAGAACAGTTGGCAACCTCTTCTTCCTGCTTGTTTCTCATTCAGTTAGTCATTTTTCACATGCACCCACTCGCCCATGCCAGCTATAGCCATCCTCAACAGCGAACAGATATACTGTGAATCTACTAACCGCTGTCCAGATGATTGGCCTTGATGATTTTCTCGGAGTATTCTGAGATGCTTGAGCATTCAATCTGAGGAAGAAAAATAGGAAAAATGAGGGTTAATGTTGATTATTAGATCTCTCCAGGGCTGCCACTGGCCAAATAGGTGCCCATAGTGGAAATGTACTATGGTGCCCCCCTCGATCCCCACACCCCACCAATATGTTGCCCAAACCATTTCACTAAATGTTTTTTTTTTTTCTTTCAAAAAAAGCCCAGTTCAGGATGGAATTACTACACTTTACATGTTTAGAGTTTTTGAAAGCATCCAGACAAAATGATAAATGGAACCTCAAAGTGTACACAACAAAGTGTACCCTCAAACTGTACTTGTTGTTAGTATGCCCAACACTAAATGAATTTTTCCTCCAAAAAAATTCTGACGGTCAATAATACTTACTGTAATGATGTAAAAGAGTTTTAAAAGTATTCAAAACTTGAAAAGGTGCCCAAAACACAATTACACATATTACACTATTCAGTCAGAGCCTATATTTTAAATATAACATACACTTTTATTTTAAATAGAACAAAAAAGCACTGTTTGAGAGAAACTTGATGTAAAGGAGCTTAGACAGGATAAAAAAAAAAACATTTTTCCAGCTCAAAGTATAAAAAGAAGACTGTTGTGGAGAAGAAAACGCTTTATTGTGCATCTCCTGTCTCTTAGGAGTAAAATACTAAATATAAAGTGTTTTACAATCATGATTTACTTTGTATGTTTAAAATAACAATTGGAACTGTATTAAAATGCATATTTGTTGCCCCTTTTGACAGATTTTAAGATTAGTGTAGTCCTAAGCAAAAACTGCAATAGCCACCACTTTTGTATCAAGTAGAGAGGACCCAAAGCTCTGAACTTTCTACATCTTGGTAAATGTTTTGTTTGGGTTCTAGTGCAGGAGTGTCAAACTGCATCTTAGCCCTCCAAAGGTTATTTCCACACTTCAATACACACAGAACTGTAGCTTTCAAACACGCCTCAATCAATTAATTTGCTGGAGCAGGGTGTTAACGTCATAGTAAAGGGTCCATTACAAGTGGCCTACATGCATTTTGATCAATAGGCAAAGCAGAAAAGTAAGTTTGAAATCAAGGAATGAGACATGCATGCAGAAATCTGGCAAAAATCTACCACTTTTACTTATACTGTATAATAGCAGGCACTTGTTAAGTAATAGATAGGTCTGTTTAAAGTGGAAAAATAGCCCCTAGGACCCAGAATAATACAGGTACTGAAAGTGATAAACAAGCAATAAACAAGCCCTAAGAAGTCCAGGGGCTTCTTGAGCGATTTTACTATTTTATCATTTTTGGGATTTTTACCATTTTATAGTTTTTTTGTGCCAATACTTGATATCCGCAGTACAACCCAGTTCCTTTTTACATTACACAAAAATTCCACAACAATCCTGAAATTGTACAAAAAATACAATTAAAGTAAAAAAAAAAAAATCACAAATCCGCAAAAAATACAGAGACAAGGTCAAAACACGGAATTTGTAAAAAATGCAGGAAAACCTCTTCTAACAATGTCCTAATTTTCCTTTTTTTGTACCAAAAACACAAGCCATATAACAAATCTTGAAATTCCAAGGGTTATCCCTCCTTTTCACCACTAGATAGCACTTTTTGAGGTTTGTACAATGAAACTGAATGAAGATTGTGCATTTTCTAACATTTAATTACAATTACCTTGGAAATGATGTCATTATAATGTTTGTTTAAAATAAAATATTATACCTTTCTGAAACCTTGAAATCAAATATTATCACCCAAGAACTATTTTTCCTGAGCAAAACTTTTCAATACAGCAGATGGTGCACTTTCCATTAAACAAGCCTCCAAATCTCTCTACCATTGCATTTGAACACTACTAGTGTCACTGGGGTGGATATACATATATGAACACTGCCCCCAAACACTATGCAGGCTGAACTAGTACCTCAGTTGGTTTTAAAATTAGACAAGGTGTTAATTCAACTCACACAGTGGAGCAGAGTTTATATAGGTCCACACCATTGAGTCCAGTAGCGGAGACCAAACATTGTGAGTTTTACTGTGTACGTTACACATAAGGTGTTCGAGGCTCTTACGATCCTGTCTGATTGACACTCCAGCCGCCCAAAGAGTCCTGTTAAGCATTCTCAGACACTCCAAATTCCCATCCCGTCGACGCTCACATATATAAATGAAAGAGTAGACAGAGAAACAAGACTGTGAAAGGCCTGAGGCTAAAGGGGAGACTGAGGATGAAGTAGAAAACTGTCAGCTGTGAAAGAGAGTCAAGGTCTCTGGTGTTTCCCCAGCCATCGTTAGGGTCGATAACATCCCCATCAACTCAAATGTAACACACACAGAGTCCGTCAGCACCACTTCATCGTCAATTTATCAGCGTTTCTGCTGCAGGACTCATCTCCCATCTGTTTCTGAGAGAGTTTCGCGTTCAGCACAAAGTTTAAAAGTAATCAGAGAAGTCTATGTGAGCACCGTCTGCACATTCATGTTCTGTGTGCATATGATCATTCCGAGCAGCAGTAAACACAGATCAAGGGCAAAACCTTTCAAATAAGTAAATATTAAAATGTTTTAAACTGTTTGTATCCTTTTAAGGTTTGGAAAGTTTGTGCTGAGCAGATTTTCTTTGCTTTGAAACCATCAAGACTACCAATTTCAGATATTTGCAGCAGGTTAAACAATACTGTCAGAAAGGTTTAGAAATATAATAATTTATTGTTTATTTTTGTAAATGTACAAAATGAGAGAATGACAGAAAAATATTTTCTGCAACTTTGTCCATCAATCGAGCATCAGTTCTGGAAGGATTTATGGGATTATGGTCAGATGAACCAATGAAACCAGTGAAAAATGAAATCCAAATTGAGGATTGTAGATGTAGTGGTCAGGCAGGAAACTTGCAAGATGTCAAACACATCAAGCTACTTACCTTTAAAAATGGTAGATGTTCAGCAGAAACCTGTGCTCAGAACTGGCAGAAACTATGGGACCTATAAACGCTCATCTACTGTGCGGAGAGGTCAGGCCTGAAGTTTCACTGTCCTCGAAAAAACTGAGAGAAACTTTAAGAACAATCTGTCCCTAGAGGATGTTAAAATCCAACGATTTTACTTACTTAACAAGCTCTGGGCTGAAAGATTCATACATCGCACAAGCAGCACATTGTTAATATGGTCCCTGTGTCCTTTACACAGCACTTTTTATGCATCTCTTTCTCCAATTTCTTTTAAGAACCAATTACCCAACTCACAATTGTGCTATAGCCTGGTATCAGTGCAGCCAGCACAGTCTGAACACTTAACTTTGTCTGACTTCTGGTGGAATAAAAGAGGTCTGAATGAAGAGAACAGGAAACGAGAAAGAAAAGAATTGAAAAACAACAATAGAAAAGATTGATGAAAACATGGTGATGCCACAAGTTGGTGACAAAAAAGGATTGGATTCATATGATAAATATGTTATGAAAAACTAAACAAAAAAAAAGAAAGAAATGCTTTCACAAAGTGAAGCATGCTGTAAAAATAGAAGAAATTAATGCTAAAAGAATGGGAGTATTATTTTCAAAATGGAAGTATTAATCGTTTATTAGATAATTGCTCACAAAACAAAACCAATTCTACCAAACAACTTGGAGAACTAACCACAGATCTTCTGTAAATATAGCTTTCTCATATCTTTCTGTCTTTTCACGTAATCCCAGACACACATATGATGTTTCAAAAGCATAAATTATGATCTTTCATATTTACTGAGTAAACATGAAGATGAGAAAACTGCCAGGATAAAATTACAAGTTGTGACTGATGCAATTTCTGTTTCAGCATTTAGCAAATAAAACTCTCCTTTCCTCTCAGGGCAGCTAAGCTCAGCATTCACATACATTTTTTTTTCTTTTCCTCCTCCATAAAAATGTGTTGTGGCTTAGTCAGCAGAGCATTGTGGTAGAAACACAAAGATCCTACCCCAACAGAACGCAAGTCCCTTCCAAATGCATACAGCTGTGCTCATAAGTTCACAGCTGCATGCAAATTTTCAGATTTTCAAAAACGTTGAATGATAATGCAAAAGCGTTTTCCACTCGCAGTGAAATGGGGAAGGCATTTGCTGTCAGACAACTGTGTTATTTCCAAATGACCCTGATTAAAAGTTTACATACTCTGGTGATTTTGGCCTGATAACATGGTAAAAGGGTTTGAGTGGCTTTCTGAGCGATAGGGAAGATAAAAGAGCTATTAAAGGCTCTACAGGAAAATGTAGCTGAACTATACAAAACAGGAAACGGATATAAAAGATGTTCAAGGAACTGGGAATGCCAATCACCAGTGTTCAAACTCTTATTAATAAGGGGAAAGTGAGTGACTGTTGAAACCAACAAACATTTCTGCTAAAACTGCCAGAAAAATTGCAAGGCATGCAAGGAAACCCCACAAATAACTAAAGAAAAGTGTTGTGGCTGTTTCAAGGAGCACAACAAGGAGACACTTGAAGTAAAAAGCCAGCTTACAATATGTCAAACAGCTCAAGGACATGACTCCAAACTCCTAGAACAACGTTTTTTTTGGTGCAATGACACCAAAATTGTATTTTTTGACTGCAACCATGAAGGCATTTATGGTATACATTTCGTACAGTTCGTGAAAATCCATGAGTTGAGGCTTTTTGCTAAGAAGAATGGGCTGCTTTACCAACAGAGAAGATAAAGAACCTCATCGACAACTACAGGTAAATAATGGTACCCCAAGAGATTTCAAGCTATCTGTGATGGTAAAGGGAGGAATAAAAAATTAAAAGCTGGAGTGTGTAAACTTTTGATTAGGGGTGGATGGGGTGGCATTCCCAGACAGCATGCATAGTATGTTTGTGCTCTCCAATCATGCTCAAGATTTTTGGCAGTTCCACATAATGACATGCCTTCATTGATTTTGTCTACTATGTTACTGTGATGTGACCAACCTGAGCATCACTCCCGTTGAGAATTTCCCTGGTGCTGCGTCATGAGTGTGTAAAGTGTGCACACTTCAGAATCCTGCCAGAAGCAGTAGGTGGTCCGCACAGAATGCATCAAAATTCAGTGTTAAATTAACACTATTAGCATCAATGGTGTGGACCTGCATAAGCACTACCTAGTGTTTAATGTAACACCATGTGAACACTGACTGGGAGACTAATTCAACATGGATGGTGTTCCATTTTACACTGGGGCAGTGTTTATATGGGGGCCACACTATTGACACCAGTAGTGTTCGTTTAACACCGTGAATTTTGCAGTGTACATTGGTGCGAGTATGACATTTCAAACACTCCTCGTTTATTTAAAGTATAGCATTTGGGATTTCTTTAATGTTCTATCATCGTAGTGCATGATGTGAGCTAATGAATACCATACTACATGTTTAACTATGAACAATCGCCTTTTTAAGTATAAAATTAATGAACTTTATAGATATACATCTCCTGATATAACTGCAGGACGGTGGGTGGTAATGTATGTCGTCATATCTCTCAACAAAAGAGGATTATTCACTTGCACCATGGTGTGAAAGCCAAACATTGAGCTATTTTAGTATCTGTGGATTGTTCCAGAAGGGCAGGAGACCATAGACTCATGTGGTTTTAGGCATAAGGAGGGCCACCCTCTTACCCCGTACACGTGCTTGGCTCCAGCCTTGGCTGCAAACATGGAAAGAATGCCAGTTCCACTGCCCACGTCCAGCACGATCTTGTCCTTGAAGATATGTTTGTTATGGTACATGGAGTTCCTGTATGTCAGCGTCCTCACTTCATCCTTTAGCATTTCCTGTATGTACAAGAAGAGAAGTATATAAATGCGTGCTGCTACTGGTTGGTGGTTGGTGGTCTACTATTGGGGCTGAGGAAATTTGTGGCATAATACATTCTGCAAATTTCACAACATGTACAACACAATTTACACATCAGAACAAAAGAACACTGGTCAATAAAAATAAAGCACCTCATAAATAATGTTGGGAGCAGAGCAGCAAGTCGATCTTGGTTCACCTTCACCAGGCCGCAATGTATCAAAGCCTACTTTTCAAGTCAATTCTCTTGCTTTTAGAAAGCTGCTTATGACTCTGCTGCTGGTCAGGTGATCTGTCATGTTTAGGGTCTCATGAAGACACACATGCTATACATGTTTTGACTTAGGTGTGGGAAAACTGACGGGAAAGAGTTGAACTTAACAGAAATTATGCAGAAAATACAGAACAAAAAAATATGTAAAAGACCGGAAAAAGCAGGATATTGTTTAAGGCAGGGGTCTCAATCTCAATGTCGCTAGAGCAGGGGTCTCAAACTCAGTTCCTGGAGGGCCACAGCACTGCAGAGTTTACTTCCAACTCTGCTCAGAGAGACCCAGACCTGGAGCTTACAAACAGCCTGAAGGACCTAACGAGCGGCATCAGGTGTGTGTAGTTGGGGTTGGAGCTAAACTGTGCAGGGCTGCGGCCCTCCAGGAACTAAGTTTGAGACCCCTGCGCTAGAGGTAGAATCTGGGTGAGACTGGGCCGCATCATGTTTAAAATACAGAAATTCCATTGTTTTTTTTGTTTTTTTTTGTAAAGGCCTGATGGCAACATGGCAATTTCATAGCTATCTCTATTTTAAAATTTCGCTAACATTTCAATTTAACAGCTCATAAGATTATCATTAAAATGAGTTTTACAACTTTTACATTTCCAATCCAAGTTATTACTCCCTGCACAAGAACTTAAATAAGTAAAAAAGCATGGATTTCTTTCAGATCTTGTGAAGTCAGGTAATGAAATGCATTTTGTGACCAACCCATCTCCATATGCACATTGTAATCCTATCTTTGTACTGTCTCTCTGTGTGATGAATAAAAAAATCAACAGCTTCAAATCACAATAACCTTGCTATACATGTAAAACGTCCAATCGTAATTGCGCATCAACAACAGGAGTGTAAATGAGGAACACAATGGATGGTTTAGGTATGAGAGCTGGTATGAGACAAGGGCAAGACACTCCTCAAAACAAAGCATGAGGCTCCTGAACAAATCTGTTGCAACCTGTGAGGAACTCATCTATATAAAGCCCCATTACTTCCTCAGATACATGCTTTTTTTGGGTGTAAGGGCAGAGGAAATGATCTGACCTATTTGCTCAAAACGATTCTGAACAAAATGAATCCTGCAGGCCTCATCTGATCACCCAGTTCACCCTGACCCTCTCTCTCGTGCTCCATTTCTCTGCATACTCTGAATTATGTATAACTCCAAGTCTCAATCAAGATGACTGGGGTCGATGACTTTTATCCTCAGTAGTACGTCTCAGCATCTTGATGGTGTTGTGCTTGTACCTCGTGAATACCGAAGTGGGCGTATGAGTCGAAATAGTAATCCCTGGAGGTCATCTCGTCAGGAGTCAGGAACTTGGCCATCTTTCCTCTGCCGGAGCAACTGGGTAAACTGGATGAGTGAGGGGTGTGAGGTGCATGGGATGGGTGTGTTGAGCGCTGCGTCTGGTTAACTGATGATACTGGTTTGGGCAGCGGAGATGGTTGGACTGATAAGGATTGTGGGACACTCAGAGGCTGTTGCTGAAAGGGAAAAGAAGGAAATGTTCACTTTATTCAAATAGATTTTTTTTTAAAGTTATTGGGAATTTATTATTCCACAACAGTTTGAGTAAATTTACTGTAACACACAAATATGAAAAACTATAATTGATTTATTACAGTGATCAATAAATATTCTATTATCTTTCATTAAGAATACAAAGCATGTCTCAAATAACATTAAATTCAATAAATGTCCCACATTTTATTTATTTCAGTGTAAAATAAGTATTTTCATCAGTCTCATAAGTATTTTTTGCACCGAGTTAATCTAAAAACACATTTAAAAAGAAGACATAAATGTAAATTATTTCACATCGTAATTGACTTGATGTCTGTAGCCACACATCCCATCTGTTGTTTCCAAATTTTCACAACAAAGATGTGTGCACATGCTTCTTTTTTTGCATACTAATGTCTATATTTGCCTGTGTGCGCAACCTTTCAGCTCGGGGGCTTTAAACTAATGAGTGGTGGCCAAGGGGAATAGCAGCTGTATCCAGAGGCATAAAGGTGTTCAGATTGCATCTATTAGAAAAGACGGGAGGGGAACACATGCCCTTGCCCCTCCAGTCAACTACCAAATCACATTCACATTCTATTTTTAACCTCAACAAATGGCACATTTCTGCAGCACTTCACCTCTCAACCACGCTCTTGAGAACATGATTGATGTGTGAGAAGGAAAATACTGTAAACGTACCCTTGGGATCTTTCTCACAGAAAACCACACTTCTCTTTATGTTCACAGATTCAAACGTTTGATAGTTGCTTATAGTTTTTACCACTTTTTTGTCTTATTATTGTCTTACTTGTTTATTACCTGTGAAAAAAATTGAATTTTGGAAGCCACGGCTGCCCTATAACAACAGAAAAGGCTAAAATTTGAATGGAAAAATTTTATGAAATTGTAGCTTTTAGCAAAGCTTAGCTGGTTTCCATATTTGTGTCAGCCATATTGTTCCTGATAATATGCATTGATTTTCAATTATGGATTCACTTTCCCACCAGGCAACACCTCCTTCACTGAGACTGAGTGGCAAAACCAATGGTAGAATGGCTGCGTTTAATATGGAAAAGTGAGTTATACTTTTATTAAGTGAAAAAAGTATAGGTGTCAGGATCGGTGCCCTCTCCTGTTACTAATATTTTGTCCCTTTTTGTGTTATTTTGGCCACTTTCATCCTTATTTCCTGTTCCTTATGTTGTCTTCTTTCTCCCTGTTCCATATTCTGTTCTTTCACCTCTCACTTCTGTGCTCGATAACTCCTTTCATTCTTCACCTGGTCTCCTCTCTCTCTGATTTCTCCTCTCCCCACTTATGGCACCGTCTCCATCCTTTCATGGCGGCACCAAAATGAGTCTATACCTGTCCACATTCTGGCTTCTGGTTGGATTATGTATTTATTCTCCTTTGTGCTGGTCTCCTTGTGTTTATTTTGTAGTTAGCATAGCTCTGCTCAAGTTTTATGTTATTGAGGTTTTGTCCTAGTACAGACTTTTTTTATGTTGTTTATTTGTTTAATAAAGTGACCCTTTAAGTGACCCACAAGTAATAAAACACTGCGATTGAGTTCACATTGTTCCTTCTCACACACGACACAATCGGACTCTATTGATATGCCTGTGACTTTGTAAACAACCGGCTTTGCCATTTGGCCAGAAATTGAATTTTCCAACATTTATGCTTTCCTGATTCCAAAACAAGGAAACAAAGTTTAAAGGTGAATAAAAGCCTCAATGCCTGGTTAAACCTTAAACCGGGATATTTCTGGGATATTAAAGTAACAGTGACATCTGTGAACATGAAATCTGGGTGTATGTGAATATCTCTACAAATCATGTTCAGTGCAATTTTTATTAGAAAAAATCTGATTTTTACCTTTTATAATTAGTGCAAAAAAGTAAAAACACCATGATTGCTTGAGCAAAGCACTGTGCTTAAGTTACTACTAAGTTTTTTTTTTTAAGTAACCTGCTAATAATGGTGCTAATAATTTATTTTACGGTAATCTACTTCAAAGCATATAAGTAGTGACCACAAATTAAGGACCACAAGTAGCTCCTGGATTCCAGTTCAAATTGCAGCAGTCGATTTGCATCTCCTTTCATTGGATTCTAGCAGTATTTGAAAACTGGTTCAAGCAGTCAATTGCACAACATTTACCCATTTACAGAGGTCAAACTCACAATCACCTTTAGCTCATGAAGAGATTTTTTGCCACCTGCTGACTTTGTTACATCTTGTTATAATATCAGTGAAAAATGTTGATATTTCCTCGGCTCAAGAAATAACTCTGATTAGATGCGATTTCTTTTTATATTTCATTTTCTTCTAGCATTACAACACGATGTCACTTCGAAGTCAAGATTTACTCAGAAAAAAACAATGCTATTAATATGGAAGAAATTTAAATATTGTCATCTTATTCAAAACTACAGTATTTCATAAAAAACTGTGATCTTTTAATCAAAAACAGAAAAAGTTGCCCATTAAAGTGTAGCATTTATTCGCCAAAGCACTTATAGATTAAGAGCGACATCTAGACTGTTTTGTAAATCATGGCGTGGTGTGCCCCCCATGATCCTGCTGATTTTCGTAAGTGGTTGTGCCCCTTGATATTAAACTTTGATTATGGCTGAATTTCTAACAGCTCCGTTATGCTTGCCATTTTTCTGCTTTAATGAACTTTGATTAGATTAAAATTCTCCCATCCTTGGAAATGCTCAGTCTTTAGGATTTAAAGTAGAAATGTTCTGTATGCTAGTAACCTTTTCCACATCTATTCCAGAGACCTGAAGCATGATTTTGCAGACAATTAGCCTTTTTATGAATTCATTGGAATACACCAACCATGCATTAAAACTTTAGCCGCATCCAGTAATGGAACGCTATATTGCTGAAGTAGCAGACGCTCTTTAAATGCTAACACACCTATAGCCAGTAGAACCAGTAAGATGTATGACTTACAAGCTCAGTGACTCAAGACTTTACTGCTGTGGTATTGTGCCTGTGAAAATTGTTTCTTCTTGAGTGAATATTGTTAAATGTGTAGTAAAACATTTTAATGATATCTTTATCTTATTAAAATAGCTCTCCACAAATTAAAAATCTAAGTTAATGAATAAAGAGGAATTAAAGGGTTATTAGGATTTGTATTTAAAAGTCTGTCACAAACGCCACTTTAGGCTATTCAGTATATTTTTGATCCCAATCTATCAAGTGTAAAAAGTAGGGATGTCCCGAGCCGATCATAAATATCGGTATCGGGGCCGATCGAGGCATTTTTTAACTGATCGGAATCGGCTCTATGTATCGGACCGATCGAATGTTTACGTCAGCTACGTCACGCACGTGTCGCAAACTCGCATGTTAAACTCGCATGTTGTTTACTACTTGCAATACGGTGCTAAGATGTCTGCAGTGTGGAAGTATTTTAAGTTGGAAAGTGATTCTAGTCTGGTAGCTACATGCAACGTTTGCAATGCGAGCTGTTGTGTGCTGCCCCTTTAAGGACGTTGATGACGTGCTTAGAGCGTGCTTGAATCAGGAAGAAATATGAGAGACTCGCATGTTTGTGCTCGTGTTAAAAAAGGTTCAAGCTCTACAAAAACCTTCATTTAATGCTTATTTATTCCCAGCGTGGTAAGCTAATGTTTAAAAAAGTATATTTTGTTTATTTAAAAGGGATTTCATAGATCGCTATTTGTTGTTTATATTAGCGCCTAAGCGCCTAAATAGCGTGTTTAAGTTTTGTGTGTTGTGATGATTTACATGTCTTTATCTAATAGGTTTGTGACATGTTGAAGTGTTCTTCGTAACTTAAAATGTGTAACATTTTCGTTGTTGAAGAAATAGAAATGTTTATTTACTGATTGTTATTTAATACCCCATGTAAAATATATTATTTTCTCTTTTTTTTTTTCTAGTTTGACGCGGTGGTACTAGCAAAGCAGCCTTTAATACTACCAACTTGATAAGGCATCTTAAAACGAAACACACGACAGAATATTGCGACTTCACTGAGCTGTAAAATTGAGATTTCATATTTGTGAGAAATAAAAAACTGTAAAGGAACAGGTTGCTTTCAGTTTTTTTTATTGATGCACTGCTGAGCTATTTGGTTGTCAAGAGTACACACTGGATTGATTTAATAACCTGCATGCACTTAAAGTGTGCAATTAGCACAAGGAAAAGACAAGTATCGGATCGGGACTCGGTATGGGTCGATACTTAAAATTAAATGACTCGGATCGGATCGGGGGCTCAAAAAACCTGATCGGGACATCCCTAGTAAAAAGTGTTGAATTTAAAGAGCTAAATTGGCGTCTGAAAGTCATAAAAAAACACTTAGGGCCATTGGATTCTACACATCACCAGTTGTTTATTTTGCACATTCAGGTGTAAAACCATTTCATTTTACACCCATAATCTACACTGCAAAGTGTACCTTTTTACACTGTGTATTGTTGATCCAACACTTTGGGAGTTAATTACATTTTACAATTCAGCAATTTGATTCAATTCTTATTTTTGTGATTTGGATTTGATTCAATTTCGTTTATGATTTGATTAGATATTGATTAGCTGAAAATATTTCATTTAAAATGTTAGTTTTGCAGACATGGGATCCATATTTTGATATAAATGGTGATCCCTGAAACTCTCCAACTTAATTTTATTACTGAAATACACATCTACATTAATAATAGGGTGCACACAGTTGTTTAATTAAACGAGAGGTGAACATTCATATTCTCTTATGTGAAGCATGTGCATTAGGAACTATCCCCGAATCCATTCTGTTGCATTAAACTGCAGATCAATTAAAATCTGAGAAAATCTTTTTCCCAGCCCTGGTGATATTACACCTGATAGATGGGGACCATACATGATCCTAACGGTGTTGGATTGACTAAAGTTACTTTGTAGCCTCACACAATAATTTGGTTAAACTAATATCATAAAGCAGGAAAATAATATGCATGGTTTAAATGTTATAATTCTCATTTTATTTAAAAGTATAAAAACATTGAACATTGTTGTTATAAATATACAGTAAGTATAAGCAAATCCACTGAGATAACTGTTTTAGTGTGTTAAAAATAAGTTATTCTCCCAGTGTGGGAAGGTGCAGGTGCAGCACCAAGGACAGCGCCTTGTGATCACAGAGCATTCGCAGTTTTCCACTACAGTCAAGACACTAATTAGCAATCAATCACTAATTAGTCATTAGCTTACACATTATATAAAGTGTCTCAGTGGCAGTATGTTCATTAAAAAAGCATCCCCACTGTGTCAGACTTGCTGTAAAGTGACCATTACTGGCATGAACGTTTCATATGTTTATTTAATATCACTTTATAGCTCAAACATGAGGTGTGGCAAACGTTCATGACCATATTATTCCACTCACAATTCATAACAAAAGTATTAGCCCCTCTAGGAAAAATCAGAATAGGGTAAAATTAACTCTATTCAGAGAGCATTTAGTCCCTTTCTGAATAGAGTTAAAATAGCTCTGTGAAGTCAATGGTTTATATTGAATATTTAGGGATTTACAGAAATACAGGATTTGTGTTCACAGATTTAAAAAAAAGAGCAAAATAAAACTCATTTGGTCAGCTTTTCTCTATATAGAGAGAATAGAGTTACTTTACAAAAAAAATTACTAAGCACTTGCTAATTTAACATAATATTCATTAAGATTTTAAATTGCACTTTAAACTTAACTTGATACTTGAGAGAAAGAATTGTTAATGCTCATAAAGATGGAGAAGGATTTCCTTTGGAAGCATTATCAAGAAGTTTAAAGAGACCAACGCAGTGGATAATGAGACAGATAGAATTAAAGAGAAAGATTTGAAATACTTTGGAAATCAAATTAGAGAGGTTTCTAAAGACCCAAGAACATCTGGCTAGACACTAGTGAAAATGACATTTGCTAGAACAAAAAAAGCTTTTTGGCCGTAGAGAGGTTGAGAAAGAAGGGACAGGCAATCAACTGCATGAACACCATTCCCACAGTGAAACATGGTAGTGGGAGTATAATGCTGAGGGGAAGACAGTAAGAAGAATTTGAAAAACAACCTGGAAGAAAACATTTTGTGATCCAGCCAGATAATGACCTAAAGCATACCCCACTTCTAGTGTTGAAATACCAAATAATATGCAAACTTAACTGGCCTTTTGAAAGCAGAGAGTTGAATTGAATAGAAAATCTACCAACAAATCTGGAGAAGTTTGAGAGATCTGCTCCAGAAGATCATAAAATGACATGCGTAATGACTAAAGACTGCAATCAAGCAAAAGAATTCATTATTGACTTTTCGAATTATTAGTTTGAATTATTTAAAGTGTACAATGTTCCTGAATAAAGTGTGTTTATGAAATTGTCTTTCCTTTTAACTTCACTTGGGAACTTCATATTTATGTCTTCTATTGTATATTTTATCAATTTTTTGTCCTCTAGCAATGTTGCAATACACCTATTTTTTTCTCATAGCTTACCTCCGAGCTTTCCGTGTCCGCCATTTTTCTCCGGAGGAGCAAGCAGCGGGACGAGTGATTGATTCCCATAAGAACAGGTGCGTTTCTTCCTCGTGATGTGCGATAAATAAGCGACTAAACCTTTTCAAAGTCTTGGTAAACCCTGGACCTGTTTGTTTGAACCTTTAAAGCTTAGACACTCGAACCCTGTTCCTGACAATAACCCAGCTTTAAAACTTGTTGAAAGCCTTCCGGAATCCATGATGTAAAAGTTACCTACAACGATGCTTTCCATAAGGGCGCGCGGAGAGCTGTCCATGTCGTGGATGAATAATGATAATAACTGGCGAAAAATAACCCGTGTGTCCTATATCTGTAACGGAAACGATTCACACCTCTAATAAGACTTAGGGAAGCCAAAGTGGAGATGGAGAGTCCTCAGAAGCGAGGACTGAGACTGATTTAGCTGCAGTCGAATCGTTCGTCGATCGTTGATTCGAATCGTTCGTCGATTAGATTCTCTCACAAAGTGCCGAAAGACGCGTTTCCACGCTCCAAACCGAATCTTCGGGGGTGAATTCTTGCTTTCTGATGATAGGAAGCATTGAAAGTTCCTCTTTTGAAATACTGGCGGATCTTTGGAGATAAGAAGGCTGCATTCCTTTAAATGGAGCAGCGGGAGCCAACGAGATGAGGCTGCAGCTCGCCTCCTCGTCCTCCTCTGAGCCTGACCGGCTGCATGAATCAGGAGCTGAGCCGGTCCCGCTGCTGCCGTCACACAAACCCAACTTCTGATTGAGAGATAGACGCCTGCGTGGCATGATTGTTCTTCTGTAATTGTTCATTTTAAGCGCAACACTAAATAGTACATTTGTAGTGTATATACATACATTTATATGTACGGTATATGTATGACTATGTGTATATACACATATATGTTTTTCTTTTTTAAATAACGTAAACACAAAGCAATTAATTCAATGAGTATTTTAATGCAAATTATTATTTAATGCAAAATGAACCAGTTAGGCACAGATGACACAAACCAGAATATACCAAGTTATTGGCTGCTCTGGAATACTGCTGCTTAACCCATTTACCAACACTCAAGTATATTACGGTAACTATGAAGAGTGCACCATTCTAAGCTAAACAACTGGTGTGAAAATTATCAAAATTATCTCTTTGTGCAAGAGTAGCACATACTTAAACCATTGGCAAATGATTTATTAAACTAGTGAATGCAGGGGATGAGGTGGTGAGCTTTTAAATCATTTCCAGAACTTGTATATGAGTATTTAAACCCCATAACAATAAATCATTGCTTCTTCTGGGTTCCTTTTGATGTTTATTGGTTCTAAAAACGAATGGCAGCATCGAGTGCAGAAAACTGATGACAGCATCAGGGCAGATGTATCATTCGCTCTCGTAGAGCACTCAAGAGCAGCTCTTAGCTTTGTCGATCTATGAATTACCTTTGCTGCCCTTATTAGATCACACACCGCTTACAAAGTGCAGCAATTCAAGATATGGCCCTGCTCATCTCTGTGGAGACTAGGGAGTGAGTAAAAAAGGAACAAAAAGGTACAAAGTAGAATGATGGCCCAGACTGAATAACATCCATTACTTGTGTCCTAGCATGATTTATGGGACTTGGGTGTATTGAAGTCAGTCTTCAAATAATAAATATTAACCCAGCCAGAGTCTGCACATTACAATGAACATCAAATATCTGCCCTTCACACCTAACGTACAAAAGTAACATCTGATTCACATTTATTCATATTTTTGAGCATACATTGTTGATGCAACTTACAAGCTGTGCACATACATGATTCAACAGCAACATCCAACAGCTGCTTATAATTGTGTCCTAAGATTTTGAGTCGTGGAGATTAGTTCGTTTTGTGTTATGCTTCTCCCGAACTTTGTTATGTGTGTCTCAATATCTTTAATTAGGGGCAAAGTACCAAATGTTTGTTGTAATTGAGAATAATATGATTTTTGAACAATTTCATGACATTTGTGCCAGACCAAATGATTTAGAATAATGGGCATCTCGTAATTCTTTTTAAATGGCGTTTATCCCTGGCTTTATCTTTGCAATGACATGAAAATCTGAGATTGCCTGCACAGTTTCAGCTTAGTGCTCAGTTTAGTATCAGTTTATTTTGGTTTTATTTTTTTTTTTCTTTAGAAAACTTGACATTGTGGTTGAAATTGCTCATAAATTTAGCTCGCTTTGCCTATGTGCATAAATCTCACTTTTTGCTGAATCCTGACAAAAACATGGTTATTTATTTTTGCACAATCGACTAATCTTTCTGTCAGTCATGTTTAATTGTTTCAAATACATAAAGTGCTTCCTGTGGCTCCGTCAGTAGAGCATTGTGCTAGCAATTGTTTCAAACCACAGGGAAAGTGAGAATTAAAAGAATGTGTTAATTGCTTAAAATGTAAGTCGCTTTGGATAAAATGCATAAATGTTAAAAATGCTAAATACCTACAACTATATTTTTAAATGTTGCAAACTTCTCCGAAATCTGTGGAAAAAATTGTGGACGATTACAAAATTTATCGAAAGAATATTGATTCCACAAATGGTTCCTTGAATAAAAAGGTCACTAAAATCGTTGTAAAGGTCTTCATGATGGAGATGATTTCATTACATGTCCCCCTAGTGGTCAGGATATATGAAAAACTGCCTTTGTGTATATTAAGTCCATTTGTCATCCTGATACTTTGGACCTTCATAACTAGTCCGGTTTATTACTAGTCCTCAGTGATTTTGTAATTTGTCAAAAGCAACTTTTCCAAATGCATTAACATATCTTTACAAAAATGTGGATGTCTCTATGCTTTGAGGTTACTACAAAGTTTCATTGCACCACCAGCTGCTTGTCAGAACATAGCTTACAATTAAAAATTTGTAATAACTTTTGAAAGCTTTAGTCTATGGTCTATTTAATATGTCGTATTTACCATACACTGGCCAGACCACAACGCTTAGATAACTAATCAACACTATGGTCAATGTTTTAAACATTTTTAATCTAAATTCTAGATTGAGTTCACAGTGTTTCATTCGATTCACGGAAGTCAACTTAAAATGTCCACTGATGTCCAGCGTTGTGGTATATATGGGTAGGATATGTATGCATAGTTATATAGGGGGCTGAGTATGTGAGTCTTAAGGTCATCTTTCCCACCTCCATTATCTCTCTGCCTCGCTTTCTGTCACACTTCACTGTCACATCTGTTAAAAAATAATTAAGGCTACAACCACAAAAAAATCAATGTAAAAGATTTTTTTTTTTTGAAAGTCTCCCTGTTTTTCTGTTTTCTGATGGCTGTTTGGCCCCGGATCACTGCTTGCACTGCTTTTTTTAGTAGTTCAGGGCTAAATATGGAAGTGAAGTGTTCTACAGTGAGTAGGTGAAACATTAATTATGAAATTTAAGTGAGTTTTTTTAGTTACAAAAAAGTCTGGCTTGATTGAAAGCTGAGGCGTGTGGCAGCAGAGCATGAAGGAACGTTCTGCACTCTTCTGAGAGCTGTGGGAGTTCTGGTGTCAGAACAGAGGCAGGAGCTTGAGGATGTTCTGGGAAGATTAAACTGAACCAAACTTCAAGTGGGTGGACAAGTGTGGATTTCCCAGGTTTTTTACGTTCCTAGAAAGGGGAGAAACAACTAAAGCTGGCTTATCCAATGCTGTTATATATTGATTTTGGATTAGGAGGTGGAGAGTTGTTTCTCTTTTTCTGTTAATTTTTGGTTTTATTTGTCATGACTAAGTTTTGTAGATGCACCTAAAACATCTTATTATTTTTAGACAACAAAAAATAGCACACAAAAGCTTAGGTGTTTTTCTGTAGGAATTCAGAGATTCGCGTTATCTTGTTCTCTGGGGGAAGTTGTTTTCTAACCATAAATGGCCTTGGCCAAGGCCATCTTGAAAAAGTTTGGGAACGCTGAAAAAGAAAAGTTTGGGTCAATATCTCCCAATTTCACAGTTATCTGATATCCACCATTGGTCTCCATTCTATCCAAAATCAATTGCATTTCCATGATTCATGATTTGCGACCTAGACCTAGTCCCAACAACATGTAGTCCCAACAGTGACCTATTTCAATCCAGCCAGCCAGCCATGTGGGGTTTTAAGCTGCACTGACCGCATTTGCCTGTCGTTGACACTTATTAGGCCCAACCTAATTCAAACAACTGAAACCCTGTTATATAAATAAATATCTTCAACATCCCCCAGTGGCCAGGCACACAATGCACCACTTGTCCCACCGTCCATTGTGTCAGAATCTACAAACGTTCCTGCAGGCAACGACCGGCAACGACCCAGCAACATTCTATCAAGAAGGCCCAGTGCTTGCCACTGTACCGCCAAGTTGCTAAACCAATATGAACTAATTAACTCTCAGAATTGCCATTTAAATGAACATAGAAACATAAACACATCATTGTCATTCAGATTACATGATTTAAAAATCAAACAACAAAGTAATGAGGAAGGAACACAAAATGCTCAAAATGTATCCTTCTTAAACCCACTCAAGAATTCTGAAACAACTGCGTTTTTGGGATGGTGCACATCGTAGTGGTCTGCTTATCTGTGAGTGATCTGAATAATAGGCTGTGCGTAAGCTTGATTTGGAAGTTTAAATTGGGGTTAAGGTTTTTGAATTTTCAGTGTAGTATCACGAGTGCCATCGTTCATCTCCAGGCATCTCCCCCATGCACACAACAAACACCAGCATGGACCAAACCACTGAGCGAATGATCGAAGAAGTGGAGAAAGATAAACAACATGTTCCTCAACAACAATGATTGTCAGATGTTACACAAACAAAGAAGTCAACGCAACGCAAGTCTAGACAGCAAAACACTGGTGACAAGGGATTAGGACGTGATAACAAATGCAGATTACGCTTGCAGAGGTTAAGCTGTAGGTTGTGCATAAACTTGATCCAGAAGTTGAAATTGAGCCTAAGTGGGATGTGATCCTAAGCCAGGTGGGACAGAACTTGTATTATGCTTGGGAGATGATCAAAAGTCCTACCTTTTGATCAGTTTGATCAATCAAGACACAAACCGTTGAATATGTCTACGGACACCTTTGTCAGAAGTTCAAAGTTCTGTAAACGTTATCCATCTTGATCATCCTTGGGTTTATACATTGAAGCTCCTTTTGATGCAAGTGCACTTAAAGTTGTGGGTTGATTGCAAGAACCCTGGGAACCATTTCATGGTAACAGTTTCTGCCATAACCTTGACTTTCATTTTGCTTCCATCATCAGTTAATATTTAATCCAGCAGCACAGAGCAAGCACTGACACTGACTAATCTGTGCCCCTACAGGAAAAGACAAATACAACATCTGCGCCCGCATGTAAGATGTAGTGTAAGACAGCCTGGTGATTATATTTCTACTAATGGACATCTGCTCTGGTCAAAAATGCATTAGCATGCACTAGTATGTCTCAGAAACCTGTGATAAATTTAAACGTGTTTATAAAATGTATTCTTTTGGACAAATTATATTTTGAGAATATTGACCGGTAGTGCTGTAACCAAACACTGATATTCCAAATCATCCTCTATCCTTGGCTGGAAAGCTCTTATGAGATGGACAGCCAAATCCCGCTAGACGACTCCTTGATATGCTTAGTTCTATGTCAGGACCTCAGGGTTTTGTGAGATATAGTTGATAATTCGCAGTGTAATTTTCGACTACTGACAGGATTCATCCTCACAAGGTTAAGATCACCGCTAACCCCTGTAGTTATGAGTCACTTGTAATCACTTCTATCGCTGCTGGCCATTAAGGGCTCACACTAGTCTTACCATGTGTGGTATTTAAAAAAAAAGTGGAACTGTTAAACGCATTAGATTTTGTAGCATTAAACATGCCGTCACTGGACTCTAGAGCAATGGAGATATGTTCTCAGGATTGAAAAATCACCATCTACAGATGATTTTTAATCGGATTGAGTAGTCTATGTATGATGCACGTGTAATAGAGGGAGTATTTTGAGGTGGTGTATTTAAGGAGCTAGATTTGGACTCTAATGCTGCTTTTCCATCAAACTGAAAAGACTCCACAAGCTTTTAAGGGCTTCCCATCTAGTTTTGTGAGATTTTATTGCAGGTGGTGAAACTTTTCTCTGATTTTCAAGAAAACCGTTACAGAACATCCTGTTGATCGCAGACTCTTCAGTTGTTGAGCTCACTGATTGTGCAGAAAAAATAAAAGTTTTATCAACTATTTATTTTATATAAACTTCTATTTTACATAAAGTTTTATTAACTTTAAGGTTTAGTACTGGTGTGGTGGCACACTAGCATTCTATATCGACTGGCCATCCTTTGGAAAACATATGTATGCATATATAACTCTCCGAAGTCAAACCCCGAACTCAGCAGAGAAACAGATGTCACTGGGACAGTGATCTCCTGAAGTCGTTGTGTAGAACCAGTAGCAAGTAGGAGTACTTGAGAGTTGATGATGGGACAGAGGCACAAATTAAAATGCGAAAAATGTTGGAAAGTGTTGGGACAGGTAAGCAAATAGGAGTTCTGGCTATCCAGGTTGCAAGCAACACAGAAGAGTCGGAAGGTTGTGAATCGTAGTGAATCACTGACGTGTTTGGGAGCGGTCTATGGAGCAGGCGAGGAATCAGTAGTATGCTGTGATTGCTTAGAGGGTTTGTCAATGTAGTTAGTTGCAGGTGGGTTTATCAGAGGGCGATCTCATATGAATTAACTGAATCCCTGACAAGCTCAGGTTGTATGGAAGTCAGCAGAAATCTTTTGGTATCCAAGTGCCCTGGTCAACGTTGTTTTGATTAGGCACTTTGATTTGACTAGGTCAATTTATAAACAACCTGTACATGACCAACAGTTTCTACTATACCGACCTGATAGACGCGACCCGAATATAAATATATAAATATATTTTTGGATGATTTGTACCTGCAAGTAACATCTGCTCTGACTGCTAATGAATAATGAAGCTGAGTTTGCTGGCTACCGTTGCATTGTGGGGAATGTAGTGTCTTTGCTCGCAAATCACCAGCGGGCGGCTGAAGCCTGTGGCCCGATTTGAATATGAATTAATAATCGTTCCTGGGGCCACAGATAATTCATGGACTTGACACCGACATTTGTGCTTTAGTGCAAGTGAAATATAAAATCTATCCAAACAGAGGGTTTTTGCCAAAACTTTAAAAACATTTGTGGAATTCTCAAACTATGTTTGTGTGGTTCCAGTAATGTTTTTAAAGTTTTAGATCACACAACATTGTGTGTAAGTAAAGGATTCATGGTGTAGATGCTTTTTTTTAATAATCAGTGGATGTTTCACTCAAAGAACTTTCCTCTGTTTTTTGTTTTGCATTTTCAAGTTTTTTGGCGCTGTTTAAAATGTTGGTTGCTATTGTGTTTGCTACTAATTGACATTTTGAAGCAGTTGTCTATTTAAGCAGTAAACAGAAAGCCAAATTGTTATATTTCTTTCTATTCACTGAACTAAAAATGTCAGTGTTTTTTTCCGATAGGGATGTCCAGATGGCTTGTTACTCTCAGGTTAATTAGCCTGGTGTTGTGTCACATTAGTGGTTTCTTGGTGTTGGTTGTGTGTTACCCTGTGGCTCTGACAATGCAATGTATCTGACATATTTTGCAGTAGGCATAATAGCCTTCCGGGACTGGGGATCACACAAGAAACACCACTGCTCTTGGTATTACCCTGCAGTGTTGCTGCTGATCCAAGCCTTTCACATCATTCATACTAAAAGAATGATGAATGTGGCATTTGGTTGTTCCTTTCTTTTTCTCCATCCCAGTATTTCTATTTTGGGATGTGGGACTCTTTTCCTTTCGTTGACGAGGTGGGATTCATATTTAATGATGCATGAGAAATGGGCCACTGCAGAGCTAACCTGAAAAAAAAAAAAAACAGCACCCTCTTCAATAATAGAGCCTCCCTTTAGGCCTCTCCCCGCCAGCAGGAAACCTAAGGAAGCCATTGCAGATCTTTCTGTTTGATGCCTCTAAATGTCTAGGTGAAAGTCAAGGTCAAGGTTTTACCTTAAACACAATAAAAAGAAACAAAATAAAGTCTCCTGTTATTATTTTTAATCCTTAGAAGTCTGGGGCCTTTTTGAGCATTTTTTTACTACTTTAAAATACTTTACCTTAAATATTCTTTAAACCCATTTTTATGGCAATCCTTGATATGAAACACAACATTTCTGAAATCTAAAGTTTTGAGACAAAAAAAAACGATGCGTCCCCCAAAAAAGTAAAGACAAGGTCAAAACAATGTGAAAATTGTATATTAAAAAAAAACACAGGCAAACCTCTCCTAAACCTTATACAGTGCTTCAAGAACGTTTTGTGCCATTGTGCTTTGTTTTGTGGCAGAACTTTCAAAAACAAGCCATATCACATGTACTGTACTTCCAAGGGTTATTCCTTCTTTTCACCACTTGATGGCACCCATTTGGAGTCTGTAAAAGGAAACTAAAAGACTAAAAAAGAAACTAATTTTTTTTTCGCATTTTAATTTGAATGGAGGCTTTGCAGAAGAATAAGACAGACAAAAATAAAGCATTTAAAAATGTGAACTTGTTATATAATTATATAATAATGATAATAATAATAAATGTTTAATGGTTCATTCTGATTTTGAAATGTATTTTATAGAATTGTTAATATGCCGTTGCAGAAAGGTTTTCTGGTTTGAGTCTGAGCAGAGTTTACATTCTCTTAATGGTTTAATTTACCGGTAAGTGTCTCAAGTGGGCTGCCGAGTATGGACAGTGCACCTCCATCGACTCCTTGAGTTCGGTTGCAGCATGATTTTAGACTCCACCTAGTCGTGTAAGTAAATGGGGGGAATCTTAAAAATATATTTTTCTTCAATGATGATATTTACACTAAACATTTTAATAACTTGTCACACCCTGTGCTTTACCATGTCTCATTGTCCGCAGTTCTCCACCTGCTTTTGATTATGTCTGCTGTCCACATCTGTGCACGCCCTAATTACCCTTTGGATTTAACTCCCTATTTCCTTGTGTTCCAGGTTTTGTTTATTGTTACATCCCATGTTTCCTTGTTCTCCTGTTCTCCCAGGTAGTTTAGGTCCTTCAAAGTAAGCGTTTTTTTTTCTGGATGTTAATGATTGCATCTGCTCAGTAAGCGAGTGAGACATCTATAGAAATCTGTTTGTTTTTTTTTGTTTTGGGTATTTGTAGAGATATTTGTAAAAAATAGAGGTGTAGACCATAAGATTCACAGTTACAATAAAGAGCTACACCCCAGCGAGTGAACTGTCATATGTTGGAAGAATAAACGCTGTTTAGGGTCAAATTAAAAGAAAAATAAAGAGAAGAAATCTTCACCAAGCTCAGCTTTTCTTTCCAGCATGTACTTAAGGTGCCTGAGATAGTCATAATCCATACGGTGAAGTAAGGTCAGTTTTCTAGGGAGTAAAACACCAGCTTTGGGAGATCAGCCAGTTGTCCACTTCTTTTTTTGGCCACTCAGTTCTGTGGGGAAGTAGAGAGAGACTGAGATTGTTTCTCTAAGGGCAGTTATACGGTAGCTCTGTAATAGAAGCAGTTTGTCTCTCTTCCAAACTTTGAAAAGTTTAGTTCCAAATACAGTAGCCTCATTGTGATTTATCCATTTTTCTAGTCCTGCAACCAACAATTATTCCCATAATGGATTAACGATGTGTTCGACTAAATGTTTATATTGTATTTTCATAGATCACCCTTTTTTGCGTGAACATTTAATAAAATGTCATTTTTAAAAGTCTTGCAGAACAACCATCTGCACAATGCACATCCATTTCAACCAGGTACCAACTGCCAGTGAGAGCAATGATGTTCTGATGGACTTGCTCAGTGCCCTTTAAGGCAATCAGCCAACTCTTACTAGTTTCACCTTTATGAGCCTGCACACAAAACAGCATCATTAAAAAAAAAAAAAACAATTTATTATAAAACTCATCTATAACCATAACAGGATGCTTTCTAATCTACTTTAAAGCAGTGCTGACTTCCTACAAATTTGCTTCATTTTGAGTAATCAAAAAAGCTCACGGACATTACCTCACCAATGTGGTGGTTCAAAACGCATCAGGTGACCTGATATCGCAGTTCAAAGTTCCTCCTAGCTGAACTTTCCGTCAGAGTGGAAGCTGCAATCGCACCGCATAGGCGGGAACGTCCACTTTCGCATCACCGCTTACGATACGATCCCATTCAGGTCGATGGAATTTTTTTTGGTACCATGACCACCCTGTCATACTGGTGAATTACTACAGGCTTTTAATGAAATAAATATAAATATAAATTATGAATACCTGTCCCAAAAATGTGCATCGCCACACTGGTGCACTTGATGACCAGTCCATGCCTGTCATCAAATACATTAACCCACAGCTTGCTCAAACAGAAGGCTACATTCGTCTTGCGGTATTTTCAAAATTCCAATGTTAAATACTATGAATGAACCAAAGATGAACTCACCTAGTGTAGTACAGACAGTTCGCTTACAGACAGTTCTCTTTTCTTTTTTGTGAGCTGCAGGATCCTTTGAGGTATGAACACAGGCTCTATTTTATAGAGTGTTCAAAAAGTGTGCTGTGAATTAGTCCGAGAGATATATTTCAATCTGCAGCAAATAAGAGCTGGGGCTCATCATGTTTTGAAAAAAAGTTAACACACAGAGCAGGCGATATCAGGCATTTTCCCTAACTAGTGCTTCCTTTCCAAGGAAACCTGATTAGTCTCCAGATTGATGCATCCACAGGCATCATTCACCGCTTTCATTTTCTCAACGGGGTTTGATTTATATCACATCGATGTGATAATATACGATTTGTCTGAGAGCTTTGACCAATTGATCATTGAACATTGCCAGCCATCCGAATTTTTGTTTTTCTGCTGACGTAGTCTCTGGTTTCATTTGTTCTATTCCTCCTGAGAAGAAACATGTTTTTAATTGAGTCACTTGAACCAAAAGTGGCTTTAGACTCTGCCAGAGTCATCTCTCATCCTCTTCCAGCATTTGATTGAAACCATTGAGCTATATTCAACACCCTTTTTCCTAATTATGGCCCTTTGTAATAATAGGCTCATCTGAGCATTTTCATTTCAGACCCAGAATGTGTGAAAATCGATTAGGTTCTGTGTGGAGCCAGCTGTATGTTCTGGAAGCTTCATCAACTTTGATGTTTATCGTATTACAGAGAAAATGAGGCATGGACATCAACCCACCCTCTGTTAATTGTGTAGAAATGTCTGTCCAGCAAACATGGGCACAATATCAACTTGGATTACACATGCAGGTTTGGTTGGAAACTGGTCGTTCGTTCAGCCAAAACATGTGCTTCAGAAAGTCTATACACAATTATATATTCATATTTTATATACATTTTATATACATTTCAGTTTTAATTACTTGAAACACGGAAATCTAATTTTAATTTCTTAATAAATTGCTTCCGTTATGTTTTTAATGGGATCTGGTGATATTTACATGTGCGCTTTACCATAATGGCATACCAAAGTGTCGTTATTTCATGGTTTCTGTTGGCAAAATGCAACAAGACAATTTAATTCCACATTATTGTAAGTTGGCAATATTTCTGGAGCCTTATTTGGGCATGAAATCCATATTTCCATTATGTTCCTCCATGCCTCAAGAACATACATGGATCTGTACTAGAAAGAGACATGATTAATTGGCATTGTCACCACAGCCAGACAATCACCAACTGTCAATGACGGAGATAAATATTTCACAGCTTACAAATGCTAAAGACAAACAAATACATAAATTCAGGTTTCGAGACATAATGTGATATAATGTAATGCCAATAATGAGGATTTCAGTATTGACTTTAAACATTTGATTTACAATTTGTTATTTTGTGTAATTGATTTTTTTTTTTGTTATTTAATATGACGTTAAAGCATTGTCTGACTCTTACTAGTTGTTTAGTTTAGAAGACAGGATTTTAGATCCTTTTTGTACACCCTGAAAATAAGATTGTGACGTTAAAGTCCTCTACACTCAGCAGGGTGCTCTCCATCTACGTTGAGAAATTATTGATGCAATGACACTCCCTGCCTGAAGATGGCGATTGTGGTACAACAGATGGTCACCGTGCTAAAAGGGGAGATGGGAAAGAAGAAGAGTTAAGAGAAAATAACAACAGTGAAGAAATCATGGACGTTGACCAGTTTAGCTGTTGTGGAGAAAAGAGAGGATTTGTTGGTGTGCTATTGACTGCAATGTGAGTGTCGCTGAGTGCCTCTTACGTCCTACTTACATCATCAAAAGAGTTAGCTTTCATTGATCGTTCCTCTTGTGAAAAACGGATGCGATATGGCACTCCAAAACTCTTTTTTTTGTTGGCATCACTCGATCTATCAGACGTGTGATGTTCTGTTGGTGCCCATAATTTTAAATCGAGTTGTGTCCACGCACAAAATTTGGGTTGATGTGTATAGACCTTAACTCTTTAAGATGGACTTTTGAGTAATCATTATTTGAGACCTCGCAATTTTAAATGATTATTCAGGGTATTTATCTGATTTTTTTTTTAAATCAGTAATATACTAAAGCAAAAATACTAAAGTTATGTATGTCTTGGACAATTTTTATCGTATGGTGTGATGGGATCATTTTTCAAAGTATGTTGGACCATTACATCTCAATTATGCTAAAACGGTTAATAACTGCAACATATTTTTTACGTTTACGTTTTTCGTTTGCAATTACTTTTGGTACATTCTGCAAATCTTTCATTTTTATCTTTGCTGCTTCAATCTGTCAGAATTTGCACCAAGTGCTGTGAAATGATAATAAGTCTAAAGGCTTTTGAGTCATTTGAGTCATTCAGTTAACACTAATTGACAGTTCGGATTTTTATCAGAAAATAAAAGCAGGGCAAGTGTTCCAAACAGTGTTTTGATTGTTCCTCGCAACTGACATTGACAGCAGTTTAAAATACATTGAAATTAGCAAACTGCTTCTTTCAGGCCTTCGTCCTGCCTCACTTACATTCAATGAAGCTATCACATGAACACTAAAAACATTTAAAGTGCAACATCGGGGAGTAAAAAATGTAATATTTACTGATGGCAGGGATAAATTCATACATCTAAACAAAATCACTCAATTATGAAAGATTTATGCATTATGCACCAGCAGCAGTGCTGGTTACCAGCACTATTTTGTGCTAATCTTTGTGTAAAGTGATATACACATAATGCCTTTGACTATTTTAAGGGAAAAGTATAACATCGGAAATGAACACTAAATATTTCGGCAGTTCCATGTGCTTGACAAGATATACTCTTTCTTGCTTCTGGGAGTATCTTTCTTTTTTTTGCTTTTATTTCTTGTGGTTTTGGACAGAATTGATATCTCTCTATGATTTTGTGAGATGTTGTGTGTGATTATATTCATGGAGTGACACAGCAGAGCACTTGCTGTTGTTTGAAGCCTTTGAGCTTGAGCTGGATATTGAAGAAGACTCCTTTCTGGAGTGTGCTGATAAAACCTTCGATCGGCCCACTGAGTCTGACAGTCTTGCCAAACATTCACCCGCAACCAGCAAGGACAACAGAGACCAATGGGCTAAGAATACCATCGGAAAGGCTAAAAATAAGTCCATCTGAGATTCTTGTGCTTGTGATATTTTAAGGCTGCAGAGTTACAGTTTAGAGAGTGGCGAGAAGCTTTTGCCATTGTTAGTGTAAGCAATCTATTTACTGAACTTAAATCAGTTTTTCCACTTAAATATAGATTGTGCTCATAAGTTGACATTAACCCTAGCGAAATATCGATTTCTTGGCAATTTTTTCAGAAAATTCGACATTACAACTTTTTCCCCACTCATAGTGGTTAGTGGTTGGGTGAAGCCATGTATTTTCAAACAATCGTGTTTACTCTTTTTAAATCATAATGACCCTGATGCAAAGTTTACCCGTAATATTTTGTATTCCCCATTCAATGGCAGCCTGAAGTCTCTTGGGTTAGTTGTCGATGAGGTTCTTTATCTTCTCTGTTGGTACAAGATTTTTTTCTAGTAAATAGTTGGTTCATCTTGCATGAGCTGCACATTTGAGTTCCCCCCGGAGTGGTTCAATGGTCACTGTAACCAATGACAAGTGGACTTGGAGTTGTGTTTTGGATCGCTGTTGTGTTGGAATGTCGAGTAATGTTCCATGCACAGATTCCGAGCTGATGGGGGCAAGTTTTCTTCCAGGATCTTTAGATAACATGTTCATCTTCCATCAAATTTTGACCAACTGTCCTGTGCTTTTGGAGCTCACACATCCACAAAACATCAGTGACCCACTTCCTTGTTTAACAGTAGGGATGGTGTTCCATTCATCATAGACCTTGTTGACTCCTCTCCAAATGTAGCATTTATGGTTGCTGCCAAAAAGTTTGGTTGAAGCTTGAAGGTTTGTCTCTGAGCACTTTGGCGTATTGTTAAACGGGATAATCTGTGGCTTTTTTCCATAGTGATGGCTTTCTTCTGGCAACTCGACCATTTTTCTCATTTTATACAGTTTAACTAACTTTTCCCGTAGATTCTTTGACAGCTTTTTTGCATTCCCCATAACTGGATGAACTTTATGTGCACAAATATTAATTACAAACAGGTTGTAGGTCAGGATGGTTACCTTTACTCAAACCCTTTTGTTCAGAGTAAACTCTGAAAATGGGCAAGAAATCTGAAAATATGTCAGGGTGAACTTATGAGCACAACTCTCTATATCAGCGTGAACCTCTTCTATGTGCAATGTCTATGTCTTATTATCAATCTGCCCCTGTAACAAACTGCTTATGTTTACTCCCAAACTGTAAGTCGCTTTGGATAAAAGTGTCTGCTCAATACATAAATGTAAAAGTATAAACAATTGATTTGTATTTGTATTATTTTATGATTCTTTAAGTCACACATGCCCAATGTTCGACCTTCAAAGCAACAATATATGGCCTGTATGCACTGTTGACAACAGTATGAAAAACACATGTAGGGAAAGGCCTTTTACATTAAGCCAGAAGATGGCAGTAGACTTCTATATATACCTAGTTCGACACAATGGCAAATTGACCTTGGCATTTCCAGTAAATTCTCTGAAAGACGGTAGATGGCAGCTGTTATCAAGGAAAGGCATTCCCAGAAGAAACATGTTAACTAAAAGCAATGATTGATGCAAAAAACAGAACTCATTAAATACATTTTATCTTTAATTTTATCAAAGTTTATCTTTGCCTCACAAACACAGCATGGCCCTCTGGAATCAACTGGAACCCTAACAGCATTTTGTTAGTGGGTTCTGAAACAATTAAATAAACGTAATCTCAACATTACACAGCAACAGTGAATTTTTAATCATTATAGTCTGTTTGTCCTTTTAGAAATTTTGTTTATCAAATCTAATTAAAAAACAACCTCCTGAAAGACGGTTGATTCAGGGGACGGTGGATTGTTATCAGTGGAATAAAAAACTGCCAGCTGTGTTTATTCAGTAGACTTTGAATCCAAAATGAAA
This sequence comes from Danionella cerebrum, assembly GCA_007224835.1. Lineage (NCBI taxonomy): Eukaryota > Metazoa > Chordata > Actinopteri > Cypriniformes > Danionidae > Danionella > Danionella cerebrum. Next base: position 386,459 of record SRMA01027430.1, on the reverse strand, counting down.
ACTAAGCAGATTTCAGACTGATATTAGGCCATAGCTTCTAGTCTCTTTCCTGCTCCCTCTTGTGTGGCATCATATTGGATCACTTCTGGTATCTTGATACAGTGAGGACATTTGTGCAGATGGGACCTTCACTACAGCTATAACATTCACAGCAGGCCTCCCGCGTCAGCTAGAATAAAAGAGCAGTGTCACATATTTTTAATAAAATATTGTATTCTGCTGAAATTCTGTGTTCATCTATTACTTAAAATTTTGCAAACTAACATTGCTGTCATCAATATTGGAATAGTACTGCCATTTACTGAATAAATGAAAGTGTTGAGAGCACTTGTCCTTTTGTTACTCTCCTCCCAGCAAAATGGAGCCGCTCACTGGATTTGACAGGGCCCGTAATGAGTTCCCTGGGAGCTGAGGGTGTGTTTGAGACTGGCCTCATTAACACCTCATCATGCAGATGGGCATGGTAGCTCCAGTGCTTTTCTCTTCCTGTTTGACTGGAGGACATCTGCTGCTCCAGGGCCCGACAGGTGGCATTTCGGGTCCCTGTGACATTTCCTTCACTGACTTGTCATTTTGATGATGACACATCGTTTCAGTCAATCCCTGTGCTCCCTTTACTCTTCTGATTCCTCAGCAAACAGACAGATATTTGGAGTCTAGGAAACATAGTTTGTTTAGAGTGAGGCTCTAGTTTTGGATTCTATGACACCATTTTAATGCCATGAAAAGAGTGGCAGTGACTGGGAGTTAAAGTAGTTTATTTGGTTAAAGAGTTTAGGTGTATTTATAGATTAAAGGCATAAGAAACTTGTACATCATACACCAATAAAAGTACTGAAAGTTTGATGCACCTCTAGTGGTTGTTAGTGGTACTGTGTACATTAGAATTGGGTGTTAAAGACCTTCGGGGGCCATAGGTAGATTAGGCACCTTCTGAAGCAAAGAACAAGGATTAATCTGACCAATTATGACTATTGATGAGGAGCGAGGGGTGTTTCGATGAGTGCAAACTTTGCTTTCTTGTCCGGTCATTTCAATGGACATTTGGAGTGCAACTCTTCTCTTTCTCTGTCTTTTATTATTAACATCTTCTTCTGCCCTGACCACTTCACAAAACAGGTTTCCAGTTAAATCAATGGCAGTTAGAGTATATGCAGTGTCTAAAATTGCTACTGCGCCTTCCAGTGGACAAGATTGGAACAGCAATTTCTTTTATGAAACATTACGACAAACTTTTATACTTCATCCCAAAATCATCTCATGGGCTGTATTAATCCTGTTGTTTAACATGCATCAAGAAATAAAGATTTATGTGACCTGGAAATTGATCATTCAGTAAAACAAACAAGACGGCAACTCTAGTGGTGGTCAAACGTGTTGTTAACATTAGAATTGGGTGATTTAGACCTTCTGCACCTACCCAGGGCTGTAGGTAGAGTATGCACCTACTGAATCACGTAAATCAGGTTAAATATGACTGATAATTGATGGGGAGGGTTGGATGTTATTGGACTTTATTTTGTGATTATTTCAATGGAATTTTGGCAACTGCGAGAGTACAACTTTTCTCTTCTATTGTCTTTTAATTTTGGCGTGATATTAAAACCTTTGGGATTTTGAAACTGTGGGAGTTCTGTCTGTGATGTCCTCATTTGTGTGCTTTCTTTTGAACCAAATCTCTTAATAAAACAACAACAATCTAATCTAACAGTTGATATCTGTTTAGTTGAGTCTAATTTATCTGTTTTCATTTATAAATGTTTTCATTTATATGTCAACCAAGCATTGAGAAATCAAACATGAAAAGTGTTCCTTGAATGGAGATTGTTTCATCTTAGTTTCAAGTTAGACAAATGTAACTTAATAAATTTGATATTGGCAATGTAATGGTATTATTGACTTTTTATTCACCTTTTATCTCTAAAATCCCTTCTCTTATATAGAGATTCAAGTGCAATAAGAGTACAAAGAATAATGAGCTCTTGAAAATATGTTCAGCTAAATCTCAACTGAAATCTAAATCTGATTAAACAATTCAGTAGATAGAATATGTATTCTTTGTTTGCATATTTCTCACAGTTTTTTAACATATTCATGTTAAATAGCTGCAGATAAAGCTTTCGTAATTGCAAATAGACTCGACTGCCCCTTTAACCCCACATTAAAAGACTCTGTTGACAGGAGAGGCACACTGTGTTCCAGAGGCAGAATATCTCATAGTAAATGAGTGTGAAAGGTCTATAGATAGAGCTTCACTGGTTTTATGATCATTGAATTCTTCAGGAGAGAGTGCCTTTCATATTCAGGTCTGTAGGGATGCAGAAATTTAATTACCGCTCTGACGTTAGTCAATTTCATATCTTTTCAGTTATTTCATATTCTAATTAGATGATAAAAGTAAATATAAAAACCCAGGTTATGAGATTTTTGTGCTCTAAATTCACCTACTGAAAGAAATCATAAAAGAGACAAGTCTCTAAAGTGTCATCCCGATTACTTTGAGATGTACGTTCAAGTTTGATAAAGGTTGATTAATTTTACCACTTTAATATATTTCTTTAACCTATTGAACTTATTTGAAATACATTGTCTAACAGATGTATATTGTCTATCATTAGCCTCATTTCATCAATTCTAAATGAATTTCCCTTATATTAAACTAGTGGAACTAGCTACGAACTGTATAGGTGAATCGATTGGGTCGATTCAGCTGCTTGACATCCCAAAGAGAGGCGAAAGCAGGGACGCAGGCTCTCTTGAGCAGGCAGCAGATAACCTAGGGGGTCAGAGTAGTGAGTCCACCATCTTGGAGTTAGTTCTGACATCGTTTTACCGATCTTTTCTGGAACCAGCCACCTGATTCAAAATCAATGTTGTTTGTCGTTGTATTTTGAACCATTTCATTCAAAAATAAATGATTTATATTGATTATATGGATTCATAGCATTGTTAAAAAAAAACTAGGGCCAAGGAATTATCACATTTTGGGGAAAAAGTAAAGAAAAATAAATAAATCTTTAAATATCAAAATCAGGATTTTAAAATTGTATGTCTTTAAGGTGCTTTATGAATGTTTGCAACAGAAAATTTCCTCAAATCACTTTTGTGCTAAAGAAGACACATGTTTATATTGTCTATCAAAATGGAGTTCTGGCTTTTTGGAAAAGAACTTCAACTTCTGGCCAAATCTCTATGTCCATGGAAATCTGGTAAATCGTGGAGATCACAGTTTTAGTTCACATTAGGGATGTCCCGAGCCGATCGTAAAGATCGTTATCGGGGCCGATCGAGGCATTTTTTAACTGATCGGAATCGGCTCTATGTATCGGACGGATCGAATGTTTACGTCAGCTACGTCACGCACGTGTCGCAAACTCGCATGTTAAACTCGCATGTTGTTTACTACTTGCAATACGGTGCTAAGATGTCCGCAGTGTGGAAGTATTTTAAGTTGGAAAGTGATTCTAGTCTGGTAGCTACATGCAACGTTTGCAATGCGAGCATTTCACGCGGTGGTACTAGCAAAGCAGCCTTTAATACTACCAACTTGATAAGGCATCTTAAAACGAAACACGACAGAATATTGCGACTTCACTGAGCGAACGCAGGAAAAGGCTAAACCATTTTATTGATGCACTGCTGAGCTATTTGGTTGTCAAGAGTACACACTGGATTGATTTAATAACCTGCATGCACTTAAAGTGTGCAATTAGCACAAGGAAAAGACAAGTATCGGATCGGGACTCGGTATGGGTCGATACTTAAAATTAAATGACTCGGATCGGATCGGGGGCTCAAAAAACCTGATCGGGACATCCCTAGTTCACATACAGTTTTAGCTTTTACTATATGTAAATTGAAATTAAATTTCCTCAACATTATACATCTCACACTAAATACTATCCTTTTGTTACGGCGGACAGAGTCTGAAAGCCCCTTTGCGTCAGTCTGCATATAATCAGCTGAGCTCCACCTGTTCTGAGATAAATGAGGTGACAAAACCCTTGTCTTCCTCCTTAGCCAAATTTACACCAGGAAACTATGAAGTATGGGAAGAGGAGAGCAGAGTTAAGGAGAGCAACCTCTGCAGATGAGCTGTATATAGAAGCACCTACTTCTAATCCACTGTAAACTTTCCCTAAAGTGATCTTAGTCGAAGTTAAGGTAACAAAAGAAAACTAAAAAGTTTTAATGACCCTCCTTTTTAACCAATCCACACCAACGGCTACAAACTACATCTTCCTATACTGTAACATCTATTAGCTTTACTGCACTCAAGACACCAGAGTGGTCAAATACTTTCCCCCCAACTCAAACTGGCACACATGTAGGATCATGGATGAACTTGAAGTGCACTCTTAGTTTGTCTTGCTTACAATGGGATTGTTTGAGAAAGGACAAGTTGTGTTCGGATAAAGAGTCTTGGCAAAGCATCCCCACTGTACTGCACTCTATCTTTTTGTCAAACCCGTGTGGTCTCTAAATCCGAGTTGGACTTCCTGTACTTCCTGCTCTGCCAAGCCATTAGGGGTGTCAGGATCAAATTCGGCTCTCTTTAAAAGCATTTTGTCTAAAGTCTTTCCTCCTTCTCTCCATTCTGTCTACAATAACATTTGTTTGTTTTCTCACAAAATTTGGATTTCACTTGCTGTTTGCGTTCTCCTCAGGGAGGCATCTTTTGGTCTTCTTTAAACTATAATTAAACTTGCTCTTCACAGATATGTATTAAATATATGCATCTAATGGCTGTTCTGTTTCAGCCTTGTATTTAATAATAAATCCAAGCTTGATGTAATTTTTTTTCATCATAACAGAAAGTTTCCTCAAACCAAGCCAAATGTAGGTTAAGCATCAAAATTCTAGTCCAAACCACTCATTTAAGATGTAAAAACACAACTGTTTCCCAGTTACCTGTCCTGAAGATGTTACGATTACATCAATATTGCATCTGTTATACTACACAACAAAAGAGATTAGGTTTTTTGTATTTATCCTAACTAAAATAGAAGTAATATATTTCTATCCTACTATTGGAAAAAAGTTCAAGAAAGTGGTTTATTGCACTTTTGTTGACAAGGGATATTCCATAGCAACCAGACTGCTTACCCTAGCAACCATTAACCGATCTATATATCAGCTTTGGAAAACTGTACACATCAAGACCATGATGAGAAGGGGATCACTAGCTGCTTTTCCATCCACCTTCTTAATGCACATTTTGAAAATTGCACTCATTGCGTTTCGTCTACATGTTTAAGTATGTTATAATATATGAAAAAGACCTTCTCCTAATGCAGAAACTTCCATTTCCATTTTCAATTTTTGATAGTTGGCCCCAGTTTATCAAGAAGTGATGATTTTGTTCTCTTGGCAAATTTACACCCTCATTGCTGCAGCCTTGCACAGTTTATCTCCCAATTAAATGCTCTTGATCACACTAATGAAATCTTCTGGCTTGTTTGGAGCTACTGGTTGTTTGACCATACAGAATGTTTCCTGCCACTGTTCTGCAGTCTGCTTTTCTTTTTGTGCTTTCTCTAAAGCAATATCTCATTTTTCTTTGGTACAAAAGCACTTTCCACTCTATAGTCACCAGGCCTGCTTCAGATAGCCTTCATTTACCATGAACAGATCTCTCTGATAACAGCTGGTGTATGTGTCATGGAATGGCAGCAATGTATTTTGGTGTCTGACGCTGCGTTGGTGGGAATAATATCTGGAATACTGCATCGTCACTAGATCAATCAATAAGTTTAAAGCATGACGACAAGATTTTTGGGAGTTTCAGAACATGGAATGCAGTGAAATAACTCTTTGGTTAGAAGAACACATTGAATGACGAAGACAAGTAAAAATCACATTTACTTCAATATTCAAAGCCTTTGCTCAATTTTTACTGATACACTTTTTTATATTTACATACATGCTTTGTAGTAAGTCTCAAGCCCTATGGTGCAGTGTCAGTGCAGAAATCTGTCCAGAAATGTTAAAATGGGTTCATGTCTGGGTTGCTAATGGATATCTTGTGGGTTCTACTTGTTCTGGTTCTGTCACTAATGGCTCCCAGTCACGTGCTGCTCACAAACATCAAGAAATTAACATTTTATCCACTTCTTTTTTTTTTATTATAGCCGCACTCACCTTACACTCAGCACATGTGTTTGTGCCATATGTTAATACAATATTTCATAATTATATGCTCAGCTTCTATTTTGATTTTTCACTATGTTCTTTTGTGAGCCACATCTCTTTGTATTATCACCACTGTGATGAATATTCTGTTTAAAAAAGAATGTAAAGTAACCGATACGAACAAAACGCCTCCTGAACCCAGAGAGAAAGCATCACATATGGAGCCATTCAGTAAACTCCCCTTTAAAGGTTCCACTTCCCAAAGCCCTTGTCATCATCTCACTTTCATTCCCTCACTGCTAATATTCAACCGAGAATCTCAATTAAATCTGTCCTCTCCTTCTCACATTTCCAGCTCTCATTGTGTTGTCTCCTCACATTAGCATTTATTTGCATCTCTGTGTGCTTTTGTCTTGACTCCAGAGTATGAAATATCTGCTGCTCTGCTAATGCTGAGTCCGTGAAAGTGCAGCTGTAGAATATTATGATTACAAATGAGTGCATAGGATGTGTATCGACATGAAAAACTTAAGATCATGTGATTCTTTATTGATCTGACACTAACCGTGTGATGAAAATTGATTTTACTAAGATTTATCTCATTATTGTAGATAAAGCAGAGGCAGCTGGTCAATAGAGGGCACTAGGGCACCACACTACCACTAACTGCTCCTTGACCTAAACGTGAATATGAGTTTAAAATGTTAAAATATTAATTATAATTATGTTTTGTTTAATTATTAAATCAAAAATGATTACTGCATTAATGGGAAATTGTCAACCTGAAAATAGAATCATGATGGGTTTGCCCAGTGAACTTTTAAACCTATTTGCACAAGAAGTCTGAAATAGAAGTAAAACAGGCATCAGCTCAGAACAAGTATCCACCCGATAAAGTCCACCCGTTCATGGGCAAATGTGTTTTATTAACTTTTAACTGACTTTATTAATTTATTTGACATATGCCCTTGAAAAAACATTTTTCATCTAAGGTTATGTTGGGGTCTTATTATTTAATTTAATCCAAAAAAAACCACCGATGGTCATTGATTTGCATTTCCTGATTTTTTTCAATTCATAGACAGTTCGCTCTCTTGAGTCTTCTATATGGATTCTACTCCCATTTTTAAATTACAATACACGGCATTGGCTTTTATTCACTCTGTCTGGCAAAAACAGACAGTTTGTATTTTGAAGTGGGTGGCACCAATATGTGGCCCACATGAGGCAGAGTTTAATGAGACTGGGCTTGAGTTGAGACTCGAGAGATATTGCCAGCTTTGTGCTCGATGAAAAAGAGGCTTGGCTTTTTTCTCTAATATATGATGCATGCATGTCAGCGTTTCTGGCAGCTGAGGCTGTTTAGCATTGATAAACAGCACGGGATGTTCTCCGGATCTCAAGAAAATGCCTGGAAGAAGAATGAGTGCAAATGTGTTTAGTGTTCAGTTTTAAGAGAAAGCACAAACTTCTTATTAACCTGATAATGCTAACATTGTAGCTGTATCCTCTCTTACAAATGCGTATTCTTAAAGTAATTTAGATTGTGTGCTCTCCCATTTCTACTCAGAGTTATCATTTCCACCAATAAAATGACTGTTGTGCATTTTAATAGTGAAGAACAAATGCAGTGGTAAGCGTAAAGAGTAAATTGGTGAGTTAAACCTGCATAAAACATGCTAAAACAAAACATTTTGAAACCTCTCCTGGAGGTATGTGTTCGCCATAGATACCATCCACATTTTTGTGCTCAGAGCACCAGCCGATATCTTAGTGACTGTCTCCACATCTACGCTCCTGAGCTGTGGTGGTGTCACAGAGAAAAACAGAAGATTCTATTAATGTATTAGTTAAGATTGGGCTGAAGATACCCTGCATGGTGAATTGATGTTTGTTTATGTTTTTAAATGCTGAATTTTGAATATTCAAAAGTATTTTATGTGTTGTTTTCTACTTGTCATAATGAAAGCTTTTTTTATTCGAGATATTGTCTGCATCTTTCTACAGATGAGTACATTCTAGCCACAAATTACTACAATCAAAGAGTTGAATCAATCAGAATCCATGAAAACATGTTTCGCTTGTTATTTTTGATGTACAACAATGACAATGGAAAAGAAGAGTGGGGATTTTTACCTTTTTTTTATTAGAATGGTGAAAACTGATGGAAAAGTTGCAGGAGTTCAAATCTCAAAGTTAGAAACGTCCCTCATGGTTTCGTTGCAGCGGACTTAATTTGAATTGGACTTATAAATGGTGTTGGTCACCTCAGGAAGGCCTTAACCCAGTGACCTTCTCACTGAAAGGCAAGAGTGTCCCCCGCTACGCCACCAAGCCATCTCTTTTGTCAAATATGTGCTGAAAAAATGTATATTCACTGCATTTTCTACATAAAGCTTTTCTTCCCACTCAGCTCATCAAAAAGTATTTTCCAGTAGCACCCTTTCTGCTTGTGTATTTTTTCTCAATGGGTGTCAAATTATGTGTAAACCTTTTTAAAGCAAAGTAAACAAAAGGTCAGTTTTATTTTTTAGTAATCGTAAAATCAGCTTTTCTGTGGTTAAGAGCTCATTACTAAGATCATAAGGTTCCAGGGATAGCGAGTACAGATGAAATGTTTCCATTCTAAAATGTTTCGTGAAAGCACCTTCCCAATAAATTAATGTTGAAAGAGCTTTTGCACAGTCTACAGAATTATATTTACCTGGATCAGAGGTACATTGTTGATTATAAAACTGTATGAAATAGACCAAACATACATCAATGACTTCATGAGTGATTATGGTAAAAAAAAAAGTGTTACAGTTTTTCTTTTAAAGTCTTTTATTTGCTCTGACAAATGTATGTGTTGATATATCCATTATTTTAAGTTTAGTGCCCTGGGAAGTTTTTTGCAACTTGAGCAGAAGTCTCCTTGAGTTCATTAGAGGCCATTGATTTTTCACTCTGAAAATAGAGTTGTATCATTAATATGACACTAAAGGCAGAGACGTTTCAGCTTGTGTTTTTTCACTCAGGTTTTTGCCTGTTTTCCATGACATTTGACTCTATTATGTCATAAAAGCTCTATATTTTGTCACCTGAAAAAAAATATTTATGCTGGACTAAAAAGAAGCTGCCTATAACAGTTTGAAATCACTAAAGTATAACATTTTCAACCGGATGGCTAAAGTTTGTACACAAACTTTGATGTAAAAGTTCCATTGAAATAGTCATTTTAAGTCCTTACTTTACTTAGGCCTAGGTTGGTATGTTCTTACATAGACTGATAACCACAAATTTGGTCCGTTTTAAGTTTTAAACTGAGGTTTTCAGTTTGAGTTACAGTTTTACAAAGTTTGTTAAGTCAATGGAAAAATTCCCAGCATTCTCAGGGATAGTGGTATCTTTGACAAGCTTTGATTTGTTGAGATTTTGGTGGAAGTCTGCACATACTTTGTACACCAAGTGATGTCCACAGAAATATACCAAAACACTTTAAAAAGTTTTTTTTTACATGATTATTTTATCAAATTATTTTTATTGATTAATTAAAAAAAAGCCTCCTCAACATTTCAGATTGGAAAGGGTTAATTTTGTTTTAAAGTAAGAACAACTTCAAACAAAGGAAATGTATAACATCCAGTGGGGGTCATCCGGTGCCTACTGCAATTACTGACAGCATAACTTTGATAGCACTGCTGAGATTTTAATCAATCAAGCTGTTCCAGATTTGCAACAGTATCTTTTGACAAATAATCTTTAAAATCATTATAATCAGTCATAGAAATATAATGATTCTGATCCATTTATCCATTGGTCAATGAACCGTGCAGCGATTCTCCTTTGAAACCTGAACCTGCAACAGCAGCCAGGGAATTGGGGACCTTCTGAGCAGGACAGACTGCGTAAACAGTGAGAGGCAATAAATGACAAAGATTGCAGAGGTCTTCTGTCCTCCAGGACTCCCACATTAGTTAGGAACCAGGGGACGGTTTGTCAGAGCTCAGTCTAATTTTACCATCCAGGCGTGTGATCCCTGTTCTTCCGGCCCTGACTCAGAGGGGGGATTGACTTTCACTATCTAGCTTTGTTTTGCCCTTTATACATGCTTTACACTGGGGCTGCTTGCTTTGGTTTCTGGAGTCTATATCGATCCATTACATTCTTTAATTTTGTTAATCTTCAAAAATAAACACTCGTTATGTTTATTGCGACAGAATGTAGAGATGAAGCGGAAGACCGAGAATTTAAAGCACCGCTATGATGGTGAGTCCTACTGTACCATCAAAACCCTGCGATGTTTCTTGAAATAAAGAATGGTTAAATAATACAGAGGTGTTTCCATTTTGTTCCCAGCAATAAAGCATCCCAACATTAAAGAAAAATAATATGTGCACCATTATGAGGTCTTGCTTCCTTCTAAGCCCCACGAAACACACAAGAAGACACAAAAGTGTAGACAGATCTTCTACTCATGGTCTTTTAAAAACACTATTTTGAACAAATGCATCACTATTATTAAACTGCAGGAATATTTATTGGCGTGTGAAATACTATCAAAATGATTGAACAACCTCCACAGGCTTAATATGAGTTTGAAAAGAAGCAAATGTGGTACATGTTGGTTCTGATTTACAGATGGGAAGCAGATGTGAGAATAAATTACAGACATACTGCAATAAATACTGAGAGAATGAGTTATCTGATGGAACCAATCAGCCTTTTCATCAGATAAGAATTTGATATTATTTGGCCATTTCCAGCTTTCGAAACTCTTTCATCCTTTATTCTGAATAAATATCTGATGTAACCTTATACTTGTAAAGAAATTGATCGATAGAATTTACCAATAAAAGTATGATAGCAAAAATTTTATCACAAATTTGGTATACATACCAAATGTAGTAGTTTATTTTAATTAATACTTCACTTAACTTTTACTTGTCAATTAAATGCTTCAAAAAATTCAATAAAAGTTCCTACATTTGTTATCATACACTTTTTTATCATACATGACCATAAATCGCTTAAAAATGTATACAAAAAAATAAATAATATGTAATAAAAAAAAAAAACTATAAAATAATAATAATAAAAAAAAATAATAATAATAAAAAAAAAATATATATATATATATATATATATATATATATAATTATTTAGAATGTTATGTTTAAACTTCAAAGGCATTTAAAGTTATTTAATCAAGTAACTGATATATGATTGTGGGTTTATTGGAATGAAGGGTTTATTTGCTCTTTAATTTGGTAATTAGCAAAAAAATGTTTGGAAATGACTTCACACTTAGTAGAAATCAATACACTGTAACAAAAAAAGAGGAGTATAATTTTTTGTGTGTTTTTTATGTGCTAGATCGTTTTGGAAAATAAACATCCAAAGTTGTGCCCATTAGCTGTCTTTACAGAATTTTTCTTTTTTTTTTTTTTTTTAATGTACTAATCCTTAGAAGTATTTCCCTATCATTTTTTACCTGGAACTCTGCTCGTGTTGGATAATGTTCTAATCATTGCCATATGACACTGTGGCCATTTCACTGAAAAAGTGGCCAGTGTTCAGAGCAGGGTGTTAAGTTTCATCGTCTCTATTCACTCTGAGGCTTCACATATGTGTCTGCTTAAATAATGACCTTGTCATCAACATGGCCGGTGCTTAACCCACTCTTTTAGATTTCTTTGATTTCATGATGAAGGGTTCGCCCAGGATTGAACAGGACTCGTCAAGTTTTCTCAAAAAATAGTGTGCAAAAACATGCGTTCAGTACGGGAAATAATTTACTGAGTTTTTCATTTTTCAAAGTACATTTTCCTAACTTTTCTTTACCTTGTTCTGTCCTGCTCAAAAGCCACCACATGGGGGAGATTGAGCTGCACAGTTTTGTTATCTCCATGGGAGTGAACACCTGGTGTAGTGTTTCCTCCTCTGGATTAAAGCGGTGAATGTATGTAGTTATTTATTAGTTCTTTTTCCCAGGTTACATTAATTACATCAGGACAAGGCGGTGTTTAAAGGAAAGTGTATAAGAGTGAGGTGGAATGGTTCAAGAGTGTGAAGAATAGGAAGAATAGCTACCTGAACATAAAAGTTTGCAAGAGTTTGTGACATGCCGTTTTCATAGTTTGTACATCACACAAATATACTGAACACCTACCTAGACAAACCATGTACGTTTGTCAACTTCCTAACTTGATAGATTAGTTTACCAATTAATGAAGTAATCTGAATACCAACAAACAATGCATTTGATTTGCTAATATATGAGTGAAAAGTTATATTCCATAAGCAGTACTCTGGTTCCTAAGTATAGCAATAGGTAACTAGCTTGGATTTGGTGTGTCTTAGAGACAAATTTCCTGTTTAAAAGAAACTTGTCCATAGAACCAATTACAATATTCCAATTCCAGGATTTTTTTAAACTGAAGGTTCTTGTAAAGATGTCAAGAAAGCACAGATTGGATATCCAGCATGACAATGACCCAAAATACATGACCTATTTACAAAAGACTGGCCCAAGAAAAGATTATGTAGACCATGGAGTGGCCTACTCATTCTCCAGACCTTAATATCATATCAAATATGTGGAGCTGGTTTCTTTACCCTGAGTGTTCTTGTTTGCCAGTATGATCAGGAATCCTGTGTGTTCCTGGAACTGCCTTCCCTCCCCTGCCCACTTTCTCTATCTCGCTATACCATGTGTGGTAAATAGGTGCCCTGCCTGACCACCTGAGATTCTGTTCCTTCAAGTCCATGGACCACCTTTGTTTTGTTGTTCCCGCATTTGATTTCAGACAAGCCTTAAGCTCTTAACTGAAAAGATGTGCAAAGAAGTATGATCCACCAATGTGAAATGGCTGAAAACCAGTCATGAACTGAAACAGAAACAGACCAGTTTGGGTGAGGAACAGCTACCAAAGAGAAAGTATCTTGTCATTGCAAGATTGAGCACAGCAACAAGATACAAGTAGTTATACTTCATCAACAAGTTCTCTTCCAGACTGGGGCAGACAAAGAAACCCACATCTGGAATCAAAGATGCCCCCACAGAGTTGTAATCTCTATATGACACAGTGTTTCTGGGATAGTTAGAAGGATGTGAGAAACCTACATCTAAAGATGATCTGTGAGATGTTTGGAGCAACCATCCAGCCGAGTTCCTTCAAAAACTGTGTATTCAGAAAAATTGCTGCTGTTTTGATGGTGTTTACACCAAATATCAATTCGACTGAGATTCTCTTTTGTTCATTCACCCCATTTTTTTCATTGATGAAAATAAATAAACCCATACATTTCCTATGGAGTTGCAACTACAGTAAATGCGTAATATAATGGGCATAGCAGTTTAAAGGGCACTGTAAACCCCAATGCTGCATTTATTTGATTCCTAATCTGTTCATTTAATGGAATTTTGTTATCAGAACTTATACTTCACAAGTAAGCAATGTTTTACCTTTAATTAACACAAAATAACTTTTTAAAGTTGCATCAAATCAAAATGAATCCACTCTAACCATTTTGCGCCTGACGTCACTCAAGACATCATTTTGTTTTACCCACGCGCTCAGTTCTTACGAAGTTAAAAAAAGTGGATTGATCTCAGTTGATGCTGGTTAAGTCATCCTTTTACCAAACCTTGGAAGCTTAAAGACTTATTTTAACCTATATTCTAATTGATAGATGGTAATGATGTGAAGCCGAACAGATCAGAACATGTTAAAAATGTTGCATGGCAGAAAAGCATTTAAAGTTTAACCCTTAGGTCATTTTGAATTAGCAAACTCGCCGAGGCACGGTGGGGCAGTGGGTAGCACTGTAGCCGCTCTGTCAGAAGGTTTCTGGTTTTAGGCTCATTGGTGACCTTTCAGGGGGAGTGTCCATGTTTTCTCCTGGTACTCCAGTTTCCCCAACAATCCCAAAAACATGCGTCAGGTTAATTGAATGCTAAAAAATTCCCTAATGAGTAAATGTGTGTGTTGCCCTGTGATGGACAGGTTCCTTGTCTACGGTGAACCCCGCATCTCTACCCCCTGAAGTACGCTGTTAAAGGGAATAAGTGGGTATTGAAGATGAAAGAATTTTGAATTGGAATGTTGCGTGACATAGCTTTTAAAGTTTAAATTGATAATACTAAAATTTCTAAGCTGGGTGACCTTCTAAATGGATTACCTCACGTTTTTTGAGTGATGTGAACTTATTCGGGTTTAAAGTGTGCTATTAAATAGTCCTTTATTGGCTGTTGGGTTGAGTAGTTCAAAGCTGTTGCTACGTCGATTGTAACAAATTCCTTCAGTTCTTGTGAACGTATTATAAAGAATTGTTCTGAACAACTTGCTGTTTAAATGGTTGCTAGGGCCTTGCCATGTCCTCCGGGTTAGAGTTTCCCACAGAGACTTTAATAATTAGCAATTTTTTTACGTTTCATCTGGGTAATAAATTATCGTAACCCTTGTCTGAACTAATCCTCCTATAGTGTTCAGTCTCGATACAAGGCTCCAGTTTGCACTTTGCTGGGATTTGGATTTCCTCCAGTGTGTCCTGGTGCCACAATATGAGAAGGTGACTTTGACTAGTTCCAGCTTTGGGAGAAAGATAGACAAATTCAACTCAACACAACACACAAGTGTGGGTGCATGTATGTATGGGGGTACAAATATACCATCTGCTGTGGCCCCAGATTAACAGATTTCCTTGCTTTATTCAAAAAAGTGTTGCCTTCATATTGGATATCAAGTTCTAGACGTGGCTGTGATTAGAAATGAACCTGCTTAATTCTGTTCGTGATTTCAAAGTAGGATAATAACACTATTCCCAATGGTTGTGGTGCAGTGTACTTACTGTAATAGCACGACATTGATCAGTGAGATGCACCAATTTCTGTTCAATCGAGATTAGGGCAGCTTTTCCTCATCCCGAATATCTTTCCCAATGAGTTTTACAAATCGATTCAGCATCTTACCCCATTCTCTCTCTTCCTACTTTCCTGTCACTGTCCTCTCTGTTCAAAAGAAAAGAATCAATA
Source organism: Danionella cerebrum (assembly GCA_007224835.1). Classification (NCBI taxonomy): domain Eukaryota; kingdom Metazoa; phylum Chordata; class Actinopteri; order Cypriniformes; family Danionidae; genus Danionella; species Danionella cerebrum. Next base: position 371,311 of record SRMA01027430.1, on the reverse strand, counting down.
AAGGCTACAATACAAGCAAAAAATAATCGCATTTTGTGAAAGGTGACCATTGGAGATACACATTTTAGATGCCTTTTCTATCTAAATTTTACTCAGTAGGATCTCAAGATCATGTGTGTTTGCTCAGTGAGAGAAATATGTGTGTGAGGGTGCCCAAGGATGTCAGGAACAAGATTGTAGACTTGTACAATGTGCTGGAAGACCTTCTTCAAATCGGTGAGAATCTCATCAAATGGAAAAAAAACACGAGATAACTGTCAAACTCGCTCAGTATGGGGCATTCTGTGTTCTTAACTCAGTGTAGTCAGCAAACATCCATTGAAGACGTCCTCAGACGGTGATTTAACGGTTTGTGTTTGCTGGGTTTGTGTTCCCTGTCAGCTCGACATCTCCCTTCAGCTATCTCATGAACCCTCGGTTTTACAGCAGATTGAGGTTTCCAGGAATGTTTTTGTTTGTGGGCTCCAGATGGGCCAAAATGATTTTTTTTTTAATTGACATCTGCTTTCCAAATCTCATTTCACATTTGGAATTGCCGTTCTGGTAAACAATGCCATTTCTATAAAAACACTCAAGCTTTTAATCAAAAAGCCAATAATAAAATAGTATATGTTATTTTTCATTGCACTGTCCTTGTGACCTTTTGTCTGTGTTTCAGGTGGCACTTTCAGAAACTCATTACTTGCTGAGAGGTCAAGATTTCTGTGGTGTTTCATTAAAGAATTTCTGTCCGCAGTGGATTCACATGTTTACCCTTCAAGCTGTTCACTTTACTGATCACAAGTTTCAAAATAATACAAAAACATAACCTTAAAAAAAACTTTGTCAGTGATGTAAAGGTATTTCCTATTAAATATTTTGTATTCTTCTTTGTGGAGCAGTGACCTTTCCAAGTAAGGACATGATCAAATATGGCATTCGGGTTCTTGATGCTTGAAGCTCAAATTAGATTGAAAGCATCACCATAAAACCAATCCATCTGCAACTCCAAGGCCCTGAGCTCATATTTTAGACCCATTATTGTTTGGATACGTGCTGCTGCTGTATGTTTATGGTGTAAGTGTGATTATCCGAACACAGCTGGTGCAGTGCTGCAGTCATCTCCAGATGGCTTGTGTTTTCACTGTTTACTGCCGCAGACTGACTGTCATATGGCATGTGTGAAACTGAGGGATTCTTCTCTCTCGTTCTCGAGGGAAATTGGGATATTTAGACTTGAGATATTGATCAACAGCTCGGATGGTAGAATAAAATCATGAAAATGATGCATATATGGAGTGATTATTCACAAACTAAAGAGGTGGAATGTCGATCACTTTTTCCTTTTCTTCATTTATAGACAAAAGTGAGAATTTAACCAGAACTAAACAGTGATCTTGATGCAGTGAGGGCTGTTGTCTCAAAGACCGCAATACTTTGGATTGATTTTAACTACTTGTTTTTGAATTTTGCATCATTAGTATTTGAAAACCCTATATTTTATCTAAAGCTTGGCAAATTAGTTTATACTAATTAAGTATGCACAATACCATTTTAAAGAATATTTTTTTCCTGGTACTCGCCGATACATTACAATATATTACGATAATTTTAAGCCAGCTGTATCAGGTATTTGTAGTAATATCCCATCCGTGACATGACAGCGACTTGGAATATCTGGTTCCAAAATGTTAAGAAGGTGACAAAATCCCACGTTATCAACATCTGAAAGTTTTTGATCGTCCGAAATTGGGTAAATTTGAATTTGAAGTGGGTAAACAACATGCCATTTATTTGTATAACATTCCATTTCTCCCATTTGGCTGCTAAAAGCTAACGTTACAGCTACTGCTACATTCTCAATAATATTTTAGCTTCAAATATTTTCAGGTATTCTACACGTCAAATTTAATTCCCGTACAACAAACTGTTGGCACACCATAAGCTGAAGCGTATTAGGTGGCTCTGTAGATACATTTTGCCACACAAACTATTCAAACTCCAACCAGTTTTACCAGTTGACATACAGTGGCTTGCAAAAGTATTCGGCCCCCTTGAACTTTTCCACATTTTGTCACATTACAGCCACAAACATGAATCAATTTTATTAGAATTCCACGTGAAAGACCAATACAAAGTGGTGTACACGTGAGAAGTGGAACGAAAATCATACATGATTCCAAACATTTTTAACAAATAAAGAACTGAAAAGTGGGGTGTGCATAATTATTCAGCCCCCTTTGGTCTGAGTGCAGTCAGTTGCCCATAGACATTGCCTGATGAGTGCTAATGACTAAATAGAGTGCACCTGTGTGTAATCTAATGTCAGAACAAATACAGCTGCCCTGTGACGGCCTCAGAGGTTGTCTAAGAGAATATTGGGAGCAACAACACCATGAAGTCCAAAGAACACACCAGACAGGTCAGGAAAAAAGTTATAGAGAAATTTAAAGCAGGCTTAGGGTACAAAAAGATTTCCCAAGCCTTGAACATCCCACGGAGCACTGTTCAAGCGATCATTCAGAAATGGAAGGAGTATGGCACAACTGTAAACCTACCAAGACAAGGCCGTCCACCTAAACTCACAGGCCGAACAAGGAGAGCGCTGATCAGAAATGCAGCCAAGAGGCCCATGGTGACTCTGGACGAGCTGCAGAGATCTACAGCTCAGGTGGGGGGGGGAATCTGTCCATAGGACAACTATTAGTCGTGCACTGCACAAAGTTGGCCTTTATGGAAGAGTGGCAAGAAGAAAGCCATTGTTAAAAGAAAACCATTAGAAGTCCCGTTTGCAGTTTGCCACAAGCCATGTGGGGGACACAGCAAACATGTGGAAGAAGGTGCTCTGGTCAGATGAGACCAAAATGGAACTTTTTGGCCAAAATGCAAAACGCTATGTGTGGCGGAAAACTAACACTGCACATCACTCTGAACACACCATCCCCACTGTCAAATATGGTGGTGGCAGCATCATGCTCTGGGGGTGCTTCTCTTTAGCAGGGACAGGGAAGCTGGTCAGAGTTGATGGGAAGATGGATGGAGCCAAATACAGGGCAATCTTGGAAGAAAACCTCTTGGAGTCTGCCAAAGACTGGAGACTGGGGCGGAGGTTCACCTTCCAGCAGGACAACGACCCTAAACATAAAGCCAGGGCAACAATGGAATGGTTTAAAACAAAACATATCCATGTGTTAGAATGGCCCAGTCAAAGTCCAGATCTAGATCCAATTGAGAATCTGTGGCAAGATCTAAAAACTGCTGTTCACAAACGCTGTCCATCTAATGTGACTGAGCTGGAGCTGTTTTACAAAGAAGAATGGGCAAGAATTTCAGTCTCTAGATGTGCAAAGCTGGTAGAGACATACCCTAAAAGACTGGCAGCTGTAATTGCAGCAAAAGGTGGTTCTACAAAGTATTGACTCAGGGGGCTGAATAATTATGCACACCCCACTTTTCAGTTCTTTATTTGTTAAAAATGTTTGGAATCATGTACCACTTTTCACGTGTACACCACTTTGTATTGGTCTTTCACGTGGAATTCTAATAAAATTGATTCATGTTTGTGGCTGTAATGTGACAAAATGTGGAAAAGTTCAAGGGGGCCGAATACTTTTGCAAGCCACTGTATGTGTGAAAGTCTGTGGCTTTCTGAGCAAGTGTAGACTAAAAAATAATGTGCAGAAAGCTATAAAACAATAATGCTCTGGGCGATAACAACAAGGTTCTATGCAGCTTCTATTAACATACACTAGATAAATTATATGAAATAAAATATTTAAAACAAAACAAGAATATCAATCAAATGGACATGGTAAAATTATGATTCATGGATGGTCACAATTTAGCAAGCTTTCATAAAGTAAACTGGTCATTCATAATGAGCAAAAGTCCATTTATTTCCTACCAATTCACCGCTCCAGTAAGGGAATGATTCATTCTCTGTTCCCATGGCAGACGTAACATTCAAGCATAGATGTTAACAGTCGATTTAGAGACCAACCCACCTCGTTTTACAAGCCCTCTGATTTTTCACTGCTCCGTGGTGCAGAATATGTTCAACACTGCACTAGTAATATGTGCCTGCAGATACGGGAATAGTTTTTACTGGCCATCGGATTTCATCTCCAGATCAGGTGGATCCCTGCTCTAGCAAAATTAAAGCTTAAGTGACGCTGCCACTAAAAGCCCAAGTTATGATTGTAAAGAAATCCAATGTAGGTTCTTTAGAGTCACATATTAAATGTTTTTAAAGGTCCCCTCCACCCACTTTTTTTTTGTTTATATTCATTTGAACTCAGTCTTGTCGTCTCGTATTTGGTATAAAAGCTAATGTTAGAGCTAAATAGAGTTTTTGAAGAAAGTAAAGCACTGTGCAAAGGTTTTAGGCTGGTGCTGTAAACAATTATCTTGTCAGAGCAACGACGAAACATTGCAAAGACGTTCATCTTCAGCAGACTGCACTACTCTCCATAATGATCTTCTCAAAAAGACCATGAGACAGCTTCAGCTTGTTCAGAACGGATCACGGAACTACAAAGTTGGAGCATACGAGTTCTTTACACTAGCTCCCAGTGAGATTCATAATAGATTTTAAAGTTCTGCCCTCCAAGCAACAAAAGTAATGAGTTTCTAAAATTGCCACCTGAAACACAAAAGAAAGGTCACAAGAAGAGTACAATGAAAAATAATATATTTTATTATTGGCCTGACATTTTTGACTAAAAGCTCGAGCGTTTCTACAGAAATATATACAAATATAAGTGTATATACTGCAGCAATAAATGGCTGCAACAAGTAAGAAAGAAACAAAAACAATGGTATCGTTTACACCAATTGCAAAAGTGAAATGAGATTTTGAAATCATTTTGGCCCATCTGGAGCCTAAAGATAAGCCACAAAATAATTAGCTCCAAAATACTTATGAATAATTACAAATATTGCTCTTTTCTCTTGGATCTAGCTTGGATTAATAGTTGTTTGTATGATGTACATATAAATTATACTCTTTGTCACACAATAACTCTTCAACTAAACAAAACTATATAAATGAATGGAAGATAAAAGGATATGGAAGTGAAGACAGTTCCCTTACTGTTACAAAAATGTTTACTGGCACTTTCAACTTAATGTGTTCCATATATCTATAATCATAGTTCTGAAATGGCATTAAAGTACAACAATAAAACCATATTCCCACACCATGGGGTCTGTAAAACACCCTTGTGCCCACCTCAAACAGGTGTGTGACCCCGAGATCATTTCCCCTCCAGAGTGGCAATTGTTCCTTTTCACCTCGTTCAGACTTTACTGTAAAGCTCTGCGTGTGGAGCAGTAATGATCCACTCCGGGGCTCATGCTCCATCAAGACGGGTTTGGAAGGTTGGGTATGCTTGGACTTTTAGTTTGACACTTCTGCCAATTAAAATAAAAAGGGGTTGGAAGTTTAACCTCCTTCTCCTGCAAAGTCATGTGACCTTAATATAGTTGAGCCTTTTGAAGTAGTTTGGAGAGTTGAGATATGTAATGATAAGGCTAACGTGTAAAATAGGATCCATCAGAAATTGACTGTATGTAACACGGACAGAGTGTCACTGATGACACCCATAGGTCCATATTTTACTGAATCTCATTGCCTACAGTAAAAGCTAAAAGCATTCCCTGTCAAGATTATTGACGAAGTGGTCAAGTGACTCTTCCAGGTAGAGCACAGCATAGTGAGGACCTTTATTACCTTGGCAGCTGGTGCTGCCCTGAATGATTTGTATCCCTGGTAATATGAGACATGTCCAGCTGCACCACTCTCGGAATACCAATATGAGTTTGGTGGGGCAGAGTCAAAATAATCAAGATACTCCCCCTGCAGATTCTAGACAGTGACGCAGGTATGTAAGTTGGGTATGTGTGAGCGTTAGCCCAATTCTAGCCCAAATAAAAACTCCATTTCTAAATAAATATATGAACACAAAATGACCACAAAAAGCCATTGGTGTTTTCGCTCTCATGCTGCCAAGGTGGTGTGGGTCATGTGACCTGGATCTTCTGTTCTTGAAGTGGTGGTGACGGGATGTGGCTGCAGCTGTTTCATACAATTTAATGTGCATTTTAATCCTCAGCCTTCAGTGTAATGGTAATGCACTACAAATGCTCAAACTGGTACATACTTCTAAAATAAGATGGGTTTTAGGGTTTGCTTCAATTGTCTTATGGTTGAATAAAGTCGATGTGCATTTTTCTCCTGCCATACAACGAGTCAGTTGACATAGGGTTAAGTGGACAGATCATTCCGTGCGCGCCCCCTTTACTGCAGGCCACAATCACATTGAATGTTGCCCAGTGGTGTAGTTGGTGTAATAAGCACGTATACTCCGTATGCCTTCTTTCTTCCTTGGTTTGTTTGGGTATTACGACTTCTGATGATCTATACTTGCGTTTAATCTCAGTATACTCACTTATTTTGCTGATTAGACTTCCCTAAGTTGTGTTTATTCTCTTATTCACCTTTAACTGACCAGCAAGTGTTTTTTTACTGCTCTATTTTGTGCAATCGGTGCATTTTTGTTTGAATTCCACCATTTCCGACCGCCCGATGACCTTTTTAAGTGTCTGTAGCAGCTGCGAGAAAAGGAGTAACGCTTTTTAAAAAATGACAGCAACTGAAGACGATCTCTCGATGAAAAACTCGGATAAAATTATAACACAGTGTTTGAAATTTGTTTTAATAGTGCCCACTGTGACGGGGAATGACAGATTACTATTGTAATATTGCGGTCAAGCCAGTCTCCAAGTCAAAAAGAACGGTCGAGATTTATGTCTTTGCCTCATGGTTTGCTGTTAGCTTGATTTAAAATAAGAATGCACAAATCTGTAAAGACACCAGCACTCCAGGACTGAGTTTGGGCACCACTGAATTTACAATAAGTTTAAAAAAATGCACAAGAGACACATTAAATAAATGAATTGATTGCTAATCAATCTGAGAGCATTGAATTTCGTAATTTTTTTCCTACTTTTATTTACAATTTGCGTTGGGTAAGTTATGTTGGAAAGTGGACACCACTTTCTTTGTACCACTGGTGTTGCCAGTCATCATATTCCTCGGAAGTGTATCACTTTACAATAATTGAAAGTGGACTGAACAATAAATGTAGTGAATGTAAATGAAAATGATGATTGTAATAAATGTCTTTTCTATGAATTTCTATATGTCAGTCTGAATAGAATGTGAATGTTGTTGATTCTGACAGATTATCTTGTCACGGGGGCAACAAGGAGGCATCCAGAACCAAGTCACCTCAACTTGTTCCCCCCTCATTCCTCCTCACCCTATCTCCAAGGGATTCCCCCATCACTTCTTTTTGTCCGCTCACTCTAACCAGTTACAAACAATCAATGGCTGTCTTTTAAGAGGGACATGGCTTTTTAAACATGGCTTTCTATGGCAATCTGCTAATTTCTGAAGTCAGTCTCTAGTGGTCAGTCAATGAACTGCAGGATCCATCATTTTCTATTACATACCACAAGGGAAAGCAGTGGGTTGCCTATTGGAAACTATACCCATCAACTACACCTTCATTTGACCCAAGCTTTGCCATCTTTAAGGGCACACTGTACACAGTTATGCAGTTCACATATAGCTGTTTATCATTTTTCCCTGATTTGTGACAGTGTATTATTGATCTTTTGAGTCATTCAGTTTGCTTTTCAATATGTTAATTAGATTTAGTCATCTATGAAGCAATTTTATGTAATCTTGAACTTTAAAAGCATATAATTGTTAATTCATTTCAGCATAAATGTGTGACTAGAGTATTCACCTAATGCTTTTAACAGTACAAGCTTCATGAACAGCCAGTCGTTGTTCACAAACACCGCAAATGTTAAATCCAGGGAAACGGAGCAATCTAACCATGTAATTTAATATGGCCGTGCTGATTTAAGGAGCTGTTTGACCAGCCTGAAATGAATCCCTACGGGTATCTGAGCGGCTGTGAAATCAACAGTTGCTGCTGCAGATTTTAGCAAGTCTTAAGTAGGGAGCAAAAGGGAGGCATGAGGTGGAACCAAAAGATTGCTCAGTTGCCAAACACTCGGGTGAAGTGTGGTGAGAGGATTGGCTGAGTGCTGACCAGCGCTGATGCATGGGGCACGGATGGCTTTGAGTGAGCTACTACGTGGGACCCAAGTTTAAATAACCTGATATTTTGTGGTAAATTAGGTCTCATTTTAAAATGGGGGAGTGTTTAAATATTTAGCAGCAAAACATAATTACATAGTGTGTGGGAAAGATGGTGTAAAAACTATGCGGATTCCGATTTTTAGCAACAGACATATAAATGATGAATAGTGATTTAACCAGTCAAAGACAGAGGGACTACTATGTCTCTCATGTTTTAGTAACATGGGTCTGGAAGGTGAGGTACAGAGGCAATGTGAAAAAGAACTGTAAAAAAAATGCTGTAAATAATTTTTGCAAATTTAAAGTCGGCAAAAAGAGGGGAGAAAAAATTCTAAATCATTATTTGGTGGTGTTACTTTTTGGCTTTAAATCAGTATCCGTTTGTATAGGACTAGTTGCACAAAGACAGGCGTATGATCAACCACTTAAAACAAACAGTTGTGAAGGAGGCTTAAAACTGGGTGAGGTCTGCTACCAAGTTGAGGTTAATAAAAAACAGTTTCTTGTCATAGCGAGATTGAGCACGAAAACAGACAGGGGTTTTAAAATGTGCAGTTCGGAAAGTATAAAGAAACTGCCAATGTCGAGGTTCATAGACATAATGGTCAGCAAAAAATGACTATTCCTCCAAGCAGCACCACTTCAGCTTTGTACTGGCAGAACAGGCTCACATACACCCAGAGATGTCTGGCTAAAAGTGGTCTTCGTGGAAGAGTTGATAGAAAATTGTAAACATTGAATATAATATTAAAATCAACAATGATACTGAATAATGTTAATCCAGTTATGTTAAATATATGACGTGTTAGAGAATCACTCGTGAGGTAATACGTTTCCAGGGTAATAGCGAGACTGTCGGCCTCCTGGTTTTCTCTTTGACTCCTCACTGACCAGGACAGTGGAGCTCATCGCAGTAAACAGAGACATTGACTTCTATGCGCCCCTCGGGGGCTTGAAGTGACTGAAAGGCTTTTTCTGTTTATCTTAATGCATCAATAAACTTGATTTCTTTCTGTTCATTACTATCCTGTCTCTCGAGTCTTAAATATTAAAAGGATAATGTAATATTTGGTTAACAAAGCCATTCTTTTGACACTGAAGGGCAATACTTCTGACTAACAAGGCCAAGCTATAAAATACACTTGAAAACAAAGGAACTGGGGTGCAGAAAAATATTAGCAGGGGCTCTGATTTATCAAATATTTGGCAGAAGCAAAGGGTAGTTGTACAACTACCAGACAACTGGAGAGCTGTGCAATAATGAGCAGGCAACAGTGAAGCATGGTGGAGGTTCCTCGAATGTTTTGGGAATGGTTCTAGTTTCTGCAACTAGAGGTGAAGATCTGGGCAGGATTAATGGTGGTCTAAATGCTAAAAAATACAGGCAGATATTTAACCATCATGCAATACCATCTGGGTTTGATTGGCTCCAAATTTATTCTGCAGGACGACAACGACTTCAAACATACAGCCAAGTCATCAAGAACTCCCAACACTTCTATCTCCCGCAAAGTTGCATGATCTTAATCTAATTTTAGAATAGTTTTGAGAGTTGAGTCAAATAATGATATGACCATTTGTGGTCATGTGACCATCATTCCTATTCTTTTACCATACCGAAACCCAACATTGCAGTACGTTAAAATTGCTATGTGCTGAATTTAAGAAGAATTAAGCGGCTTCATGATTCTGGCTTTTGTCAGAAGCTCAGTGGAAAGCAAAGCAACATGCAGGTTGTGTTTTGATTAAAACCGAAAGAATAACACCCCGACATGGTCGAACAATCACATTTACCAGAGAAAGAATGTACAGTAATTACAAACAGATTTAGTAAATGACAAAAATACTGCACATCAATACAATTAATTTGAATGAATTCATCCAACGCTTAACTCTGATGCTATCCTTGAAAAGTTGGATAGAAAAGTGCATGGATTGCCCCCGGTAATTCTTTTGCCTCTCATCCACAGGTTACTTTTGAGGCCTCATGGGGATTTCTTCAGCTGGCTGAGTAATGTGATGCAAATAGAGTTTATAAAAGATCTCCATCTCTATCTGTTCCCAGACTCAAAGATAAAAGACTCCTTCCACCTGAGAAGCGCCATCTGAAATAGTCCCCGCTTCTAGAACAATAAACACAAGCCATGTGCACTGGATTTATGTTCTTAACCTGATTGTTTCTGATTAATCCAATCAAAACTCATCTGAATTGAACATGTGCAGAGAGCTTGCTATAAAGTTGAAGAGATTTCAACTCTCAGTAATGGAAGCTCCAAGAGGGATACTCTCCTCGGACGATGAACCTAACCGTGTGCCATAAATCACAGCAGAGCACTTTCTTTTTGTCGAAAGCTAACTGTGAACAGGCTTAGATGAAGTGTATCAGATTTATTTCAAAGTAAAAGTGGAAAGAAATGTAGTATACGACATTACCCATCTTGCCTACTTTTATTTACTATTTTCTCATCTGTTTTATATGAAAAAAAATAACTAACATGGGGCTTTTATGTTGATGTGTGCAACACAGTCTTGTTAGCATCTGGGTTTAAATGAATTTTGGCTGAGGCACGTTTCTAGTGGAGATTGATTGATAATTTGCCTACGGCTCCTCAGCAGCTTGTACCTAAAGAACTCTCTCACCATGCCTCATTGAAGATCAAACAGGAGGGTGAGCTTTGTGCTCGGTTCCTGGCCTGGTGCCTGGACCCTCGGCCGATGTACACTTACCACGCTTCCCAAACCTGCCTGTGCCTGCATTCTATATCTGGTGAATTCAAGAGAGGGAACTATCGAATCTCACAAAGAGAGAACTGTGAGTGGTCTGCTACGAGGATTGTGTCTGAACTTATTTTGAACAGTATTTGTATTCCTTGCTGTCTTCTGCCCACTGGGAGTTTTTTCCATTCCCTGAGCTTTATGTTCAGCGTTGAGTATTCCGTACTTGATGTTTTTGCTTTACTCCAGTACAGTATCGTTAAGTGCATTTCGTTGTTTTATCTGGAAGTTCCAGCAGCCCATGCCGGCGTTTTTTTTGTTCTAGTTTTTACTACTTTCAGTTTAATCACCTGCAAGACTGCTGGTGGCCAATGTGGAAATGTACTGTGGTGCCCCCAGAAATTCGCCCAACACAAAAAAGCCAAGTTCTGGATGATATAACTTAATAATGCAACAGCAAAATATTCTTAATTTTGGTTGCGGACGGTCAATAAAACTTAATATTTGATAAATACATACATAATTTTGTTGCTTATTGAGCACTTGGACTACAAAGCACCGCCAGACAGTTCATTATATTAAACAGCAAACAACATTTCTTTTTACAATGATGCTTAAATTATTCTACTATATGAACTCTAGCGAGGGTGGAGTTCATAAAACAAACAAACGCTGGGCTCTGATTTGCTTGAGAGCAGAACCTATAAATGCTACACTTTTGTTAGCTCCCTAGCTAACTTCAACAAAAGTTCAATAACACAAAGTTGCATGATCATGGAGGCATACATCTAAAGGTGACTCTAACATAGACTAATGGTAGTCTTGAGTGTTCTCAGCCCTCTCCTAGGAGCCAAGAGGAATCTGGCCTTGTGTGCATGTCCCCAGCCCCTGTATACTCGTAAATTACTCAAATGTTCATATACTATATACTTATATTAATAATTATATTTAAATAGTTTGATATGTGATATGTGTTTGAAAACAAAATGAAGTATTCGCAAGTAAACATTTCTTTTTTAGCTTCTCCCACTGGCTGAGTGTAATCACGTGCAGGAAATCGAAAATCGGCACAACTGGGAAACATCAAGAAGCTGAATTCTATATCGTATTTACAGTAGTCTACGATTTTAAAATATTTCTAAATAAAATATACATGCAGATAAAATATCTATTACCATTGCTTAATAATGGTGCTCCCCTCTGGAAGTTGAATCTTAAATCTCGAATGGGTGCATAGAGAGAGAGAGAGAGAGAGAGCAGGAGAGAGAGAGAGAGAGAGCGGGATAGAGAGGGAGAGAGAGAGAGAGAGAGAGAGAGAGAGCAGGAGAGAAAGCTTCTAAACCATATGACATGACAAGACAGGACAGGTACACGAGGAGACAGAAGGTAAGCACACAGAGTTCTGATGATTATTTGGGTAAAAGTGGCTCAAGGAACTGAGCTAAACAGAGAGACAAGAGACTCTCAAGTGAAAAGTATTTGAAAATTTATTCAATTGAAAACATTTCATTATAAAGCATTAAAAATCATACTTGAAAAGAGTCTGTGTATTTGCAGCGCATGGAATGAGTACAAGGCGAGTTCTCCAGGGAAAGGCTTGAGATTCTCTTGAAACTACTTTGTGTTGCAAAGGTGCTGAAAGGATTACAATCCGCATATGTTTTTACTTTGGTCAACAATGGTGTCTGCCTCTGAGAAACACCATATCTGGTCACGTGGTCTCTATAACATGCAGTCTGATTTACATTTTAACTAGACCCTCCCATGGGAGTGGACTTGGATCCAAAGAGTACTTTGAGAAGAACACTGGAAGAGCTGTTTGTCAATGACAAGCCTGTGGTCTGGAAAGCTTAGAGCCATTTCAGATCACGTAGCCTCTTGTTGTTGTTGTTGTTTGATAATAAATGAGATGTTCAATCTTGTCACTGGTTACTCACTAATCACTTTCTACAATAATGTTAAATGCTAACAACTAAAGTATTACCTTATGGAATAAAGGCTTAAAGGGTTACACGTAAGTGCATTTCTCTAATTATTAACAATCATCAATAAACAGTTTAATACAGCTTTAATCAAAGCTAATGATAAACAATAGCCTTCTTATAAAATCTGAAGTCAGATGAGAGTTATATTCAATAAAATAAAGACAGAACACAGCTGAAACCTTCATCCATGGTTGAAAAAGAATTTTTTGAACATTTCTTCCTGCCTGCAAAATTGTTTGACCATCTCATTGCGTTCCTATAAGTGAGGGTCCTTTAAAGTCTGAGAATAAGACATGCCTGGGAATGGAGTCGTATCACAGTTAGTGACTCGGGTTCGATTCCAGCCCTATGCATTTGCCAAATCTCTTCCTCTTTCCCCTTTTGATACATACAATTATGAAAAATCTTTTTTCAAATATAAAAGCCTTTTTACAGTTGCTTTGTGCAACTCATTTCTTACAGTTCTCACCAATCTTGTGTAGTTTTAAGTTAACTCACAAACTTCGTAAACGTGCATTTCAAACAGATTCCATGAACTTATACAAATCATTTGGCCCATGTTCAACCACTGAAGTTGAGTAAACTGAAAATTTGCTTTGAAACAAAGTTAACTACATTTTTTTTTACGGTGTACCAGTTCAATTACAGTTACCAACTACAGGCCAGACCAGTCTTCATCCTCAAGAGAGCTGCAGGTCAAGAGAAAGCACCATGATTTCCTTTCAGAGGGCAGCACAAGTGGGTTTACAGCAGTGACTGAGGGGTTATTGAGTCGATTAATTGAGCTCTGCTTCCAGACGCTCTTCCAGGTGTGAAACCCCTGGGCATCAATTAAGTAATTAGTTCAATGTTGCTGAACAGAGACCTACCACAGGTTAATTGATTACAGCATGCATCCAGGAGAGCTGCAGGCTGGCAACTCCAAGGTCATGAGTTTGAATCACACACAGGAAACGTGTCCTTGAGAGCACAGCAAATTGCTTTGGATGAAAGTGTTGGTGAATGCATTTTTCTGGCGTACAGCAGACTAGATATAGTATAGTAGCAATGGACATGCCAACAATTGAAAAACTATATGAATTCAACCTGCAGTGATAATCAGGTTTGTTCAATAATCCAGCTGTTAGCTTTTTTTGTTTCATGCTTGTTGTTTAAAGATTGTCTGTCATTCATTCATTCATTTTCCAACCCGTTTGGGGTCACGGGGGTCCAGCGCACATTGGGCGAGAGGCGGGGGTACACCCTGGACAGGTCGCCAGTGATTATTTATCACTTATTGTCAATTATTTTGAGACCCATAAAGACCCATGTCCTGCAAAGTAGATCAATGGTGAGAGCAAAGTGTATTTATAATATACAGTTAGGCTTTTAATTTAACTAATAGATGTTTCAGTTTAGATTATTAATTTTTGTTACTATTTTCATCATTTCAAGAGAGCTGTGAAGGTGAATGGTAAGGGCTGGATCATTTTAAACAATTTTCAAAAAAATCTGAATGCATTGAGCTCCATGGGTTCCACTGGTTTCTGCCAGATCTGAAGGCACTGCCACACACCTCCTATTTTTAAAGGGTAATTGGCTTGATTCTTTTTGGACAACCACTACCTCTCAGATTCTCAGCTTTGCCTCTTTCTCAACCTCATCTTGGTCGCAGAGTTTAGTTGATCCCAAGTTTTAATTCACCTACAAAGCTGCTTCTGTTTCAGTTCATGACTGGGTTTCAACCTATGTGTACCATTGTTGGTAACAGGTAACACCTGTTTGGTATAATTGGTGAAGCATATACCTATAAAAACCGATGCTTATTTAATGCAAAAGCTAGTAACTCCAAATATTTTTTTTTGTATTTCTGAAAGTATTTTTCACATTTTTCAGTTTTTTTCACATCCCCTCAAAGGAATATTCCATGGATAGTTAATTTAGAATTATAAGCATGATCTGTTTTCATGTTTTACCAATTATTGCTTTTTTAAGGTTGTGTTTTTAGGCAAGTAACGCATAACCTGTTGCAATAAATCTGTTTCCATCATTCACTACTAATGACAGTATTTGTAAACTCCCTAAATGTCCCATATCTCCTGCTGATTACACAGAGATACTTCAACAGGATCATTACTACAGGCTCACCCTGCGCCAGAGCTCCTTCACAGGGCCATTTATAAAGAAAACTAACAGCCTTGATTACCTCTGGATGCTCACTATCAGGCTAGAATGTAAGGATGAGTTCCATCCTTATGCTCTTCCATCTGTGAACTTTCCTTGATTCTGATTTCACAAGATCTGTTTCTTTGACTTGTAAAAACATAGAGAGAGCTAGGGAAAAGAAACGCTTCTTAAACAAATACTTGTTGAAGGCTAAGTCATACACAGATGAAAAACAATGGTGTGATGAAAACAGTGCACCGCAGGGAATCAAGTGATTTTTAATGGTTATGTTGACGTTTGTGTTGCAGGAATCCAGGCTAGTTAATTTTTCCTAGCTACTGCTTGCGGTTTTAATAGATTTAGATTTTTAAAATAGATTTTATATCTTACATGCATCTGTTTATCTACACCAGTAAATTTCCCCATAAATAGCTTCTGGTGGTTTTGTAATGTGAAAACTCTGCAAGTGGTGGACAGTAACAAAGTACAAGTAATTCATTACCGTACTTAAGTAACTTTTTAGCGTATCTGTACTTTACTTGAGTATCACTGTTTTGTGAGACTTTATACTTTGACTCAACTACATTTCGAAGTGGAAAACCTTACTTTTTAATCCACTACTTTCTTAAAACCTGTCGTTTCTTTTACGTTCCACAACGTACTGTACATGCGTAACCAGTGACAAGCTCTGCAATGTGCCAATCAGTTTCGTGCAGTTTGCGCGCTTTATTGTGTTACATGGCTGCTGCCTGCTTGCTTAGAAACGTGCTTGTCACGTTTATAGCACAATAATGCAATGAATGAAGAAGCAGCAGACATTGAAATTAAGCACCCATGGCCATATTTAAGCATTTTTTTTAAGTAGTGGAAAGAAACGAGTCCGTGAAATCAGGTGGTGTGTTAGTTTCTGTTTTTGTGTGATTTATGCAAACACTAACATTTATTTGAATCATCATGTTTAGTGAACTGGAAAAAGACATCCTTTGTAAACTTGAGTAAATCTGTTTTTGCAAGCTCAGCTGTGATGTAGTAAAGGAGCAGGGTGCCATGTGATAAAGGAATAAGATTTCCACATTACTTCAACCAATAAATTATTAAAGAAATACATATCTAATGTGGTTTCCGTTTAGTAGGATGTGATTATGAGAATTTCAAAAGATATCAGTAGCCGATATCACAAATAGAACACATTGTATTTTCAGAGTGGTGTAAGTGGGCTTTTTTTTTTAACCCTGTTATGACTTGATTAAGTGTATAAAGAACATGACTAGACAGTGGAACTACATTACACCAAATTACTTTCACTTTTGATACTTAAGTACATTTGAGGTCAAGTACTTTACTCAAGTCGACGTTTAAAGGGAGCACTTACACTTTTACTGGAGTAATATTTTACACTAGGTATCTCAACTTTTACTTGGCCTGTGTACTTCGTTCAACACTGCCTGTCAAGCATTCAATGTGCCCAGTAGAGACACAGCGAGTCACCAATATTTCTTCAATGAAGTCACCTGCAATCATCTTGACGACCCCATCATCCAATCAGAGCACACTCCCAATTTACCAGCAGTTAAAAAGAGAATCCCTGACTCTCCATGATCAGTTTCTGCCATTTGGATTCTCCAGAGCTCCGTTGATGTCTCTGGGTTTCTCCTATCTCCATCGACTCACCTGCATCATTTTACACTTTTGATGTAAAAAAATACAAAGACAGCCAAAAAATCACAACCAGTCTAAAAACTTCAATAAGGAAAATGTCCAACTGTCTTAGAACTCTCAACTATGGTTATGACTTGTTTACTTGTAAAGAAGAAGCAGACAAATAAGATGAAGAACCATCTAACCACTATGTATTAACTTCGAAACATAAAAAAGACAAAATTTAGTGACAACTAAATGAAACTTGTTTGTTTTGGGCAAACCCCAGTGAATGAATGAACGTTTCTACATCATTTTAGTAACTATGTTAAATTGTCAGAATACCTAATTACAGTAGCATTTTTGAGTTATTCCATACTGAAGTCGACTTTTTCTGGAGAAAATCTTCACAGCGGTGAGCCTGTAGGAGTCAGTAAACCTCCTCTTCTCTTCCCAGCACCGCTCCTTGCATTTCCGCTTTCACGGGACCCCAGCCCGAGTCTCTCAAAAGGGCTGTTAGGGCTCAAAACACGAGAGGTTTCCGCCTGTGAAAGAACTGTATTCATTCCTGATGTGAAGAGGCTCTGAAAGCTCGCACCAGCGCTCGGTGGGAATAAAGAGTTGAAGTGAACGCGGAGAGATTTTCCACCAAGTCTGAACTTTGTTTTGGTGTTTGAAGAATTGCCAGGAGCTTCCAAGACCAAACGCTCAAACAGGTAACAGCGTGCTACCATTATTCGGCGAACGCTTGTGATGAAGCAGAGCGTTATTCACTGCTATTGACGCCTGCTAATACCCGTTGTTTGAGCTGGCCTGTATTAAAGGTTATAGACAGGGCTGTTTACGTTTTTAACAGCTTCTAAAGTGGTTTTCTGTCGCATTAAGATTGATAACATTCCACATAGCTCAATGTCTTAACAAGTAAATAGCAGGGTTTACTCTTGGGTGTTTTGTTATATGTTTTAGATAAACCAGCATCACGTTGCCACGTGCGAAATACATTTCGCAATACTTGTTTGTTTTTGTTTATAAATGTTTTATTTATTTATTTATTTAATAATTATAGGTTGTGTTCAATTAGTCCATGGTGTTGTTCTATTTTCCATTATATTTTGTGGTATAAATAAGACACAATTACTTTGTGCCTCATGTGGTATTTTTACACAATTGATATAACTGTATTATACACAAGGTCTGTTTTATGTAGTTCTATTACACATAAATTGTTAGTTAATATGCCTCTGTTATAAATCTGCATATGTGCTTACTGTAAATCATAGTGCTACAAAACCATCTCATTACTCCATTAATGGCCACAATATCAACTATTTAGAGTAATGGCTTGTTAAGAACTTTAACCAGTCTGGTCACCTCTTATCGGATCAAATGCCCTTACTCACTTAGTAATGTGCCCTTACATGCCCCTATACTCACATTTCATTATTTGCGTCAAGTAATCCTTACTATTAACTTCAATACCCTAAATAATAACAATACTTTTCTCGTCTCTCTCTTTTCCATCAAAAATTTAGTTTTAGGTAACCAATTTGTATTGTGCGGTACGGTAGCCTTCCAGTTAGAAGTTGTTTTCCCCATGCTTGCATGGGTTTCCTCAGGGTACTCCGGTTTCCCCCACAATCGCCCCAAAATGCGGATCATCTAAATTCCCTTTAGGTGTGAATGTGTGAGTGAATGTTGCCCTGCGATGGACTGGCGACCTGTCCTGGCTGTACCCTCACCCCTTGTCCAATGTGCGCTGGAGATTGGCACCGGCAGACCCTTATGACCCCGAAAGGGAATAAGCGGGTTGGGAAATGAAGGAATGAAGTTTGTATTACTCAGTTGTGTGCACAATATTGTGCGCAAAGAATTGACCATTCTTTTCCATTCAAGTTTTTTTTTTATTTGATATTCTAAATTATGGAAACATAGCCACTGGTGCTAACGCAGCTACCCTGTTGAATGTCCTCCTTTTATTACCAAATACAAAATGTGTGATCTATCAAATTTTAAGAGATGCTGCTGGAAATGTAAGAGTTTGAATTGCAGGAACATTGGAGCAGTCACAGGCACTAAGGTATTTTAAGAAACAAACTTAGAGAGACAACAGCTGAGGAGAGATCAATACAGACTGAAGTGACCAAAGGAGACGTCTCCATCAGTCATGTTTTCAGCTGTCATGCACAAACCAACTCAGAAGGAACAAGATTGGGGGATCCAGATTGAAATGTTAAGTTTGTTGCGTTCTAAATTTTAAACCTTTTTATTTTGGTGGGTCAGTTTTCTGGAATGCTGAGGTTATCTGATGCCCTTTTAGGTCTTGTGTCAACACCCTCCTCCTTCTGGCTTCGTGTCCATTTGACCATCGGGGTGGCTTTTGTATTTACAGACTAGAAACTATGAATCCCTTTGACCTTGACCTCTGAATTCCAGTTCTGCATCCTGTCTGAGCGGATGACCCCTTTATTTTACGCTGACTGACATCCCCGCAAAACAATGATATGCTGAGATAAAAACTTGTTTTGTAGGAAATTAAAATGTCCTTCAAGGTCAAAATATCCACAATCAGTTGAAGGTGAACTGTGTAATATTTCACCACCAGGGGTTTGTTTGATTACACATGCTGATATCAATTGCCTTTTGTGGCCACAAGGGAAGGGTTCCTTTTAAGATTCTCTTTTTGAACATACCATCTGACACTTTTATAATAGTTTAGGCCATAGTCAGATCAACCTTCAGCTCAAGACTGGTTGAACTCTCTCATTAACAATCCCAAGATGCACTTTTGAGAATGTTTAGATGTGTATTCCTGGTATCCTGTCCAAATTTGTCCACTGGTTTGGTCATCAAGGCTTCATGTGGGGTTTGAGTTTGCAACTTTGTAAACTTGCTTGGTAACAATCTAGATCTTAGAAGTTTAAACAAACTCACTCATTCTGGCTATAAACCAAGTATATTGTTATTTATTCTATTATATTGTAAGCTGGTGTGTTTTAAAATAGCCAAACTGGCATTGTGGTGTGATTAAGGGACATGCTTCAAGTTTACTGCAAGAGGTGTCCCCTCCCTTTTGATTTCCTCATCTGCTCTCTTCTAAAGAGCTTGTGATTAAACCCACCAGACTAAGCTCTGTCTAATCAAACCCTTCAGCTGGAGCTCATTGTTTTTCAGTTATTTATGGGACTTCCCAAGTTTAAAATATCAGAATAACAAGCATCACAGCTTCTAGCAAATGCTCTCTGTGCATTCGAAAATTGATGTTTCTTTGTTTTGTCAGTGACTTTTTAAACTAAACTAGTGGTTTTTGAAGTAGTTGTGTTTACTTGCTCTCTCACTCCAACTCATCATGGTTAATTGCTCTGTTTTTCCAGCCTGACTTTCACGAACATTCCCATTATCTCCAGTAGGCTAAGCATCTACACACCCTGACACCCGCAGTTGTTAAATCAACACTTTTGTTCTCCTTTCAAACTCATAGCCTCATTTGCCTAGTGCCAGCCTGTTCACTGCAGGCAGGGATCACCGACCACAAATGGGGACAAGAAGCGCTCTGTGCCTATGTATGTGGGGTAGCAGCAAGCTAACCAGTCGAGCTATGACTCTGCAGAAAGAAAAGAAAGCTCAGATCAACAATTCCCTTACATCTTAGTGACATAAGCACAGATAATGAGCATGTGGCATTATGCACATGTATTTACTTTTACGTCATTGTGATACAATAGACATTATTCTTTAAGAAAAGGGGAATTAAAACCAAGGGTGAAAGACTTGATCAGTAAAAACGAATATAAGTAGTAAATAACCTTGTGGGGAAAATTTTCAGACACCTCAGTTAAATGCCTGTATTTCACTTTTAGAAAGAAATCCGTTATTTTCCACTCATCAGATTTCTGAACATTTCAGGGGCAATGTTCTAGGTTTAAATTCAGAACAATTTTTTAAAATTCTACTTAAAATAAAGATGGCAAATTCTTCAGGGTATGGTTTTCCATGGCCGGTGCACCCTAACCATAAGAAGGGCTTTGCAAAGCCCTTAGCCAGGTTCAGACCACATGGTTTTAGGCCATATTTTGGGTCAGAGACAGGTCTTGAGAAATCGCATGCAACTGCCCAGAATCTCAGGCAAATTGCATAGTGTGGACTAGCTGCAGGCTGCTAGTAAGATATTTGGCATGCTATATATATGGAGCTGTTGGCGAGTCACAATCTGGTAGTGTGAAATGTGTTGTGACTGGAAATAGCATCAGTGATTACCTGCAGCCACTAACAGAGCAGCATCGAGGACAATGTGAAGTTGTGGTGGAGATTTAAAGGCAAAGACAGCCATATCAACAAAAGTTCCGGTTCTTAAGGGGCATCTTTTCTGTGTATTTGTACTAGGGCTCGCTATTGTGACCAATTTGGCAATTCAATTCTTATTTGTATGGATTCTATTTTGGTTCGATTAGATAATGATTACCTGTAAATATTTAATTTAAAATGTTAGTTTTGCAGACATGGGATCCATATTTTGATATAAATGCTGGCAATTGAAACTCTACTACTTAAGTTTATTACTGAAATACACATCTACATTAATAATAGGGCGCACACAGTTGTTTATTTTAAACAACTTTTATTTGAAGAAGAGGTGAATATTCATATCCACTTAGGCGAAGCACATGGATAAAGAATCTATTTGGGGATTTCTGGACATTGTCTTTTCGTTCCAGTGAAAACAACTCAAGGGATTTTAGAAAATAAATTCTTCCAATGAAGCAAGTTTGTGGATGGCCCCTTCCTGTTCTATCTTTGATGACTGCCCCTAAACCAGGTGAAAGACCTTTTGGGTTTGAGACAAAGAAGCCTGAGTCTGTTATAGCTGCAAAGGTTGTGCTTGAAGTCTTTTGAAATCTTTTCAAGTATGCACAGGCATTTGAGAAATGTGTTCACTTCTCAAAGGTAGAACAGAGATAATGGTGCTATAGTATAAAAATTAGTAAAGTTTAAAACTTTTAGTCTCATCTAATGTGATGCCTTTCAAAATACTGTTCATGAGCATATTTCAAACTGCAATATCAATAAAAACACACACTTTGAAACATTATTTAAAAAGAAATCAGATATTCTTCTGCTTCTCTCGAACAGCTCGGTTATCATGAAAACTATATGGCAAGTACATTCTTGTCTATATTTTGACTCTGACTCAACCACATGTTGTTGTTTACAGTCTTTCTATTTTAGTGGATAGACTGATGGCTGCACTGAGAAAAGGCAATTTTTCTACTTTGTGCTTCAAGTTGATGGATTTTTTTCACAAGTGCTTTGTGTTCATGTTCAAGTGTCTAAATCACCACTACCTTATGGTTTATAGCAGGCTGTTTGTAGAGTTTCAAGTATGTTATTTGGTATTTCTGTTGAGGAGTTTGCTGTTTTCTGTACTGAACCTTTTTACATCCAATTTAAAGCAATTGTCTTTTGTTGAAGTTTACCTGGGTTACAGTTGTTCTACTGCTGATAATTGATGGTAATGTGGTTTTACACACCACTGTGATTCTACATTTTTTGGATGCTTACCAAAGCAATGCTTTGACATAATTACCACTTTTGCATGTTTGGTATAGTTTTGAGGGTACTCTGGTCATTACGAATTGCTAGTTTGGTGTTAAATGAGTCCTCTCATAACAAGTCTGGATGAGAATTGCAGGCTTTCACTTCAGTTGGGAATGTCTCTAAGGTCATGATAGAAGACGAAAAAGAAATAATAAATAAATAAACGTTTCTACATTCAAAACATCGAAAAGGCAGTGAGGTAGCTCTTTTGATTAAGTAAATTCTTTGACTAATGTAAATTCAGGAACTTAAATGTGAGTAGTGAGTAGGGGTGGGCGATATCTCGATATTTAAAATATATCGAGATATTTTTTAAACTCGATATGAATTCTGGCATATCGTATATATCGATATAATGTCTATATTTAATTTTCGCCAATTTGCTTGTGTGCCTTCTCTGTGCTGCGCTCGTCCCCGCCTCCTTGCTTTTGTTCCCCCTCCCCTTGCCTGTCGTCTCAATCAACATGGCGGCGCCCGCAACCAGCCCGGAGGCTACAGAACTTGTTGCAAAAAAAGAACAGCTGGCTCCATTATATGGAAATACTTTGGTTTTAAGTCGTCAGATGAACAACAGACAGATGTCTACTGCCGTGAATGCCGAAAGTTGGTGCCAACCAAAGCTCCACTAATCTCCAAAAGTCTATAACGCGAAGTGTAGAATATGAAAGACAGAGCGCAAGGTGGTGTAGCATCAGTCCGTGGCATTTCACATAGCGGTGGACATGGAACCCATATCCGTCGTTGAACAACGTGGCTTTAAACGTATGCTAAAAACATTTGATCCCAGTCAGATACAGTTTACCTAGTCGCCATTACTTTTCGAGACAGGAACTCCCGCGACTGTACACTACAGAGAGAGCGCGGCTTGCTGCTGAATTGGAAAAGATTACTTACAACAGAGGTCCTGCAAAGATGAGCTTGAGTTGAGTTGTTTTATTTTTGAATGAAAAGAAGGCAATGTGTATTATTTTACAGTTAAATTATTATTTATGTTATCAGGGATTTTGTTTATATCCTAAATGTTACAGGAGCACTTTGTTCCTATGCACTGCCTGTTTTTTAGTTGTTTCATTTTTGAATGAAAAGGCAATATGTATACAAGGATTTCTGAAAGAAAATTTGCAGAAGCACCTCTGAGCTTCAATAAAAAACGACTTTGACATTTGTATTATTTTTTTTTTGCAGTAGGGTTTTTTTTGGGGGGGTTGGGGGGTGGTTATAAATCCTGTAAAGATATCGAGATATATATCGTATATCGAGATATAGCAAAATATATCAAGATATATTTTTTGCTTCATATCGCCCAGCCCTAGTAGTGAGTAGCAGTATAACCACTAATATTGCTGCGTCACAATTTATTTGGCAGCAAAGCTCTCTGTAGCGTTGGATCTGTTAACATTTCCAGGTTGGTGAATGACCCAATCTACTTTATAAAGATACTGACTTTATAAAGATATATAGACTTTATAAGATTAAGTATTAGGTTTAAAGTTTTGTATTGTTGCATATGTTGCCTATCAGTCAATTACTTTTTTTACGGCTGCACACGTCCAATTTGCGGTTATTAATCCATCCATGTTTCTCCCTTAGTCCAGGTTAGAATCACAGGGGTCTGCAGATTTCTTTCCAGCTCGTATTGGGTGAGGGGAAGGCAGACCGTTTTAAGGGAACCAGTTCATTTAAACATGTTTTGGAATTTAAAATAAATCTGGGAGCACCTGCAAACTAGGATACCTGAAAATATCTCAAATGGATCACTGAACTGAGAGGCAGCATTACTACTACACCCAAAAACTACAGATCCTGGAGTAGCCCTGTACTGACTGTTGAGGACACCCTTTAATATCATCCATAGTATCAAAATTCCTGTAGTAGTTCAGCTACTACATCAGATCAGCTAATGTTTTCAAGATCTACATTTCATCAAAGTTATGGGATTCTCTGTATGCTTCATCAGGCATCTGGCAGACCGGATCCTAATGAACACAGACAAGCATTGCTCTAATTTAAAGCGCATGGAATCCTTTCATAAGAATTAAGTGTGAGTTTTATGGACATTCATTTGGCTTTTGACCAACTTTATGAACAACAAGGCACATTCTGGAACGCTCTGAGCTATTTACTGGGGAATTAGAACCCTGTTATGGAAAATCAAGAGTTGCTGCTATTTCAGCCAAAAAAATCCATTGCTGCCTTCATCCTCCTGTTTCTGTTTCTTCTCTCATTAAGGAGAGCAAACTAGTGTGACAGTTTTTTTCAGAATATGTGTGAGGGCACATATGACCATGTCATAGAGAATACAGGAGTTTGACTAACTATAACCAGATGTCGTAGACTTTAACCTTGGAAGTCACACAGCAAATTGAGGGAAACCACATGCACCACTGAAACAGAGATTTTATTGCTGCACTCTGAAAAAAAGAGTTATGAGTATTACCTTTGGGGGATTCTATTTATAAGTGAGACCTCCATCCATTCAACATTTGGATTTTTAGATAGTGTTTTCACTTCCAGATACATTTAGAAAATTGTGGAAATCTTCTCAATTTACACATTTGATCTTGATTCTTTGTCTCCAATGATTTAAAGCTCAATGTTTTTCGTAAAAGTGTGCAGTTAAAGATTGCTACCTCATACCCCTTTGGCTTGGGGTCCTGATCAAGCTGTGATATTGACATTTAGAATATGAGTTTGTGCTTCATTGTGTTTTTATGTGTGACTCATACCACTTTTCCCACTGAACTGTTTTGTAATGGCGTGGCTCAACTCTGGGCTTTCCCATCGAATTCTGTTCCGTTTATTGCTACTTGTTTCGCACCCATTCAAATGAGTTTCTAAAACCTGGCCAAATTGGTACTTCATTGGAAGGAAATTCATGGCTGGTCAGTTGTTGAACTCACCGATTGGTCAGAAAGAATCGTCACTTCATGCTTTATTGGAGTGTATGACACAAAAACACTGGACAACCACAAAACTTCAAGAAAGCAAACAAACAATTTTACCGTTCAGACGACTGTTCTAGGAAATCGGTTTTGTCCGTCTTGTGAAAATTTGTCCAATATCAATGCATGGAAAAAGACACTTAAATGAACAAGAATGATAAAACAATAACATTAATCAGATTTTTCCCTATTTTAAGTCCTTTTCAACTAAAGGTTTATTATTTATTTGACAATAATTTTTTTATTTGTCTATTCAATGCTTAACGTATTTAATTATGTAAGTGCATTGCTAAAAAACAGCATCCATTCTTACATTTCAAATCTGAATATGCATGAGTCTGTGTGTTTATATATAAACTTCAAAGATTGGCCATAAGCTACTAAGATTTTTAAATATCGGCATTGACCCATAACTGTTGACCTCAAGTGCAGGCCTTCCTTTCTCTGAGTGCAGAAGACCATACCCAGCCAGAGCTCAGTGGTGCAATGAGGTTTATCCACAGAGCATACGCTATGTTTTCACCAAGGGGAAGTAGGTAGTAATAAGTCTTCAGTGACGTGTCTAAACAACCACCCACATCTTACACTGGAAGTCAGTGGAAACTTAAAGGCAAAAACTTTCCGATTAGGGCCAAGTCAAACCAAGCTGAGTTGAGCTGTTGATTCTGTTTAATAAACCTTTCTTAAATGTCATAGCTTTAATTCCATCTTTGTTACTGCTGCATCCCAGTTTGTTGGATGTTGTTGGATTTTGCATTTCTAGGAAAGTTACGGATAGATTTTTTTCTGCAACTCTCCCACAGTCCAAAAAACACGTTTTTGTGGTTTAATACTGACTCTAAACTCTCAATTGGAGTGATTGTCAGAGTGGCCTTGCATAAAATTGGTATCCAGATTTTACCCCTGCCTTTTGACCAACTGTGAGCTCCAGATAAACCTTAATGACTTGAATTTATGGGGGTATTGTGTCCGGTAGATAAATAAATAGGTTTATGACCTATAAATAAATAGGAAGGGATGCACTAAGCATGACGTGATTGGATGGTAAGAACGGCAGTCCATTGCAATCAGATTGGTTTACCAGGTGGTGGGCAAAGCTCACTTATTTGTGGACCTCTGGCTCACTTGAAGGGAAATTTCGGGATGGGAGATTCACAACTCGCAAGTGCTGAAGAGATCCACAAATTTACAGTAACAGAACCACAAATGAATTGAAACAGATTTGTATTTGTGAATAATGTAAAGATATTTGTGGATTGTGTTTTATTTTTATAAATATTTATTTATGTGTTTGTGACTCTGATTATTTTTGTGCATCCCTTCAGATTTATTTGTAGATCATAAATCAGATATTTGTTTATCTACCTGACTCAATGATACCCCCATAGTAGTTAGATGCAATGAACAAATTCTCACAAAATAATATATAATGTAATATCATAAAAAAAGACTAGGTTTGTGTTTTTGGAGTATCTTCACTACCTCAAAAAATTTAATTAACTGCAAACAAAGTGACATTTTTGGCAAAGCACAGCCATCCTCTGCCAACACTCTTTTCAAAATCACTTTTGTGAGTTTCATTCTTTGATGAGGGCAAGATTTTCTAGGATTACTGCACTTTAAAGATGCCAATATCTTTTGCTTGGCCTCGTCCTGTTCACTTTTGCAAATATATTCTTTTGTGCCCAACATGCGAGGAATATCATAGTTTTGGAGTGGATAGAATAGAAGACTACAGCTTACAGCTTTTTTCTGTGCAGTTATCAGATTGACTCCTTCAGATTGTTTCCAAAAAAAACATTTTTTTTGCTGGTTTGCCTCAGTTTAGCCTCTTAAAAGTGTTTTGGATATTTTCCTGGTGCTCCAGAAGGTCTCTGTGAATATAAACCATGTTTAACTCCACTTTAATGTTGTCATTAGCGTATCACAAGGAACCAGAAAGGTTTTTGATTGCCTTGAATCCCAACAGGGCTTACAGTCCTAGGCCATTTATTTCTCGGTCACACTAATTCATTCCTGAGGTTTCCTCCACTGTACTAAATTATCGGGCACGGTATCAGCAGATTGAATGCTTGGCGTGCTACTTTTCCAAGCCATTGCTTTGGCTTTGTCATGTTTTGTTAATGCCATTCAAGATGACTGAAATAGAGCTGAGATATTTTATTTTTTATTTTACAGGCCTCAGGTGAACTGTTATATATTGATGAACTGATAATATTGAATGAAAATAGTCCTTTTATGTTGATGTGGCTCGTTACAAAAGTTTATTATTATCAATACTAGGTTTTTCTTCCTTTGCAATTCTAGTGACTAATTGGTTCAGGTCTGAGGTAATCGAATGCAAATTTTCAATTATTTCATCTTTTTAGTCTGGTTTAGTTTAATGCTTTCTCACAATTTGGACTGAATTCTGTTTCATTTATTTGTTTCATAACCACTTCGATGTGGTTCTAAAAGCAGTCCAAGGTGGTACTTTATAACCACCTGTAGACCCACACAGAATGTGAGCAAACAATTTTACCATTTTGTCCTGCTTATAAGAGAAATGACTCCCCCATGGACTAATCGGGAGGTATAGATTAGCAGTAGATGCTAACTACTTCTCATCAGACGACTGTGCTAGAAAATCTGTATCGGCCATCTTGATGTGAAAATTTGACAGATTACATAATACATGTAAATGGGTAACCATGATAAAACAATCAAATTTATTTGATATTCCCACATTTTAAGAGCACTTTTTCATCTAGGGGTTTATTTGACAGCTTTCAGTTTAGACCTCAGTCCTTTTCATTTAATGCTTAATGTATATTATTATATATTATTTAGTTTTAAATTATATAAGTGCACTGCTAGAATCTGCATGCATTCTTGCAAAACTGTTTAAATATACAGTCAGATATTTTTTTTTCCTAATGGAGTTGGCAATAATATTTTTACAGATTGTTTTAAATGTGGCAAATGTATGCTTCAATAATAATTCCACCTTTAAAGCCAAATAGTTCCTTAATCCAATATTTTATTTTTCGATCAATCGGAACAAGCATTATATGATTGCTTTTGCAATTATGTTAAGAATGAAACGATCAGATATTTTATGCAATATTTTGTGCTTGGAATATGACTAATTTAACATAAAATGAGTATTAAAATAGTGCACGTTGGATGCATTTCTCCTCCATTTAACTAAGCATGATCTTATTCATACACTTTTAATAATAGGGTCTGTATAGAACCAAGTCTGGTTCTTAATCATTAATCAGTCTAGCTCACAATCATAGGGGAAGTGCTATTTAGAACCAACCATCAAATGTATGAAATAAATACACACAATAAAAACAACAGAGAACTACTTTAACATTTTCTTTACCCTAAAAAAAGTGCTAAAACAGTACTTTAAAAAGCACAAAGAACCAGTGAAGAACCAAAAAGAGCTTAAGCGGTTCTTTAAAGGGAGAAAGTACTATGTAGCACCCTGAAACCTGCAAAAAACAGTGAATAACCACCAAAGGACCTTTTTTGAAAAGAGTGTAGTTGATTATATTTAAGAAAAAAATTATAAAAGTAGTAATTTATTTTGACATGCTTTTTAAAATGGTACGCTTAATGCTCATATATGGTTATTTATGATGAATCTCTTTTGTATTGGTGTTTGTTGGGCAAATTGAAGAGATGCTCGAAATCTATGATGTCACTCCAGAAACTTTCTCCTACCAAACCAACCAATCACAGAGCTTACAGTCTGCATCTACGCTGCAAAAAGTTTCTCATTTTGGGAGTGACATTTTGCCTATTTATGTCAAGGAGCAGTGAGTGGTAGGGTGGCACCCTTGGCACCTCTATTGACCAACCACCACTGATATTCATGAGGACTTATTCTCTGAGAACCACTTTGGCCATGATTTTGCAGCCCTTGTATATATCTCTTCACCTCTGCAGTAAGGATAATAACACATTCAGAAGCTTGAATCTAAAGCCAGCTGTCCCCTCTTTCCTACAGCTGGGGCTATAATAACTTTTCCATTGAAAGAGGAAAATACCTGGACTCAGTGGGTTCTTTTCTGTAGATATTAGAAAGAAAAGAAGTGACCTTTTTTATGTGTAAAGAGTTAATGAATCATATCATACATTTTTTTGTCTGTTCTATCAATAGCTATATCTATACTTTTTCATGTTTAATTCTTTTTTATATCCTTTAGTCTATTGTACCTAGCATTCTTCCATAATCATTCCATCCATTCATCACATTTTTCTTCTAGTTTATATTTCATCCATTTGCTTCCAATAGAGCTCCTGAGCGGCGGTGAATATTAAACTCATAGCAACGAGTATCTTCCCTCATTCTTCATTTCTTAGCCATCTGCTAAATGGCTTGTCGCACTGATTGATTGGCAGATTTTTAAAGAGGTTGCACTGAAAGCAACATCACATGACACACTTGTAAATCATCTGTCAAGAGCTAGTTTTTCATTTTGTCTAATACACACACACACACACACACACTGGCCATCTTGAATTATATCTTTACAAAAGTTGACTTGCATGTTTGCCAATATGTCCTGAAGGTGCTCAACAAGATTTGTGGTAGCGCCACCTTGTGGTATAATTCTAAAACCAAGAAAATATACGTAACAAAAATTTGCAAACATATGGAAATACTAAGTGAACCTGTTCGAGAGCGAGAGAGGAGGAAGGCCAGGAAATGGTGCAGAATTTTGGACTGCAGTCACCCCGTGCAACAACTCTTCTCATGTTGAACCTCAGCACCACTGGAGCTCAACAGCTGTAATTGTATTTAATAACCGTATGCGTGTTCTTGCGTTTCAAAAGTGTCCCTCAAGCTCTGGAACATAGAATGTACTAACTGATAATCTTGTAGTGAATAATTAGTTTTTAAAGTGCACAAATTACAGATATGTTTTCAAGCCAAAAAGTATAAAAAACAATTAACACTCCCTAATGATCTGACCGCTTGCTGGAAAACAAAAGAAATATCTCTGTGTGAAATTCACATTCAAGACTTTATCTAAGAAATTGATGAATTTTGGGAGCAAAGGAAATCAATATGTAGAGAATTTGGCTCTGATCGTGACCACCTGCTGTTTGGGACCAGTTCAGTCCTTCAGGATGGTTGTGTGGAATGCAGCAAGCCTTTGTTTTTGGTCCGGTCTAGTTTAGCAGCACTAAACACAAATATATATTAATCACACCATGCACACATTTTCCTTAAATAATTTGACACATTAGTCAACAAGAGTTTTGTACTGCGACATCTGTTTTACTTGGGATTATGAACAAGATTTTTTTTTTCTTTGTACAGTTTATGGATGTCTGAATATACGTGTTGCGATTTTACTTCAAAATGATTTGAATGAACACACTTTTTTGCCGTTAAATGGTCATAATGGTCCATTTGGTCGTATTAGCACCAGGTTTTCAGCAAAACCAGTGTCTAATTGTCCCTTTTCTAAAATGAATGTTTGGTAAAATATTCAAGATGTGTTCTATCAAACATTGGCTCACACATTTTTTAAGAGCATCTTTTTGCAGATTTTTGTAGCTGTACTTGAAAGAACATTGTGTAATCCTTATGTTCATCCTAGAAAACTAATTTCAGCTTATGTGTAGCTAGCTGTGGCTTTGCTTTTGTTTAATTGATGACGGTTAATACGATTGAAGGTGGAGCAGTGTGTAAAGTGCATCACTAACTTCCATTTGTGATGCATCTGTAACTTGGGCCTCTTCGTAATATAACAAATACATTTTGAGCCCTGAAACTTTCTCTGTAGCTTTATTTTTCCATCAGATCTTATATCTTAAAACATCTAGCACTTTTTGGTTACCCTTTAGCAACACATTGGAGCATAGCATGTAAAAGGAACTATACTGATACAAAGGGCAAATATAAAGTTAGTCCAATTACCCGGGCATTCTTAATTGGTTCCATAAATATTCTATCAAGATAACTAGTAGAATGAGGGTGACAGATGGATGCACAACTATCTGGCTGTCCCCATGTGCACAAATAAACAGAGACAGGATCACGCAGCCAATCATAAGATTAGATGAAGATACCAAAACAAACAATACCAGACAAGACAACTGGCCAGCCCAGAATTGTTAAATTGTACTGGGCTGGAAAGCAAGAAAATATTATCAAGATCAGTTGGTATGAGAGAGCTACCCAGCATTTCCCTTCATCCCCTCAACCAGAAGACTGAAATGAGATTCATCTTTCTTTTTCTGCACGTTTGGTTTGATTCCACTCCAGCATCCATCAGTTTCCCTGTCAAACCTGATGAGGGCTCATAGTGTTCTATTTAAGCTACAGTCAACACTGACCTTGACATTTTTGTAATACTTTTTGCTCAAGACCTAATCACTGCTTCCATTGAATGTTTCCTAAGTAAGCCAGTTAAGAAAATGGGTCATTATGGGATACTAAAAAAACAACATTCGGTCTATTGGGAATTCATTCAGTAGGTCAGATTCAGTTTTCATGTGTTTCTCATTTTCTCAGCAGACAGATGTAATTATATAGCTAATTAATAAATGTCTTATTCACTCTTTCACTGTGAATGGTTGGCTGAGAAGTTGAACTAAACTAGGTTTTGTAGTTTTTGACTACTAATGTTTTTATATATTAATAAACTGGTCTCTATATTCAAATGCTTTACTATTACTCTCTTGAACAATGCTAAGAATGGTCTGAAAAAGAGTTCAAATGCATGCCAGTTTTTCGCTGCATGTTTTGAAATATTTCGATTCAGTACTGTTTACTTTTTAGTATTTATCCCTTGATTTTTCTTTAAGATTTATCTCTTGATTAAAATAGTTTTGCACCTCACCCAGGATCACTCCGTACTGCCTCGTTTGACAAAGGTTGTGTAAAAAATGCTTTGTTTTTCAAAGTTTCTTTTTGACTCTGTTTTGTTGTCTTGTGTAGGCCTGTGCACTATTAAGCCTTAGAAGTTTCTGCATGCACCAATCACAGCGGCTGTTCTGAATTAAGAATAACACGACTTGCCTATTGTTTAATTTTGATTTCAAATATAATGTGTTGGTTTCTAAAAGGCTAGCTATATTTTTGGTTTTAAACGAACATTACATGAGTTACAAAGTGATTAAAATTTAAATGTGTGAAAATCGTGTTTGTTTTTTACAGACCTCCAATCGGTGCTATCAGTGCCATCTATTGGGGATGAGAAGGGATAAAATTTGGAAGTACAAGACCTGTGATATGGCTTATGTATTTCTAAATTCTGGCTTAAAAAAGCACAATGGGACAAAAAGTGAATATATTACTGAAAATCATTAAATAATTAATATCTAGAACATGTGCTGATTTAATTGAGTAATCGAAAACAACAGTAACAGGATCATGCGGCGGGGATATGAATAATTTACTTTCAAGAGCTAAAAAAAACCTCTTAAATCTTGCATCCTAAACAGCCCCCGATGAGGGTTTATAAACAAGTGTTTTGTTGAAGTGGAAAATATAATATTGGTCTCAGGACAAGCTGATCATTCTTTCCTTTAAACTGAAAGCTTTTGGGAATATTCTGTTTTGCATGTGCATAGATTCTCTTTATTCGTCATACACCCTTTGCTTATCTTCTGACATTATCAGAACATTTCTATTTTTCTATCCATATTTTCTTTGTGTACTTCCTGGTTGTTTTCTTACTTTATCACTTTTTTACAGTTTCTTTTGTAAAGGATGCAGACAAATGAACCTTCTGTTAGGTTCCTGCTGGTTTTTTTATGTTTTGGGAACAAATAAAGATCACTTTTCCCCAGGCTGTCCTTAGAAATCTGAAGACTGGGACAACGTGATCAAAATGGAGAGACTTGGCTTTTTGATTTTAATCCTTGATTGCTATGTAAACAGATACACACCAAACCCATAATGCCACGATCAAGTGAGTACGGTGGCTATATTTGTTCAAAAACCATGTGTTTGCCGTTTTCATTTGTTTTTAGTTTGGATTAATCAAGGCCTCACTACATACGAACCCCTCTAAAGATTGTTTGGGTTCATTCCAAGACCACCTCCTCGAGCAGGTCCTTTTCTAAAAACGAAAATCAACTCTAGTTCGTATTTAGTGATCTGAACATGTCGGGTGTTAAAGCACCCTTACTTAATTATCCACCACACCTGTGTCTTATCTTCTTGTTTCCTATCTATCAGTGGTCCTACTTCATCTTCACTTATCTTTATATGCCTTCAATTCTTTCCTGATTGTCAGTGCTTCAGTTCATGCTCCTTCAATCTTCATGATCAGTTCCTGCCATAATGGTTCTCCTGTGGTGTCTCTGCGGGGTGTTCTCCGTTTGCTCCATCACCTAACTTTGAAAATGTTATTCATGCTTTTATTTCATCTAGACTTGAATCCCCACAAGTTTCCTGCTGGTCCAGGACGTAGCAGTCAGGTTACTGACAAGCAATAAGAATGAAGATATTTCTCCAATTCTTGCATGTTTACATCGGCTCCAAATCCTTTTCATAGTACTGTTTGTTTTTTTGCGACTGCATCGTTGCTATGGAAGTCTCTATCACTTGAAGTTTGATTTGGCCTCCACCCTGATTTTTTAAAAAAATCAAAACTCATTTTATGAAAATCAAGCCTTTTCATTATTCATGTGTACGTTGTCATTGAATATAATATATAGTTTATAGCTCTTATTTAACTGTATTGTTGTTTTGTTTGCTCAATCTGTTCAGCACTTAGGGCAGCTTGCTGTAGAAATTTATTTATAAATAAATTTTACTTACTTACCTGTTTCCATCTCTCCTTCCACTTCGCTTTTGACAACTCCCCATCTGTGAAGTCTGTGTGTTTCCTACTGAGCTGCTCTCATTGACTACTTCAACATTCAATGCTGAGGGTTAATCCCTTTAAGGGCTGTTATTATTCTGTACAGCTTCATACAAGCGTGTAAATAAAGAATACATAGTTCCCAATCTTGTGTTTATCATTTTCACCCTTATAGTTTTGTCATTTGTTCATTTTTCAGAACTTATTTATTTAAGCTACAACAAGAAATCAGACTTTTATCTTTAAAAAATGATAGGAATTCATGTTCATAATTTTGCCTTAAAGTGTAAATTTTTTTTTTTTTTTTTTTTTTTGATGCTATTCCTGATTTCTTTTCTAGATGTCCTTGTAATAAGATTCATAGCTAGCTTATTGACAATCAGAATCATGTACTGTAGCCAGATGATCAAGAACTTTCGGTCACAAGAGTTGATCCACATACTACCAACAGAAGTTGGGCTAAAAAAAAATATTTTGTCAGTGAAGGTAGACAATACAGTGTTGGTTGTGATGCAGTAACAGCCCGCAACATTAGTGTTCCACAATTTTGAAACCTAAAGCTTCACCAGCCTTTGTTTTCTTTGATGTCGTCATGTGTTTACTTTCACATGGCTAACCGTCAAAAGCTCAGGTTCACCAATTGGGTTTAACCTTTTAACCTTTTACCTGTGCTTTTTAAGGTTTCCTTTCAGCAAATATTTTCAGTCTGCACTCTGCACACTTGTTTTCTTTGCGGTTTCAGTCAGGGTCAAAGTTGATGTTTTGTTTCTCAGCAAAGGAGTTTCTGCACAATCACCGTGGCGTGTCTCAGGCAATGCACTGTTTTATTTGAGCCGAACAAGAAGGCCATGTGCATTGTGGTTTACATAGCACTTGCCTGTTTCACCTTTGACAACTGTATTCTCTATTTTTGACCACACAGTCTTCTAGTGCATTTTTATGCTGGCAGTTGCTGCATGAATGTTTCATGAAGGCTTGTGAAATCCTGCTCCTTCTCTCTCTTTTTGAGATATTAACTTCTACATGTTAATATCTGAAAAATAGTAACATGTTCACATCAGTCAATGCTAAGAACAGTAATGAACAGTTTTGCACTTTCAAGTTAATTGTGAGCATAATTGGTTTCTTACTGTAACCAGCGTTGTCTTTACTATTAGTATATATATATATATATATATATACTTGGTTTTTAGAATTTCAGTATATCAACATTGAGTATATGTTAGACACTGAATTGTGAGCCCATTTTTTTATTTCTCCAATGCTGTTTTGTAAAATCACTATTTGATTTTTATTGAGGATTTCCCGTGAGACACCTGATACTTTGGTATAAAACAAACTAATAAATATATAATAAATATAAATGTATTTTCCTCTTGGTATTTTACAACAATTTTCACTGTGTTTGGATAGAAGGATAGAGTGGTCAGAAATTATATTTTTGTCTTTACATGAACAACGATTTATAATAACAAAAAAGGACAGGATAGAATATGTGGTTAATTAATTCGCTGAGTTATTATTAAGTTAATAGGAATGCAACTAATAGTAATGTTCTTTCTTCCTAAATAAAAATACAACAAAAGCAGAAAAATGTCTTGCATTTTTAGATGACAGTGAACGTCTGCTAAGGTGCATTAAC
Source organism: Danionella cerebrum (assembly GCA_007224835.1). NCBI lineage: Eukaryota > Metazoa > Chordata > Actinopteri > Cypriniformes > Danionidae > Danionella > Danionella cerebrum. The sequence continues at coordinate 335,678 of SRMA01027430.1, read as the reverse complement.
AAAATGGGTTTAAAAAAAGTAGATTTTTTTTAATATATATTTTTTAGATATTTTTTTCTGCCTTAATTTTTTTTCCATTTTATAGTTTAAAATGAAATGGGAAATATTTTGAAATCAAATCTAACCTGAAGCAAGTTCAGACAGATCAGAGTCTGAATCTGGCTAAAGGGTTCTTCTCCATCCTAGTCACAAAACCCCACATCTTTAATTAAAGTGGTTCCCTACTTATGTCATACTTTACATTTTATTTCCTTTTTAATTAATTAATTAATTTATTAATTTATTTATTTATTTAGCTGTAAATGGATTAATGTACCATAATTTACTGGCGGTATTAAATTGTAGTGTGCACATGTGATCTAGTGTTTCTAGAGAATCCTGTTTACATTTCTTGGTCCTTAGAAATGGATTCAGGAGGGCTCTTAAATAGACCAGCATGAGTAAATAGCATCCTCAGCACATTGCTCATTTCTAGAGAAGGTCATTGTGACATGAACCCTTCCCCAAATAATCAGACAAATGGCCAGGGTGAGAAAGTACAACATGCCTATTTCTTGACAGTTCCCATGATCCAAGTGCTTTTTAATGCTCTAATGTCATGAATGGCTTAATGCATGGATGTACTCCATCTTCAAAAATGGAAACCCTGCTCATGTTCAGTGTTGACTCACGGTGGATAGTTTTTCACTGCACAGTAATCACATTTGGATCTGCATGTGGGATGAGTGAGATTCTTAACACTTTATTCACAGGGAATTAATGTCATCTGAAGAATTAAAAAAAAAAAAATTGACTAAAGTGGTTTTGCATGTATAGTTTGATGAAGTTTATATTTAGATCTTACAATCCCTGAGTCCCTAAAACAGGTCTTGTTGTCAGGCTGCATTGTGTCACCTGTCCAGATTGATGGAGGGGGTTTCTGGGGCTTGTGCTAGAGACAGTGGTGACTAGAGGTTACTAGGGGTAAATTGTCACAATACGTATCAAGGAGCTACTGGGAGATATCATTTAGGAGCTGAAGTGTATTTGCAACTGGGAATGATTGTGGATCTAGTCACTTCTGAAACTTCTTTACCTTGTCTTGCTGTTTTTTTTGAATGTTTATTAGGAGAGAATTATCCTTTACTCACATTTTAAATGTAAAGGATTATAAAATTACTTTTCTCCATCGCTTAGATAGATGGAAATAGATGGAAATGCAAACATTAACACTGCCCCCCAGTGGATGGATGATATCAAATGGCCTCATATAAACCAAACTTTGTGGTTTCAAAACTTTTTAAATCACATTTCTTTCAATAACTTCAGAAATTCTGAATCGTCTGTCTTTAAAAGCAGATTTGTTTAACTGGATGTGGTGAAGCCAATTTTTTTCTGCTTTCCCTGTCACTTTAAAAACTGGATCAGGCTCAGGCTGGATTCAGACCTTTATGACAGATTTAAAAAAAACGTTTGAAAAAATATTAAAAGATACACTTTATAATGTGAAAAGGAAGTTATTTGTATGTTTAAACAAACAAACTGGATGGTAATAGTACATATTTTCTATATATTGTATATATTGCATATTAGTTCAAGTTGAAAGAAGCCGTAAAGCTTTTTTTAAAACAATTTTACAATACCAAATTTGTGGGAACAGTTTGGGGTTTGACCCTTGGCTTTCCAACATGACTGATCATGTCCTTGGGGTCAATTGTTGTGAGGATTGGCTTAACAAACCTGCTTTAGAGGAATGTTCCAAATTCAATTCAACACACTCCTAAATCTGTGGTTTGCAGATACAAAAGGTTGTCTGAAGTCATTTTCAACCCCATAGATTAAACACTGGAGGGGATTTTGTGTCCAAAGGCAGATGAACAGATTTCTTCAAAACAGATGGTTTTGTAAATAATTGGAAATGTAATGTGATTATTAATGTTATAAATGTGTGTTTAAAATCAAAACAAGTGATGTCACATAAGATGGTTGGATTTAACTCCTTTTATGTCTTTCTTCTATGGTCTTTCACAGTTTTATACTTTGTAATTCTCATGGTTAATAATGATAGACTGCCATCTAGTGATGAAATCCTATTGTTTTGCCGAATAAATCTGGAAATCTACTTTATTTAGCTTTTAAGAACAGTAATTGGATGGAATAGAAAACAAAAATGATTTATTTATTTTCTTATTATTAAATTGTCAAAATTGTATACATTTTATTTATTTATTCATATGTGTTGTATGAGTATGATATGGTGACATTCAGACACAGTGGTTATTTTTATTCACTATCAGATATCTGTAATCATATATGATCATTATTTTTGACAGTTGGTTTACTGTACTTTTTATAAATATTCATAAATGTGCCATTTTCTCTATATCTTTGATTGGAAGTTGGAGTTAAACAAGTTGCTTCAAACTGAATCGATACTATTGGAACAACATCTGGTCTTGTCTGTGATGTTTCTATTAAAGATAATCTAGTCGAACCAGTGCAGTGTGTAAAAATCTCTAATGCTCAGATTGAAATCTGTTTGTGACTATAAATGAAGCAGAAAAAGAAGCAGCACATTTGTTATTCGTGCACAGACGAGGAAAATCCATGAGCCATTCATTTATATCATATCATAGGCAGTGATGTGTAACAATGACTCCAAATCAATCTGAAACCTCAAATATGATGAAGATGAAAGGTCTTTCTCTTCAGATTCGTAATCCATCCACTAGAGGTCAGCACCGAGTTTGGTTCAATGTAATCTGCACGAAATAAACCTTGACAAGTCACTAATAAATAATCTTGGCCGTTCTAGCTAGCTTTCCTTACATCTAACATCTGTTAAACAAGCTGCTTCAATTTTACAGGGTCTTTCTTCATTATACTACTGAGAGCGGAGTAAATGAGTCAGTGAATGAAGCTAAATTAGACTAAATCATCATTAGAAAAGGCAGATTCAGTGATTTAAATGGCTCTAAATGAAGTAGATTTCTTTCCCAGACCTCCAGTGGTATCAGCATCTGGTTCCCATGCACCGTTAGTCAAACACGGTCAGATGAGAAACTCAGACTCCACTGTGAAGCACCTCTAATAAGATATCAGTGTCATTTTAAGGCCTGTTCAGAGAACGAGTCTCTCTATACTGGCTACACTATGGCCTCAAAAACAAATCTAATACCGCTATTGATTTGGCATTATTTCTAAAGTACTTTATGGCAATCTGTTGAGGTTCAAACTCTATCAGAGTAGATCCTAGTCAAGGTTAATTCTGTTTGATGGAGCATTTTAGAAGCTGCTTAAAATTGTAGGTGCACAATCATCTTTAGAGGTTACCAGGTAAGACCTAACCATATAAAACACCCAAAAGGTCTCTAGTTCTGTCAGGAGGAATACCTTGGTCTGTCCAGATATCTGTTGGTTTGGGCTGATGGAAAGTGAGCTTTTTGTACTGAGGTCAGTAGAAAAGAATCTTTTAATTGAGCATATCATGCACTCAGTCAAAGACACCTCAATGGATGACTGGGATTGGTTGGAGGATGGGTCGTTAACCCTTGCATTGTCTTGTAAATGAACTCAATACGCAGAATCTAATCCAGACAAAAATGGATCTGGATCATAGATTCTTTTTATAAGCAGTTTGGTTCCAAAACGCCATTAAAAAAAAAATAAGTGCCAGAATGCCAAATCTGAAAAAAAAATAAAATAAATACTTGCAGTGTAATACAGTCCTGGTTTGTACATTTTCATTTTCACAAACTCTGTAAATCCAGTAAACCAAACACAGTGCAAAGATGAGGTGCTGCACAATTCTTTGCAAGCGTAACTACATGGAGCAATATTACACAATACAACTACATAAAAGTACATTTTTCATTGTTTCCTCACTTAGAAGACTTATACTGAATGAAACCAGTTTCAAAGAAACAAATAAGAGGCTTTTTTGCTAGCTTGCAAGAGTTTTGCAGTACTTTGCGCCAATTATGCGCAGACATTTACGTCAATCAAGTGACAGCTGAGGTTTTCTTAATTTTACAGCTAATTGTTTATGCCACTTCCTTTGAGATTGACGGTTAGATGTATTGGGCACCCCTGGCCTAGGCAATGTAAAGAATCCCTAAAATCAAATGGCAAAATATGAAATGATTGATATTTACATTGCCTAGACATTCTATAGAATACCGGATTGCCTGCTGGAAATGAGACCTAGTTTTTCACACCCCACTGCTGTCTGCATTGGGTTATTGTAAAGCATGTGCATGTCATATGCGTCAATAATGATCAAAGTCAACATATTTTTGCCACGACGTTCCACTATTTGACAGGAGTAACGCAATGTTATCAACACAAACCAGTTGAAAGAAAATTAAGTACAAATGCCAGTTATGCTTTGTGTTTTACTGGTAACAATATTGTTTTTGCATTCTTCGTTAACTCTTAAGGTGTGTGTGTGAGGTCAAGATGAATTCTTTTTTGTGTTTGAAGAAGAAAATTGAACACAAAGGTTTGTGTTTTAATGGCCTTTTAGCAGTTTTTGTAAAAGATACTGGTAATTATGTAGAACGCCTGTTCTGCTTTGTGTTTAAAGCATATTAATTAATAAAGACTTTTCATCTTGTGGCCTTTTAGCACTTTTTGTTCTGCTTGGTTTTAATGAGTATGAAATAAAGGGGAGTGTAACTGATGAACAATGAAGATTTCTCAACAATTTGAGTTTATTTCGGTTGATGAGGCTGAGTCTGTTTCAGTGTGAGCTGCAGGAAGGGATGATGGATAGATCTGGTGTTTTTGTAAAGTTTAGTCTGCCAGTCACAGATGGGGAGCGTTGGAGTGTGAGAATACATCAAGGCTGTCTCTATCTGTATTTTAGCGCACTATATACACATAATTGAGATTTAGTGGAAACAAGCCAAATGGTGTTTGATTAAGATCTGTACGTTTCAATAATAAAGTGATACAGGAGGCATGGAGAATAAACAGAATCCACACATTCCCACCATCATGTTTTGTTTATTAGATTAGTTTTGGCTATACTGTGTATAATTTATATTAAATGAATTAATCATAGTCACATGTAGTTGAGTGCTGGGCAGCACTCATTTAGTCATTTGTTGTTATTTGGGTACGAGATATGGTGGCCATTTTTATTATCATAGCAGAATTTTGGACCTTTCAATGCCTTTGTGTTATAAGGGTCAAGTTTTCATGAAATCCTGTGTGGTGTTACTTTTGGTGCAGCTCGCAGATTTCTGTGAATTTATGTTTAAAAACCAAAGAGAGAAGCATAATCTAAACAAAACATTTATAAGTTACACATTTACGCTCTGCTGCAGGGGTGCTAAAGCTATTGGGGATATGGGTGTTTTAATACATACTACTTTTCTTTGTTTGAGTAAGCTCTTGTATCTTTTCCATAAGTTTTCATAACACTAAGGTCAAAATTTCAAGGTTGCGATTAAGCTAATTAAAAGATTAAGCTAATGTAGATGACTTGCGCTTTTGGTGGTCCATTTGTATTGCTAGAAAATGATAAAGCTTTTCAAAAGAGCTTCTGGATGTGTCTTTGTTTAGACAATTAGCATTTTTCACCTGAAGAAGGTATTTTCAGAAGGTTTGACCAGTGTACGCTAACAGTTAAGTCACACAGTTATAGAAGATATATGTAGGATGCACCAGCTACTGCAGGTAAATGCAAATTTAGCCTTTGTTAAATATGACACTACCGTTATTAGTTCTATATCGAAGAAAAGTAAAAGATTTAGACTTGTGATTGAGTCTGATTGATCTCTTGTTTAACGGAGATTCTACCCCCTCTGCTCTCGTCAATGTTTCTGCCCATTTTTAAGGCCCTTCAGTCTGTCATTGTTAGAGTCCTGCTCATTTTTCCACCAAATCCCCCAATGCTTGGAAGTGATGTCATATATCTGCAACAGTCGATGCCATGTACACACAGCACAATCATTTGAAACACAGGAAACCATACCTATGCAACCTATAGTGAAATAAAAGGGAACCAAGGGTACAAATGCTCACCAATATTGAACCAATTGGAAAGATTTTGCATATATTAATGTTTTAATTGTGCTCGGATACCCCAAAAGGGTGTCGCAATCGTGCAAGTTATGAAAGATATCTGTGCCATAAATAAAAGTAATTGTACGAATTTGTACAGAAAGTCGATCTCAGTGAGATATTTTATCGCATGTAATCAATGTTGAACACATTCCTGAAAAGAAATTTGTCATGCACTTGCAGGAAGGGGAGTGAGTTTTTATAAGCTTCACCGTCACATGCACGGACCGCTTCTCAAGGAGGTCAGAGTGGTGTAGAGATCCCTAAAAATTAACAGGCAGCATCAGTGCACCTCCTGATAAAAACCCGGTGAAATTGTGAGCAAAATGTTAAGCAGTGTTTATGGACTGGAAACATTTTGGGTTCTTGAAAGCGCCACAGATGACTCTGGTTTACTGAACAATCACTTTGAAAGGTGCCAGCCCTTTCCTGTGGAAGCTCACGGCTTAGACACAATTATATATTTTTTGGGGAGAGTATATCTCATAGTTATGTCTTGCTTATCTTGTAATTCTGACTTATGTATATCGTACATATGACTTGCATATCTTGATCCGTATCTCATAATTATGAAATAAATTTGTACGTTTTTAACTTCGCAAAGCTGTTCCGTCCCACACCGCAGCTCATTCCACATGAATGTTCACCCTGTACTTCCATAAACCCAAACGTCTTAATTATCTAAACACGTTTTTATTTATATTTTTTTGTTTAATAGCAGCCTCTGTCGCTAGACATCAACTATTTGGAAGATTCTATGCTTGGTCCGTTTTGTTCAGAAGCTCTTGGTAAACACCTGTGGTACTGCACAGATTGCAGCAATGAACAGGCAGTTGCGAGGGACATTTATTTTCTGTTTTTGCAATGTTTCATAGTAAAAAATCTTTATTAAAATACTATTATTTTAGAAAACTGCACCAGCAAACAGCTGTAGTTTCAGAATTGGGTAGTGGGTCTTTTAAAACCTGTCTTCCCAGTGTCCCTTGCGACAGCGCGTTCATTACCTCAAGGGATGTTTACCCTGAGCTTCTGTAAAAAACCGAGTACCAACCAACCAACCAACCACAAAATCATCCAAATGGCTGCCTTTAGTGAAAGAGGTTGCTATTCAGCAAAAAAAATGTTTAGAAACTTAAGAAGTTTGTGTTTGCAGAAGCACAGGGTAAACATCTGTGGAGTAAGTGGGGAAAGAGCTGTGATGGGAGGGCTTTAGAAAAATAAAGATGTACTTAATTAAAAGTATGTTTTTAAAGTAAAAGTATCTTACGATTTTAGAAAGTAAAAGAACACATAAAAGCTAAAAAGTAAAGCTAATAATTGTAAATATTTTCTTAAACTTTGTTTAATAACTTGTTGCTTTTACAAAAAAAAAAAAAAATCGACTATTATGGGAAAAATATAGTGATTTATGCCACAGAATGAGTATTGAGCATGATGCCATAGTGGTTTATGACTTTGACCACTAAGCAGAGATTCTACAATAGCTTTTTCCACCAGGCCACCTAATGCCACTATAACATCATTTGCAGCCTGCTTCATGAACTCGACAGGGAGTTCAGTAGACTCAAATGCCCTCCACATTTCCAAGCTCTCAATCTCGTACCGCTCCTATGGGATGCAGTGATTTGAGAGTGCATTTTGTAACTGGAGTGGATTGCAATCATTTTATATAATGCATCAACGTCAACGTGGACGAACATCTGAGGGATCGTTTTAGAACATCTTAAAAATGGAGTCCCACAGAAAGGCAGAGAAAACACTTTTGCTTCTGTTACCATCACAGCATAGTAGCACGCTAGTTCAGATTAATTCATTAATCATATATCAATTTTGACATACAAGCAAAAACTGAAGTTCTTCTAAATGTAAAATTAGTTTCAAATATTTACGAATAAGCGAAGAAAGGCAAAGTATATTATGGAGCCATAGATCCCCTGACCAGCAGTTTTTGAGCAAGAGAAACAGAATCCCGGCGTGATGTGCTGGGACGCTTTAACAGAGTAAATATAGCCACAGCAGCAGGACGAGAGGCCCTCACTGCCCCTGCCTATCCTTCTCTAAGACAGCGGCAGGAAATGGCCACTCTTTAGTATTAATCACCAATTCTCCCACACTTTTAAGCCAGGATATATCACGTTACAGTGCATCCATAAGATTTCAACCCTTATATCCCTCATCATTAATAAATGCTCTGAGTTGGTGTGGTCATCTGTGCTCTTCAGGTCGCTCCACACATCATTTTGGTAAATCACGATGCAGCTAGCCATCTAGCTCATTTATGGCTTTCCTTTGGTAAATTAAGTTCGGCTGCTCCTAAATTGGTCTGGAATTAAGGCCACCCGGTGTCTCCAGGCTGTATTACCTCAGCCAGCAGGTCAAGGCTCGTGTCTGACTGCGAACATGCTGGAAAGATTGATTGGCGGGCTGTAGGTCATTGCTATGTTGATGATGCCATGTTAAGTCTATTATTATCAATGCGGCCAGATCACCGTTCCTTTTATGGGCTCATTAATGTCACGTCTTTATGGCCATTCATCAAGGTGACTTAAGGGAAGGGTTATACTTTTTCATGAGCAAAAGTTCATAGTCAAATAACTGCTGATGCATTACAGTATTCCTTTTTTTCCTCCTCCGTTTTAATGGTGTCTTGTATATTCGAGTTATTGTCAGCCACTGATGTTTATCAGAATGTGTTGACATGCGCTGTAATTCCAAAAAAACATTAAAATATATTTATAATCCCATTAAGATGCTCCTGGGAATCAGAATCCATTCAGCTGGTTGACAGAGAGGTTAATGAATTGGTAGGATTGCATGAAGAGAAAACATGATCATTTGTTTTAGACAGTTTTATTTATTTATATGATGTTTTGTATAAAAATCTCATTATATTTCAGAAAGCCAAAATTGCAATCTGAAAACACCATTTTTAAAATAATCTTTATCATTATTCTATTCATTTGACTTTATTCTATCCCAAATGACAATTCAACAGTATATCACACTTCTATCATTCTATCAAAGGCTGAGCCAAACCGCCTTAAAAACAAAGAAGAAGACAAGGGCAGGGGTTAGGAGGGCAACAGTTAGTGACAAGCACCTTCTTCTTCTTCTTCTTCTTCTTTGTTTTTATGGTGGTTTGCACCGTGTACTATAATATGCACAAAACCCAAACCATTAACGTTCATTATTTTGAGTTGTATTTTATCTTTGGCAATTTTAATTATTGGAATTATCTGTACGCCATCATTTACATGGCAGCTGATAATTATCGTTGGCGTTAAGTATTGTGCATACTTACCTCTGCCAGCCTTGGCGTGTATGACCCTCTGCTCCAGTTACCTGCTGTTACTTATCTGCCTTAAAGTAAGATACCTTCAAGAAGTATTTGTAAGTAACAGAGAGGGTTTGTTTATCAAGCCACGGTTTGTTTCATACGTGTTGTAAAAACCTTTATTTGTTGTGGGAATTTTGTTTTTGTTGTACATACACTGGTGGCACCATTAAAGCACTCAAAGGATCTCTTGTGTGGCTCATCCTTCTGTCATGCCTCAGTCCGCCTCGCCACCAATGCGGTATCACCTGTAATAAATATAAAGCACTTTTAAATAATTTTTGCACGTTTGTCATGAGATCCTTCTTTCTCTTCTTTGTGCAAAGTTTATTTATAGGTAATGATAGACATGACTAGAAGGAGATCTGTTAAACGTGTTTTTGTGGGGGACGGGTGAAGTTGGAAGCATCTGATGCAAAATAGGTAGCCTGTATGTTTCACACTCAAACATAAGTCTGGCCCAGATTACGAACAAAGATACAAATACTTTAAAAGTAAAAGCCACTACATAGCGATCCGAATTTTCAGTGTGAAGTAACAATGCAACTCCATCAAAAATCATTGGCGCCAAAGGGACATGACACATCAGACCGGACGAGTGGTGCCAAATTCTGCCAATGAAAAAGAGTTTTGAACTGCCTTATCCAATTGTTTTTTTTTCATAAGGAAAGTCACCAATGAAAGCTGGCTCTTTTGATGACGTGAGTTGGACGTAAAATATATATATATGTACATATAATATAGGAAAACCTAGATTAAAACATATATTTATCTATGTTCTAAGACAACCCTTCTCCCAATATTTGAAAACTCCACAGTCTTGTCCAATAGAGGCCAGTGCTGGGGGTAATGTCATCAAGGCAATTTCAACAATAAATCTCATTAAAAATGTCTGTGTTCTGTCTCTATATAACACAAATTGAAAACATAATCACAATTAACTCATTACAACTTGTACATCTTGGGTAGATATTAGTATTTTCACCACGGGAGCATGCTTTATTGGGATGTTCATCACAGAGGGATTTTTGTTTGCGTGTCTTCTTTTGAAAGAGACTCTTTCTTGGGAGCAAGAAGTTTTGATGATTGGGGCCAAATACTTATCAGTAATACTTAACACAAAACAAACTCATCAGTGTGAACTATATCTCTTTAAAATAGATTTTTGTTCTGTTTCTCACTGTTGAAATAAACCCATGTTTAAAATCAGAAAGGGTTCACTGTGTTTGACAGGTTGAATCATTACTTGATTCAACCAGAACACTTCACATAATACTATAAAAGTCAGCCCCATAAGGTCACCTTCACGACTCAGTCCCATTGAGGTTGTTCATGTGGCTTAATTCTATGCTAGTGTTTCTTAAAGAACAGCGTATGCTCACAGGGAGCAGTCGAAGTTGCTTTATCCCTTGCTTCCCAGCATGAAGGTAACGGCATAACTGATATCAAGTTGCATGTAATACCAGTCTTTGAAATGATGAAAGACCCCCATAAAGCAGGAATGTAGTTGCCACAGAAATCCGTCACACATGTAGGCCAAAGCTTGATGAATACCCTTGTGAAAATTCTTCTCAACATGACTCGGTTCATTTCTGCAAACTGAGCATGCCATTTTAAACTGAATTCCTCTAAGCACTCGGAGTGTTTAGCACCTTCCTTGGTTTCCTATGGTCAGTGATACACGGGGTGTTTATGATTTCCTCCGGTTTGAAGCTTTAGTCTTCAGCAGAACAGAAGTCATAAATATTTAGAAGCACAGCAGCAAGATATTCTGTTGAGATGGTCTTTCAGGATTGTTTGCAACTTTAAAGCCTTATTTCATTGGCCGGACTGTAAATATGCCAATGGCTCTAGACTTGTTGGGACAAAAAAAAGAGGAATGGCTAGATTTAAACTTTTAAACTCTAAAAACCCATTTGCTGGTTTTAAAGGATGTCATCAAAATATTTTGCTCAACTTTGAATAAAAAATATTCAAAATATTTTGCTCAACCCCTATTAATCAAAAGCTGAAACTTTCTGCTTTCTGAATATTCTCAAAATGTGTTTTCTTTTGTTTTCAAAAATAAAAATGTTGGCCTCAAAAGCCAACACATTGTTATTAGACTTTGAAAATCACCTCCTAAACTTTTCGAGGTACAGCCATCAAACTTTGCCAAGAAATCCAAATTGCCTGACTTGGGTAGCTATATCTTTTCAAACTGGCTGAAAAATGTTCCATTGACTAAACATGGGGTCAAATTTTTAAAACTTAACCTCTTAAGGCCGAGAGTCCCCGGTACCGGGGACTTGCCCCCTTGTGCGTTACATTTTCACTCATAGCTCACTAACCCTGAGAATAACCCACACATATTAAATACTGTTGTGTTCAGCGGAAACTCCTCTAAAAACGTATCTAATTCAATTCCATATCCGTTAACCACAGCTCGAACGCCATGCAAATAAACAACATATCCGGATTATAACTCATGACCAAGTTTTTGTTTATGTGCAATATGTATCTACAATATAAACGGAAACACCAAAACCATGGCATCAAATGAAAGCTAACAACCAGCTGAATCCAGCGATATGCAACTCATTTACATTACATGAAGTATTTCAGAGCAGGGAGCGAAAGTTCCATGAAAAAACGCCAGCGAAAACCAAGCAAGCATGTAAATCTTGTCTTACCTTTGCCGTTTTTTCAACAAAAAGTTATTTCCATAGCGATAAAAGTCCGTTTGTTGTTATGTCAGGTCGATAGCTTCGCGGAAACTCCATTTTGGATTATTTCTGTAGCTTTGTGGCGTCATTACGTCACCAAATATGGAATGACTCCCGGTGCGTAAGAGGTGGTCTCTCCACGCTGCGCGTCGTGTGATTCGTCGGCGATCCCGTCAGTCTCAAAATGGTTGAGTTCATTGGCTTCCTCAGAATCAGAGCGTTTCAGCGATATATAGAGCTCCCGGATTGGACAGATGGTCGGGGGGTAGGGACACGCAGAAGCTCGAACGTCGAAAGCGTTTGTGAATGAAAGGTTCCCAAAAGCGCAGCAAGATGGGGTAAATGAGCTTCCACCTCCCTTTTACAGCGTTTCTTTAGGAGTTTTTTTGCTGAAATCATGTCCCGTAAGCAAGAAAAGAAGACTATGAACGTAGCTGAAACTTTGGACAAGATTTTTTCCATTTTTCAATTATTGTGACAAACTGTGCCAACATGGATTACGCCTGAACTTTGTTCAATCAAAACCTTTACAGAATATTAGTTTCTTGTAGTATGGACACCAAACTTGCTACAGATGTCCTTGACATGTAGTGGTTACAATTGATTGTGTTTATATGCTTCGTTATAAGTAAAATAAGGAGATATTGGAGGAAACATGTGTTTTTTTAGGCGGCGTTCATTTTTTGGCCATTCCAACATCAATTACTCTTACCCAGTGTTCTTGACTGTCAAATTAACTCATCCACACCACTCCCCAAGAACCTATCTTCATTTTGATACCAAGATTTGCAGTTTAGGCCTTGTAAAAGCTGAGAAATGCCTTAAAAAGTAAAAGTATAGGATTTTCGGAAAATAGGCCTCAGGGCTTAAGAGGTTAATTTAAAATTCACTACACTTGTGGAGGTTACCTGTTTGTGCAATAGTGTACCAATCACTGTGCAAAAGTATTTGGACCTAGAAGTTCTAGAATGGTTTACATTTTTTTATCTTATAATAGTCATTTAAAAAAAATAAAGGGAAAATGTGACTAAAATATTGTCAAGATAAGCTTGCAACCTCCCTAGCAACCAGACAATAGCAACCAACATGGGATATCTCTGTCTAAGCTTAAGAAAATTATTGAGAAATTTGGGTTGGTTTGTCACCCATTGTGATATTGGCTTTCAACAGCACTTTTACAAGCCAACATTAAAGTTCATGTGCAAACCTTAGCCGTCTTGTTTTAAGTACAATTCAACATTTGCATGTGCAGCTGCATTCATAGAATATATGATAATAGTGTCTCTATTATTTGATAACCCAAATGAAGTTATTAATTATTTTACACAGTAGATATTATTTTACATAATTTACAATGAGTCATTTTTTTTAAATATTTTGTTTATATTTATAAAAATTCACATAGCAGTTTTGTAAAAAAATGTGAATCTAAAAATACATTTTTGATATTTCAAATGGTTTCTGAAGTTGATTAGCTGGAGATTTCTGGTGTTATACTGTTGTGAACTCTAGAGCTCATCGCATCCTCCATGTCCTGATTGTCTCTTAGAGCAGAAATGCACTTAAAAGCAGGCTTCTTGAGGTGACTCTTCCCACAAATGCACTGCAAGTCAGTTTGGATTAAATGATCTGCAAAGTGACTTTTACGAAGAGCTTAATTTATGAACACAACAAAGACCAATGCACCATGTGTCATTGGCAGTTTTGTGTCAATGTTTTGTGACTTGTATTGTGTAATTATTTGTGATTTCAATGCACATGTCCAAATTGTATGAGTGATCCGCAGCCTGCACAAAATGTCTTGATTTCCAGTGTCACCGTTAAATCTATTTAGATGTGGTTTCACACTCAGAAAATTGGTTGTCCTTTATTGACTCCCTAGGTGGATTGTCTGCTTGATGGCATGTTTCTAGACAAATATTTATGCTCACCAAAGGATATCGGAGTCTATTGTCATCAATCACTTTCACTGTGTTGTGTGCCTGTGTAATATTGCAGTCCCGGCCTGCCGTCCCTGTTTCAACCTCTGTTGGAGTTGTTATCTGTCACTCATATCCTCACAGAGATTTTTCATTATCTGGATTGCATTTAGGAGCTTGGGACTTTTGTATATTTTATGATTATTCAGACATGCTGATTTAATTTGCAGCTTCATTTTTTTCAAGGTGCCGTCTCTCTTCTCGCTTCTTTCGATCAGAACTCTAATGTTCGCTGCTCTGAAAAAGTCCATTACTTTGGGATTTTCATTTAATGGTAATATGCTGCAAATCCCACACAGATACGTTTCTGCAAGATTGACGGCCTCCTTGACACACTTTGCTCCTTTTATTCATTCTCTCACTTTTTTTAATGGCAGCCCAGTCTGTCACTATAAGACCAGTGCATTTTCAGGACTTACACTTAATGCAGACAAGTCGATGATGAAAGCAGAGTCAAGATTAAGTGTGGATATTGCTGTTCCAAGATGAAGAACTTTCTTACCTGCGATGTTGAATTGGATTTTTCATAATGGTTTCTCTTTCTCATGTTTCACGGTGAAACTTGAAGTGTCTTGGCTGGTGTTTCAAGAAGCAGATGCATTTTCTTTCTGTGATGCTGAGGGACAGATAACAATCCTGATGATTTTTCAACTTTTCTTACTTGCAAACAATGGAGAAATATGTCATTTTAAATATATGTACACCTCTGATTGAAAGAGACAAAAGGAACTAGTCTCATTTAATTAAATGACTAATCCCCATTTTATTGCATGAAAGTTTAAAGGCAGCCTGTGTCACCTGACTTCTTTAGTTCGATTCCTTTGAGTTTGTTTTCCCTTTTAAAATCAAAAGAGTACTAATCCAAATGAACACGATCAAACTTTGATCCGAACTAAACACAAATGAAGATGGCAATCATGTTTATTTATTTATTTATTTTTTTTTTAACAAATTCTTGCTTGCACATAGCTTTATGGGAATGTGTGTCTGTTTGCTTTGCAGCATTTATCATGGCAGCTCGAAACTTGGAGTAGTTTGTCATCTGAGCATCATTTGGTGTAAATTTATTCCAAAATGTAAAATGCATCTTAAGTGATTAACACAAATGATAAAAGTAAAAACTTCCAAGGGTCAAAATCACACAGCAAAGTCACTCGATTATGATTGCGTTGTTCCAGTATTCAGGTGTTTACTTCAGTTTATACACCATTCTAACCAATCGAAAAGCAGTCGATTGCAGATGATTGCACCCATGTATCAGTTGTTTCCCTGGGTCCAAACCAAATCAAATGAACTATTGGCCTGAAAGTTTCATTGCAAAAAAGCAAAAACCCCTCATAAAATGCTGTAAAGACTATACCAAACCAACAGGTGGCAGTCAGTTACAATGCACAGAGCTTGATGACAATTACAAATCCAACAATGAGATTGTTGACCAGTGCTTTCGGTATAGATCTCGTCGGATCCCTCACATTTCTTAAGTTCGTTTGCACCTTATTAGGCGAGATCTTGTTGCAAGTCCCAGTCTAAGTGGGTCTTGAATTGTGTAATACGTTTGGCACCAGCCTTGTGCAGGTCTACAGTTTTGTCCCTGGTGTCTAAGAAATCCTATTAAGTATTAAGCTTACATTTTTGTATTCATTCTATAGTAAAAAAAGACATCTCTCCATTTTTTGTAAGTAGGAAAACTAATCAGTGTGTATGTATTTTATTTTAGTTTAAAGGTGTGGTATATAGAAGAAAAAATAGAGACTTCTTTTTGGATATCTTTCCAAACATCCATCTTGTCTACCTGTGTTGGTATCAGAAAACACATTACCACTGATGAGATGTGTTTTCAGTCAGAGCAGAAGAGCAGTCACACCAAAAAGAGCAGTCACACCATATTTTGAAGTTAAAATTATAAATAGTTAAAATAGTTAAAATAAAGCATAACGATGTGCTTGATCACCAGTTGTCAGTCTTCCATTATGCTTTTCAACTTGCGTCCCACTTTGGCATGGTGTTTGTCATAATACAAGTTACTGACTTCTCTATAGTTGAACCAAGTTTGTACCCAGTAGGATGCTCTTTTGGATCCCATCATAGGCATAGCATAGTTATGCCATTCCTCATTGATCTTAGTTTGTATTGACATTAAAAGCATCGCACAGTTGCTTCAGATTTTTTGGCTGTACATTAGTAATGTGACTCTGACGTTCCGGGTAATCCCAAAGGTGCTCTGCTGTATTACGATCTGGTGACTGTGGAGGCCATTGAAGTACAGTGAACCCAGCGACATGCTCAGGACACACATTCCAGTTGATTTGGGCCTTATGATGTCAATTTGTACTAATGGAAGTAGCCATTGTGCTGGGTAGGGGTTGAAATGGTCAGCAACAAAATTGAAGGTGTAGGTTTATGAATGACCCAAGTGATTGTATGGAGTTATTTTATGAGTCCTATTTTAAATCAATCAATAAATGTATTCATGGTGAGTGCTTGGCTCGACTCTCCGAGCTTTTAGGGGCCTTTCGGCCACATACTGTGCTCCACCCTTTAGTGGGAGTTTTTCGGATGAGGTTCTAAATTTTTCTAAAGGTTCTAAAGATTGGAAATGTGACACAACATCCTGTTGATGGGGCAATGATTGGGCAAAGATCACGAGTTCAGCACCAGGGCCTACCATGTAGTTAAGGCCACTAAAGCCGTGGTCACACTGTGGAAAAATTCCATTGACTTGAGGGCATGCATCCAACAATAAGAAGGAAGTTTCTGCCTACGTGGTGCGAGATTCTGATGGATTCGGATTTCGCTCCAACAGAAAGTTCAGCTTTCAGGTTGAACTTTGCCCTGCTATATTGAATAAAGTGATGGGACTTTAGCCACAGGGACAGGTCAAATGCGTGAGCTTTTTGATGAAGCAAACGTACATTTTTAGGACGTCGCTATTGCTATAAAGTAGAATAGTTTTATTGTTTTATTAAACATTTAATTTTTAAACAACGCGGTTTTGTGGGTGGGCAATAACGGACGCAGCTGGATACAATGGAATTCCACATTGTTCAGGAGCAGTTTGACTACCACTCTGTGATTTTAGCCTTGATTTTGAGTCGCAGACAGTCCCAAGCACCTGCCATAGATCGCATGCACATAGGAGCTCATGTGAAAGCTTTAATCCGTTAGAGAAAAAAACGAGGGCAGTGAAACATATGCTTCAAACTCCCGGTGAAGGCATCCGAATGAGATGTCCGAGCGTCCTCGACCGTGATACTGAGCTCCCTCCACTCTGAGCTCCTTGCTTTTGACCTCAAAGGGAGTACGCTGCCAAGACCTATTTTATTAATGAACAATTCAGATAATTCAGACACATTTGAAATAATGAAATAATTCAGCCTTTTAAATTTGATTGTAGGACTTTGTTTCTCTTCACGTAAAACTTTGTGCTTTTGTCAGCTTTTATTCATTCAGTAGCCTGATGCAGGCTCGATGTCTGTGTGTCACCGTGAGATATTTGAGGAGCTATTCATGTAATGAAGTCATTTTTCATTTACATGCTGCTATAATCCCTCACAAGCAACAATACTTTGGATGACAGTATCTGGTTATTTTTCTGTGAGGGAACCAAAAAAACGAGAGAAGTTGTATCATTTAGTTCCTAGTATAGGTACTCACCCGCTTGGGTCTCACTATGCAGGGCTTCACAGTTCAAATATCACTTTTGAATTATGCTTCACATGCCACATTTGAAACGTCATACTGCAACAAAAAAGGAACATGTGGTTTGCTGTCAAATAAAATTGCATTAATTTCATAGATAAATTGTATATCATTAATACACTATGTTTTTATGTATTTTAAGTATTCACTTTCTCTGCTTGACTGTTTCTTTTGCACATTTTCAAATAGACCTGTTCAGTTTATGTGCTAAAATTACTGTTGATTTGGATCTGTGTTTGTTTGAAGTTTTAAATGCATGCCAGGTGAGAGGCTTTATGGCATTACTTTGCTATATAAACCTTGTCAGTGCTGTTCTATTTCAATAATAATGACATGTGGGTGAACCAAATCATAAAATGTTTATATTTTCACAAATGTATATAGTTTAGTTGCATTAGCATTAATTTTAGTTACTTTGGAGCCTTTTATAGTCATTTTGTTTTTCTTTTGTGTCATCAAAGTTTGTTCTTTTCTTGATCAATTATGTTTTCTGTAAGTTCCATCTGAGTTCTGTCCCTGTTTAGCCTCTCTGCAGTTTAGGCCACTTCTCTAAAGCAAAAGGTTCAGGCCCTTGGGAGAGACCTACAAACTGCAGAATGTCTCTTTTATGGGGCTGTGCCTTTCATCCTGGGAAAGTGTTCCCTTGAGAACAGGTGGCAGTATTGCCCCACTGAGCTTAACAGGCCGGAGGTCATGACTAGCTATTTTATTGTCCACAGCAGTCTGTGAAGGGACTTGTGGCGTGTGCTAGTGAATAAAGGTTATGACCAGGGGTCAGATGACTGGGGCTGCTGGGCTGTGGCTCCATGAGTCACTAATGAACTGTCTGAGGCAGTTAAATGCCTTATGGGTACAGCAAAAGTGGGTTACTTGCACATTTAGTGGTGTAAGTTTGACGCAGCCCTACCCCAAACATCGTTTATGGTAGTTACTGTTTGATTTTATTTCCTACTTCGAGCGAGCAAGAGAGAGAGAGAGACTTGGAATTTATAAAAATTGGCTTAGGTAGTTTATGTTTATGTTCTAAATCGGAATAAATTACATGCTACTAATAGAATAACACAATATTGATGTGTTAGAATGATTTTTTTTTTTCTGTGTTGACACTAAGTTTTCTTCTGTGTTGCAGAGTTATGCTTCTCACCAAATTTGGGGTAAAATTAGTGTCCATTTTTTTTTATAAACCAGCCTTTGATAAAGTTAAGATAAAAAAAAACTGATGTTTTCTTCCAAACACTGGCTTGCTCCTTGTAGTTGTATAGTAGCTCTACCTGGAGCATATAATTTTTTGCAATCATGTTCTTTCAATCATTCATCTTCTTCTTTTGGGTGAAAAAAGGGCACTTCAAGTCAAAGGTGGGGGTTCTCCATTTGCAATTGCGACCAGAGACTCACAAATGGGAATATTTGTAATTTAACCAACATTTCATGTTCATTTCACTACAAATTTAAATCACAACTAATTGCTGCTTTTACATATATTAAGTACCCAAAAATTTTCTTAGCAAGAATGATGCATTTGATGATCCTTCAGAACCATTTGGCTGGTGAAAAGAGATTTTTGGGGTGGCCCAGTTGATAGGGGAACAGTTTCAGCCCTTCCTCTCAGCCACCAGTTTCAAGTGGTACACGTAGGGGTAGGTCGGGGAAAGGGAGAGAAACAGAGCCAAAAATGAGGTTAATATTTTTAGGTAAATTGTTCAACAAATACGTTAATATGTTGTTTAGTCATAATAGGGTGCAACTCATTTCTATTTCCCTTCTAGATGTCCTTGAGTTTCTACTCCTTGCTCTTATGCCTGGAGAACTCTTTCACTTATTTAGCCTTTTTTGCACTCATGTTGCACACTTCTATGTCACTCAACCCTTTAACACACAGCTATAAAACTACCAAGGAGGGATGCTTGAATCATGGGTAACAAGCTTCCAAAGAGCCTCTATTTATAGCCCCTGCCCCACAGCCTTGGAGCTCCATGTCAGAGTAACATAAACCCATTAATCTTTTCTCTGCTTGTTTAAGCAGTACATCCGTACACTCATTCATTTGTCAGAGAATCAAGATTCCCTCACTTCATGACTTAAATGCTCTTGAAAGAATCTCCTACAGTTTTGTTGTTTGAGTTTAAAGCCATAATTGGCTTCAACAACAATATAATTGTCATTGTAAAGTATCTAAGTTGAATTATTTGTGAATGTCTGCATTGTTGGGCTTTTTCAATGGGTAAATTTGTTTACTTTTTTACGTTTGAAGAAAACACAATTTACCATGTCCTTGGTTCAGAGTTGTTCAATATCTGATTCATTTAGTGAGCTTAGATGCTGCATTGAGTTTGTGGATGAAGAAAAATGCCATCTATTTTATTTTAAAGTACTGTTCAAATGATTTCAGCAGGTGTGAAAAAATGCTGTAAACAAAAATGCTTTCAGAAATTTTAATAATGATTGTTCAGTTATGTAAATTTACAAAGTCTGGGTTTATAAAAAAGACAGAAGGATGTGAGAAAGCTACATCCACAGAAGACCTGTGGTTGGCTCTCCAAGATGTTAGGAACAAGATACCAGCTCATTTCTTTCAAAGCCTGTATGCAAGTGATGAAAATTAATTAACGGTTGAATTTTGGAGAGCATTCTTTGGTTACAGAACTTTTTCCACATCTTCCCATTACATCTGTGTAGCTGTTTTAAATTATAATTCTACTATACAACACCTGAAACCTCAGCGGCTCAAACATTTTCTAACCCAAATTTATAACACTATCACAGAATACATAGAGCTAGAATAAAACAAAGAAAAGGCACAGGAAGCATTGACCTGAGCTCATATGTGTCTAAATATTTACATTTAAATTCTATATCACAGATCTCGTATTGAGTCTGCAGCTTGTAACTGCATTGGTGTTTTTGCCACTGTCTATGCCATTCACCGTTTTTTTTTTCCCTGTTTTAGATTACTGTTTGTTTCTCGTGTTTTTATCATTTGTGCCGTAACTTCCATCAAACATGGATGCTTCTTTTTATCGCTCTGATGGATAAACACACAAATGGTTCAAACTGAAATTATTTTTTTAACAAAGTTTGATTACTAAAATCTTTCCTGATGATTTATTGCATGCAAATAATACGTTTTAAATAGTATAGCACAACCAAGGGAAAGAATGATTTGTTGTAACACAGTTACTTGGACTGTAACTGTAATCTAATTACCATTTTGAACAGTGTAAACTTGTTTAATTACTGCAAATTACAGCAACTAATAACTAATGCGTTATTGCCAAACACTGGATGTGTAGGGGCTATTGAAGAAGTGTACCCTTAATGCAAGCATAGGATCCCAAATAAAATCTGAATAAAAGTGAGTTTCTGAAATGGGAAACTCTAGAGGCATTTCTGATGATGTCATGCAGCCTTTGGTGTGATGTGCAGGATCGGGCTCCTGCGAGGCGGTTGACGGCTCGTCCTGTAGTTATGCCAAACTCACTGCTCACTGTGCGGCATCGGAAAGGCATTCTGGGGGAATGGGGGATTTCACAGCTGCTGTGAACTATTCAACATTCCACTAGCTCCTTTGCCATTCACATTTGTTCAAATTTGGCAGGCGCTGGGAATCTTGGCAAAGTTGCATTTTCAGGTGCCAGCAATTGCATGGAGATCAGGAAGTACATTTTCTGTGAAAGGAGGACTGATTGGATGCCTGTATGGCAGGAGCAAGTCGACCGCTGCACTTTTAGTCATTTCCTTGATTTTCAAATGTAATCAATGACGGTATGAACTTTGATTTGCTAAATAGAAGACTTTTAATGCTGGTTATGGACCATACTACACAGGAAGATTGTTCTAAGGCTGACTTATATAATTCAGAATGAATCAAAAGCCAGTGCAAATAGGATATGATAACTCATAAGTTCTATTTATACCCTTTAGGCTTGATGCATCAGTTTAAATTGGACTTAGAGTTCGTGCATAGCCTGCCAACAATATCACTTCTTAAATCTTAGAGAGTAGTGTGTTGGTGTGTGGTGTTCCGCTGTTGATTTCATCACTTGTGTTTTGATTTCCTGTTCTAGATATTATTTGCCATCTGACAATATTTGTCCTGCGGTCACACAGATGGTTGTTTTTCTGCACCTTTTAAATCATTTGTTCAGTGATTTGGTCTGTGTTTGTTGTGCTCATGGCAGAGTCAGTGCAGGGGTCCGTATGTATAAGTTAAGCACCACAAATTTTATTTGCAATTTCATGTGGGATGTCTAGGGGTGTCCCAAATATTTATAGATTTATAATATTATATATAAATGTTGTAAAAGTATTAAAACCACCATGGCGGCACGATGGAGCAGTGGGTAGCACTGTGGCGTTCCAGTTCTTCCTGTGCTTGCGTGGGTTTCTTCCGAGTACTCCGGTGTCCCCCCAATCACAAAAATGTGGTTGGGTTAATTGAATAATCTAAATTTCCCTTAGTTGTGAATGAGTGAGTGACTGTTGCCCTGCAATGGACTGTCCAGGGTGTACCCCTGCCTCTCACCCAATGTGCGCTGGAGATGGTAGACCCCATGACCCCAAAAGGGAATAAATGGGTTGGAAAATGAATGAATAAAACTACTATTCTATGCTAAATCCCTTGCCCCATGTCAAAATAATGTCAAAAAAAGCATTTTTTTCATATGATTGTTTATGTTAAAAAAAAAACAAAAAAAAAACTATGACTGAATTATTTGCTGGTTACAAGAGCTAAGGTGTAGGTACAGGGAAAGGGCTTAGGGGTGGGGGTAAGTGGGAGAATAGGAACTCAGCCTAAGAAAGAATTAGACAATAGACTATTTTATGCAATAGCTGCCAAATTATTTTAGCTTTGGTATGTCCTTACATAGACTGACAACCTCCACAAGTGTGGTCAGTTTGGAGGTTCCAATGGTTCCAATGTTGTCAATGGAAAATTTTCCAGCATTCTCAGCGATTACCCAGAATTACTTTTGTGGTACCAGTCTTGCCAAAGCTGTAGCTTGTATGCTCTATGAGGAGATGCGTTTACATTGTTTTTGTCCAAAGCAAAAGACGAATAACAATTCATCAGATTTTACAATTGTGTAAATTCACCTTTCACAATATTTGAATATTAATTGATATGAACATGCTTCAACTTTATTTGCTTATTATTATATCATTTTTATTTTGTTTGATAAGTTCTAAAAATAAGTTTTAGACATCATAATGAAAATTTTAATAAAATTCACATTTTGCATATATGCACGTTTTCCCTTTCCTTGATGCTTCCAGTCCAAATTTCCACAGTTCTGCTTAAGTGCTCCAGCAACTAAATGGTTCAATTGCAAAGCTTAAGGGGAAAACAACAACTGTCTGCCCTTATGACACCCACCTGACGCCATGAGGTTTAGCTTAATAACGATTACCTACTGATAAGAGTTGGTTGCCTTGGGTAACCTGAGCGTAGTTTGAAGATGTGATCTCTCCTGCAACAATAAAAGCTAATCACAGATAATCACCACACCGCAGGCAGCCAGCATTTATAGCTCTGCTTTTCCCAGTTTTCCAGCTTTCTCAAGATGACGTTCAATCTGCTCAGTATGTCTTCTGTTGCCAGCACTTTGTTTGGACTGGTTTGTTTTTAAATAAAAGTGGTATTTGCGTATAAAACTTTTATTTTGTCTGGATTTCAGGTCTGTTTTCTCCTGAAGGAAGATCAAAAAGTTTTTTGTTTTTTTTAAATAACAATTATTTGTAATTAACATTAAAATTATGTTTGCATGGAACCAATCTACACAATCTCTTCAAGTAACATCAAAGGGATTTTTTTTCAAGTGTAGGGTTTATTCATCTGTAAAAATGACTTCTTTGCCTCTTATGTTCACTCTCTTGTTTTATTGCTTCATGCTCTCCTCCATCATAAAAGCTAGATGAGCTTGAGGCCACAAACTGTTAATTGCCTCTCATACTTAAAGCTTCTTCCTCAGATTTATTGTAGAGTTATATTCTTCGTATAAATCCTGCTGGTGACGTTCGACAATGCTTTGCATAATCTTTGCGGGCTAAGCCCTCATAACATCCCTCCAACTGTGTAGTTGCCACTTCTTCACAACAGTTGGCAAACTTGAATTCTCTCTTCACATTCACCTCCTACATGACACTGGGGCAGACATTTACATACACCATTAGAAGTAACGCAGAGCTGGAGAGTCCACACTGGTTAATGGAATCATTTGATTGCACATTAATATTTTATAGAGTGGATGTTGTCAACATGGTGTGATTCTTTAAATGGTTTTCATTTGTAAAAGCTTATCTTCCTGCAGCATATGACAATGGGCTGTTGTTGGGTATGGGTGGAATATCCTATAACAAACACAGTAATTTATTACATAGTAATAATATGAGTGACAGTGTACAGTTGTGCTCATAAGTTTTGCTTTCTTTGCCAGTTTTCAGAAAATATGAATGATGACACAAACCCTTTTTTTTCTCACAGATAGTTAGCGGTTGGGTGAAGCCATTTATAAGCAAACAACTTTTTTTACTCTTTTTAAATCATGATTACACCAGAAACATTCCAAATTAACCTGATTCCCCCGTTAACATCAGTGACAGTCTCTTGAGGTAGTTGTCAATGAGGTTGGTAAAGCAGCCCATTGTTCTTTGCCATTCCTCTAACTCTTGTAAGTTCTTGGGCTGTCTTTCATGAACTGCACGTTTGAGTTCTCCAAGAGTGGTTACGATATTAAGGTTAGGAGCCTATATTAAGCTCATAGATCCCCAAAACATCAGTCACCCGCCTCCATGTATCACAGTGGGAATGGTGCTCAGTTCATCAAACGCTTTATTGACTCCTCTCCAAATGTAGTGTTTATGGTTGTGACCAAAAAGTTCAATTCCTGTCTCATCGTTCCAAATAACTTTGTTCTAGAAATCTTTAAGCAGTTTGGAAAAGCTTGCCATTGGTAAGCTGTATACTTTGTAGAGTTTGTGTAGTATTGGCAACTTCTGGCAACTTGAACATGGCTCATCTGCCTTTTAAAAAAAGACTAAAAGAAGAAATGAAAACAATAGTAGAATAAATATTATCTCACATCTGTACAGAACAGCAAGAATGACTTGAAGTGATGGAATGGCCCTGATCTCAACACCATCGAGTGTGTCTGGGATTACACGAAGATATCTGAGCTTAGTTCTGTAAGAAGTTTAGGAGACCCTTCAAAACCTGTGTGCATGTGTTATGCATTTTTAGATTGTACGTACAAATTTAGGACTTCCATTTTTAAAGCATTCTTTGTCCCAACAAAGTTCCCTGGGCTACAATATAACCTTGGTCACTGGTGAACATGCACTGTTCCATAGGTGCTCACACGAGTCTTCTCTGCATATCCATTCAAAATAGATGAGTAGGTTAACATTGTAGACAATGTATTATGCAGCATTTTTTTTATTTTATTTTATATTTTGAAAGTTGTTTGCTTCAGATTGGTTTTTACCATTTGTTGGGCTGCTTGCTGTATGTGATCAAAGTCATGGAGAACTGAAAGTACAGTAGTTCTTATTTCAAGTCAACTGATATGTGCAAAACAGCTGGCTCTGTGCATGTCTTCCTTCCCTTAGCACTTTACCATATTTGGCCTATGTCCAGTGAGATAGTAGTCAGTCTGCACTGGACCCAGGATTTAAATGTATGATATAGTACATTGAAACTAAATGCTTTAGCCAGTATGTTGTGACACCAACAAAGTATCGCTACTTTAGTTTCTCAGTTATTTCAATATTTTCCCTTTAAATTTGTTGATTTTAATTCCCACAAAAATTCCAATAGCATGTTGTCATTCTCTTAAGTCTTTTCCTTAGTGGAGAACTATAAGAATTTTAGAGGATCATGAGGAGCGAACAACTGCAGCTGTTTGGGATTTAGGCGTAGTGGTCCTCTGTGTGCAGCAGATGTATACGGAGAAGCAACCTCAGAGACTCAAGAGTGCTAGATTGCGGCATGGTATTGATGGATGTTGGCCTGTTGTCTCTGTTTACTTGTTTGCATTCATATGATATGCAGACTTTTGACCTTGTCTTTGCCACAGGCATTCACTTGTACTTGTACGAGCTTGGTCCCCACAGAGCGTAGCATGGTGTGCATGGATTTTCTCTAAATATCTGCTTTGCTCAAGGAGCTTTTCACAGCATAATCAGTTTTGCTCGTTGCATGCATCACTTACAGATGTACTTAAACAGCTGTTCTTGGCTCTCAAGCAGTTCCATGTTCTCTTGGTTGATTTCCTTCTATACGTGTGCACCTTGATGCTGAGAAGAGCTGCAGTTGTCTACTGAAGCCCTCTAGCATATTGAATCCAGATTTATTATTTGTAACATCTTTAGCACCGCACTCGCTTTAGATGTTCTCATTCCCTTGTTGAAGGAATGATAATCAAATCATTTTAATGGGATGATGGTACCTACTCCGCCTATATGAGGCTGGAGTAACTCGTTCAATTCATGCAAGCATCATGAAAACAAAATATTTTGTCGAGCCTACACACATCCTAGGATTTTTTAAATGCGGATCAGGAGTGTTTCATTGTTGATTTACTCTTGTAGATCTGATTAAGTTAGAAGTTAATGTTTTTTTTGTGGCAATGCTTGAGTTATTTTTTTTTTTGCACAACCCCCTCTTCTTTGTTTAACACATATTTTCATGACATTGCACAATATTTTCACATCAGTCCTGAAACTGTACAAAAATACAAGTATAACATCTTGTTTTTGAGACAAAATAAAAACCCATAAATCCTCCAAACAATGTGAAAATTGTATTTAAAAAAGGAAATACTTTCTTAAACCTTGTATATTTTTTTTGTCCTTGTGCTTTTTTGTGCTTTGTACTTTGAAAAACACAAGCCATATCACAGGTATTGTTCTCTCGAGGGTTACTTATTCCACCATTTTGGGGTCTGAAAAGGAAACTGAAAGACAGTTGCGCATTTGTTCGTTTTTAATAGTGATGTCCCGATCAGGTTTTTTGAGCCCCCGATCAAAACACAAAACACATTCAATAAAGAAACCACACGAGACGGAGCTGCTGCGTTCTTTCTTGGTGTGTATTGAGTGATCAATCAAATGAATAGAAATATCTTTTACAATCTAAAATATACATAAAGAAAGGCACACATATAACAACTTCATTCACTCATCCCTATTACCCTTTATAAGAGAAGGATGTGTGCAAATAGAAAATGAAAACAAAAATATAAATAAAATACAGCTATCTCTTTAAATTGCTGTTTCATCATGTACATATAGTTCTGAAACACAGAATAATTCGTTGTTAACATTCTCGTTATACTGATAATATTTTAAACTCACTTTGTGTAACTTCTCACAGTGACCACGTGATCTGCATTGTTAGCATCACTAGCTAATCAACGTGGTACTGAAACAATCAACTCAAACAACTCACAAGAACAATATAAACAAACTTTCACTTTGCATTGAAACTTATAACTCAATTTAAATAACCTATTTACATTTATTTACATTCAATACCTGATGAAGGGAAACAAAACACATTCAATAAAGAAACCACACGAGACGGAGCTGCTGCGTTCTTTCTTGGTGTGTATTGAGTGAGCAGTGCCCCCTCCCCTCCTAGGTGAGTACCCCGATAAACAGGCAATTGTAGTCGAGCGATGATCGTTTGATCAGGCATTAACAAAATCTCGAAAACAAGATAAACAGAAATAATATTTTTAGAATAAATTTACAATTTGACCCTTTTCATTTATATATATATATTTTCTTTTAAAATATAACCACAACAAGTGCATGCAGGTTATTAAATCAATCCAGTGTGTACTCTTGACAACCAAATAGCTCAGCAGTGCATCACACTGCAGACATCTTAGCACCGTATTGCAAGTAGTAAACAACATGCGAGTTTAACATGCGAGTTTGCAACACGTGCGTGACGTAGCTGACGTAAACATTCGATCGGTCCGATACATAGAGCCGATCCCGATCAGTTAAAAAATGCCTCGATCGGCCCCGATACCGATCTTTACGATCGGCTCGGGACATCCCTAGTTTTTAAACCAAAAATGTCAAAACTAATAACCTTTTCGAAATCTATGTGTTATATTTGAAATCAAAATTAAATGAATATATGAAGAATAACTGGGTTGCGGGCTCGGTGACTGGGTCCGTGTCGTCGCTTGTTGTGCTCATGGTGGAGAAACATGGATGATTCACTCCAGAAACATAATTGCTACAGCCAATGTTTCACAGACGCACGCGCACACACACGTACACGCACACACACACACACACACACACGCACGCACACACACGCACACAATATTTACAATAAAACCCAATATCAGGTGATCAGAGCAGTGTTTTAAAATTTATACAGAAAATACTAAGGGGTGCTAGTAGGTCTGCACATATTGAACCATAGTCTTAGTTTTTCGTCCTGCTAAAAATACACTAGGAAGTGCTAGACGTTTCAGATAAAATGAACAATACTGTTTTTTGTTGCTATAAACTGCCCTACTGGGTCTATCACATGATGAGCAAATGACTCAAACCTAAAATCTCTTGAGAGGTGAACATCTCTTGCAACAGGAACTGAGCCATCTGCACATGAATAATCAGATGATGCTGAATAGGAAGCCATCCGGCCTTTATTGTGATGGCTATTTAATCTATATATACCTGTAAAAAACAATCAAACTCAAATGAATATTTGATTTATAATAATGAAATTTAAGTGGTAGTTGACTGCATTGATAACATGGCCTGAAGAGCCAGGTTTATTAATTATATGTGCAATAGAAACAATTTGCTATTTTTTTTCCACTGAAGAAAGAATTAAGAAACACTAATCACTACTAAGAAGTATATCACTTTCTAATAACTGAACTATTTGCTGATTGTGCATGTCTGTCAATTATTATTTTAAGAAAATGTAGTTAATTTATGCTGGAATGTCTAGCAGCCTGCATTATTATCAGTCTCGGGAAGAATAACATATTGTGAATGAAGGAAAGAGATGTCACAACAATTCTCATTTTTGGAGGGAAATAAAACATGGAGGTAGAGATATTGGACGGGTGTTTCAAGCCATGGCAGCATGCTTCTGTGAGATTGGGCTCTAAATCTTCTTGTAGCACCATCTTTGCCATGGTATGAAGAACCATCAGTCACTCAACAGTGCCACAGCTGCGTTATTGCTCTTACTGTATCTTATATCCCCTTGTGAATGTGTGATTTCTGCCTTTATCTCTGGGAAATGCTGATCATGAAGCATATCCAGTTCTCTCTAGTTTTGGCCATGTGCAGCAATTGCGTTTTAAACCAAACATACTTTTCCTGAAAATAAGCATTTGTACATTAAACAATATCAGTTTTTCTTTATTATAAATAGTGCTATAATCATGGTTTATCTTTTAGGAACTTGCCTGATGTTTCATGTGAAAATATGCTTTCCGTCTTTTTCAATTGTGTTTAGATTTCTGCCACAGTTTATACATTATAATAAAACTTTGGATGTTTTTGCTGTTAATGTGGGGCTACGGTGACTGATCAACATTAATATTTTGCGGTGACAATAGTTGACAACGAATGTGACATCACTACTCAAATTCACAAATTCTGTGGTGGTTGAACAAATGTTTTTTTGAAGTGAAGATGAAAGGAAGGGTTACCAGATTGCCAAAGGTGACAACCCTGTAATACCATTTGAGACAATCGTAGGTTTGCCAGTGATTCAGAAAGCTAATTTTTCATAGTTTAACATTTTAATGGTGGTTACGAAAAAAGGCGAAATAGTTTTTTTTTTTTTTTTTATCCGTCATCTGAAAACATGTTAAATACTACAGTCTTCTCTCCAGAAAATAAAAATAGACATGGCTATTGCATTCTGTTACATATATGTGCATTGGTCTTAAAAGCCATGTATTGAATGTCTTTATTAAAAGTTTTACATACAAGCCTTTGAAATGTGCAATTCCCTTGTGTTGTGTAAATTTGTGTTGCATTTTATTGCAAAACTTTTAACGGCTACTAGAAAATATTAAACATAGAAATTAATATTTTGCTGATTGCCCTGTTCTAGCATTGTAATGCAATACATGTTTCTTACATGCCGATTAAGCTTGGTAAATGGTATGTCGTGAACCACCTCATTGTGCCCTTTAACAAGACACTTAACCTCAGGACGCACCTTGTCTCTGTATAAGTGTTCTCTAAGTGTTTCCTTAATGATCGTTGGAGAGCATGCTTTTGAAAGTCTAAGGACTCATATTACTTCAGGCTTTTGTTTCAGGATGTGGTCTCGGGGTGCAATATGTACATTTATATACAGGACCTATCTATTTTCATGCATGTTCAGCTGGTGGATCCACGTGAGGGCATTTAAATCTCCACATCTCCGTGTAGTTCTGCTCATTCCACATTGACCACAGGCATTGAGCGAAGCTTCAGCTGCAGTCCAGCGAGGTCACACGTAACACAAACCCAGAGAGGAGAGCCAAACAAGGTTCGATAGACAAGGTTATTTTTTAGGTTGTTTTCACACTAAGAGATTAGTGTGGAAGTGTGTGAACGAAGGGATCTCAATACTGACAAATATACAACCAAGTATTTTTATTTGAGTCAAATGTGTTAAACCATGCCCCTTTGCAGTAGAATATTCAAAATATCTGCATAGGTGTTTGGTAAATGATGTCACTGCCTCAACTATGTTAAGCTACTCCCACATTGCATCAGCATATTCAAACGTCTTCAAAATAGAACATCGAAGAGGTAGAAGGTTACTTTATATTAGTTCAACTGAAAAGCATATTAAGGTTAAAGTTAATGTGTTAATATTAGTGACAAGTTACATTCTTTATGAAATTACTGACCCTCATTAGCATCTAGACTGTTTACCTCAGCAACCAAATGTGGAGATCTCTATCTTCTCTGAGTCTGCACATGCTCAGAATTGATTGTGAGTAGAGATAAGGGTGAGCAGGAGTCTGCATGGACTCAGATCTTTGACTGTATAACGTGGACAACGTGTCAGTTATGTCACTTATTGGTTTCCGGGAGGTGAAATGAGGGTCAGAGTGAGCGTCACTCAGAAGAGATTGCAAGCAGAGATGAGGATAAGCAGGAGTCTGCACATGCTCAGAAGGGATCATGAAGAGAGATAAGGGCGAGCAGGAGTCTTTACATGCTCAGAAGTGACCGCGAGATGAGATGAGGAGAAGCAAGTGTCTGCACATGCTCAGAAGTTATCGCAAGCTGAGATGAGGGCAAGGAGAAGTCTGCACATGCTCGGTAGTGATCATGAGCTGAGATCAGGGCAAGCAGGAGTCTGCACATGCTCAGAAGTGATCGTGACCATGAGATGAGATGAGGGCGAGGAGTCTGCACATTTTTTTCTGTATCATGTCCATTGTAATGCTGACAATTTAAAGGTTGAGAAAAGTGCCATTGACTTTTGTGTGGTTGGGGGGAGGGGGCTTTTTTCTTTACTACAGCTTTGTTTCAGGTACAATGGATGCGCCTTCAGCTTCGTTCAGCTTGTTGGGTCTGAGACACTTGGTTCTCCATTCAACAATCATCCCATTTAGCGTTGAGCAGCTCTTATATTTACAGTGGTGCAGAACCAATTTGATCTGGTTCAGACTTTAATGACACAGTGGGAACCATGTGAGAAGGCAACCTTATACACATTTGCATTCAAATGCTCCCCAAGAACTTTGTCTCGTGACAAGTTGCTCAAGGGAGAACACAGACTCTGCCTAATTGGGTATTGATTGACCGTGTTTCGACAAAGGAGACAATGAATTTCCACCTGGAAAAATGGTTCAGAAATACTCACTCAACATCTATTTCTACAGCAGAATAATTAATGATGCAGGAGGGCATGCCTGATTAGGCTAAAGATTGGGTGTATTTGGGGACGTCATGTCGCAGGTTATATTGTACAAGCTACAGTGGTGATGTTTGTGTATACAGAGAGACAGAGAGAGAGGGAGGGGGGCAAGCTCATGCGGCACCCTCTGAGGTATTAATTTAGCCCTTAAATTGGTTTCCTGCTTTGCTTTTCATTGTCCTGGGAGTAGTGATGAAGTCTAATACGCTTGTGTGGTCATGTTGAAACAGGAACAATTTAATGGGACTGTACAGTTAAAAACTAAATGGTTTAAACATGAACACAATGTTTCTTTTGCAATGTGTGCATCGTGGTGAAAGAAAATGATGATATGTTGTATAATATTAAAGTGGCAGCTAATTTGCATTGCTGGGAGTTTAATTAGCATTCATCGATTCAAACAGACAGATAATGTGGATGGTTTTGTCCTGGGATACCGCTGCACAATGCCAGCTTCACTTTGTTATTGGTCATCCGAAGTGCTTTAGCATTTTATGTCCCAACTTATTCCTGAAACCAAGGAGAGAAAAGTGGTAGCTGCAAAACGTTTTTCTGTTTTTAATATGCAATATGCAGATATACATTTTAACGGAAGATAACTAATGCTTTTTACCACTGTCCGCTTCTAATAATAAACAGAACATTTTGAACATTTCAGAAACTGAGGTCTTTGTTGTTTCAGAATCTTGTATTTGCCAGACGATCTTACTTCCCTACCCTTGTAATCTATACAATGCACCTTGAAGATGGTCATAAACGTTCTGCGGTGATGTCATCTGAAATTGATTTATTTTGGCAGCCCTGTATGTTACAGGGATAGATAAAGGGTTGGATTCTATGTATCATTATTTCTTTCTCAGTTCTTCTACTGAAATTGCTTCATTCCCCCATGCCAAAAGCTGCCGCCGTACCCACACAATTGCCTCTGTGTGTGAGAGACAATTCCGTTCTGCAATTCTCAATGGACATATTTTGCCTTATTTCGACCTAAAGTGCATCGCTTTTATTAGATGCTTTAGTTGCATTCAAGCCCTTGTTACAGTAAAAGAAAACATAATAATTTACAGTTTTGAAATGGAATTACTTGTACATGGGCTTTGTATTTTACTGTTTTCTTGGGAACCTTAGAAAACTCTTTTTTTTTTCCACTGTGAGCCTTAAAAATGTTCTTATTTTTGTTTCAATTTAGCTTATAGTTAAACGATTCATGACCTAAATGATTAACTTTATAATGTTGATGGAATGTGTTTTGTTCATCATGATACATGCTTGTTTGTATATTGAGAAATTGTATTTTGATATGTTTTCAGCTGGTTTTTCTTGTCACTTTGAGAGGCCACTGACCTGATCTCCGGAAGAGGTCTTGAGCTCTTCTCTCAAATTAGCCAGACATTTGCATATTCATGAGCCATCTGCTTCATGCTTGTAAGTCACTCTCTGCTGATGACCATGACGCAACATAACTTCCAAGGTTATAAAAAGTTCAGAGTTTATACGATAGATTCATAGGATTCGGAACACTTGAAGTTGGCAACTTTAGCATTGGTAAATGCACAGATAAGCTCAATAACATTCTACTTGCCTGCCTGTCTGTATCTGTGCCTATTTACCTACCTACCTGCCTGCGTATCTGTCTGTGTCTACCTACCCACTTGCCTGCCTGTATATCTGTCTATGTGTCTACCTAGCGGCTTGGGCGCCCATCTGTCTGTCTGTCTATATTTTTCCACCTACCTTCCTATTTACCTACACTGTGTCTACCCGCCTATCTGCCTGCTTGTCTGTCTGTTTCTGTGTCTACCAACCTACTTGCCTGCCTACCTGCCTGTCTGTCTGTCTCTGTGTCTTCCTACATGCCAACCTAAAGGTGTCTCATTCAGTCTATCTGTCTCTCTGTCTTTGTGTCTACCCACCTACTTGTCAGTCTGTTTGTCTCTCTGTCTACCTATGTCTGTGCCTACCCACCTGCCCACTCTGTGTTTACCAATCCGCCTACCTGTCTCTCTCTCTGTCTGTTTGTCTACCTATCTCTTTACCTACCCACCTGTCTCCATGTGCGTCTCTGCTTACCTTCCTACCTACGGTACCTACCTACATGCCTGCATGCCTACCTAAAGATCGAATAATGTAAACAAGTTATAAAAATACAGTTTCCCACTAAAGTAATGTTACAAATGTGACTAAAGCACCAGACATATTTAAGCTCTGTAATGGAGTTGATTCCATATCCCAGGTGTACTCAGTTTGATTTGAACTACCAGTGCGTGTTTTCCCCATATTCAAAAACATATTCCACTTTGATGCTTTAGAAATCCATGAATCAATGTTTATTTTCTTTAGCATATAAGACATTGTTTCAAGTGATTTTTATTGCTCATGCTATATGCAATTATTTTAAAGGAGTGCTTTTTTTGAGAACTGAACTGAAATGTTGAACATGATTGATGCCCCTTTTTCAATCTGATAGGGAACCTCTATTAGCCAGCAGCATTAAGTGCCTGACCGTTTTACTTGGATCTGTAGTGCTGCCTCAAAACTCTTGCTAAACAGTAGTGCCTGAGGATTGCTTTCTTTCCTGAATGCTCCCTGTGGCCTCCATTGGATTGTGGCACTCGTATACAGCTGTAAACTGTTGATGTTATGGGTTTATTATGGATTTCATCATTGAGATTGAAAATCAAATAGAGTAAGATATAAAACATTAAACTAGTCATGGAACAGTCAAAGTTAAACAATATTGAGGAAATAATACAAATGGCATTGTTTTCGACTAAATGTTTCTCAAACCATTAACATTATTAATGGAATGTGCTGATCTTAGAAAAAATGAACACACTTAACCCTATATTTTTTATAGAGAATAACCACAGACATGAAAACAAAGGCAAAAACTTTTATCAGAAATTATCTACCTTTATGAGCCGTGCTGAAGGTTTCAGTCTGATGGGGAATTGTATAGCTTTTAAACATGTTATTTGGAAATGTTGGTCAAATCTAAAAAATAAAATAGCTTAAAATATAGCTGCAAAACAGTAAGATCATTGCATCAACATGGTTTAAAAGTTGTTTAAACGTTCCAATCATTAACAAACAAAACAAAAGTGTCTCAACCTTCTTTTAATACATTCAGCCCTTCGGAGATTTCTCATGTACTTGTTTAGCTCAATTTGGATGAAAATTGGAAAATTTGACTAATTTCCAAAATGAGGCACACATGTTGAGTTCTGGTACATTTTTTTGCACTATTTGTCTATTAGCCTGTTTTTGCAAAAACCAATTGGCTCTGTTGAAATAATGGTCTGATGTGTGCTGTAGCAACTGATTTATTCAGCTTTTCTTCTGTTGAACAGTTGATTTTTTTTTTAAGTCTTGATTTTCTAATACCACCCAAATTCCACAAAAGATTTTTTATTTTCTTTTCCATTGACGTTCACTTCAAGCTTCTAAACACATTAAGGGACACAATAAGAGACATCTTTCCCGGAGGTCATTTGTATTTTTTTGTCAGGCATTGGTGACATTTTTAAGTGCAGGCGCTGTGAGGGTTGTGGGAAAGGCTGAAAGTGAATGAGCACTAATGGGATCTTGTTGTCGAGCGTATCAGACCAGAACAGTGTTGCGATGTGCTCTTTATCGACTCATGGACTGTACCTGTATGGGTAAGTGATGCAGGATAGACAGAAAGAATGACAGAACAGCTGGCAGATTCAATGTCAGAACAACTGGTAGCAGAACAACAGAATATTGAAAGAACAAAGCTATGGACAAGGATGAATAAGGACAGATGATGCTCCATCACCAGCATTAGCAACAGCACACTCAACCGTCACATCGCTGAAGTTGCAATCTATATGTGTGTAATCGTGTGTCGATAGTCACAACATTGACGTTCGATGGTGCAGCACCAGATTTTCTTTTTTTTAACTTCCTCATTTTTGGTTTGTAGCTGTTATTGCCTAACTGAGTTCTGTTAGAACAACATTTTTTTCAAATTCCTAGAATTGCAGGGAATTAAAAAAAATGCAAAAAAAAATTCAATAAGATTGTATTAATTGATTTATTATTTTTTTTTATTGATGTGCTGTTTAAAAACAATATGTTAAATTGCGTTTATTGCATTTGGAAACTAACCCCTTCAGATATTAGATGAGCTTGTTCGACCAGGAAAAGTGTAATTGTGTAAAAACCCAGTCTGATCTATGGTTCCTGCAGTCTGCTATATTTACGACCATTGTGCACCCAAAGAAACAGCAGGTTACTCCATCAATTGATCGTTTTATTTTTTTGGCCCAATGGCTTGGGCATTTTTCCAAGATGGTAATGCCAGGGTCTGAATCCACTAGCTCATCTTGTAAAACTCTTTTAAAGGAGTAGGAGTATAATGAATGAATTGGTCACTACAAAGTGCAGATCTTCACCTTAGTTTTTTATTTATTTATTTGCTATCCATCCTCACCTTGTCTTTTTTGTATTAATCCTAGCTGATGTTACTCAGGGAATCAATAGATGCGTCCCAAGGTTAAACCCACAAGGACAATGTTTGCCATTATCAGTTAAAATGTCAAGGTGAAGACTTCATGTGAAACTGAGGAGGAAGAAAGACGAAGAAGATGCATAAGCGCGTCTGCTCTGAGCTGCTTTTGAATCAAAGAGGATTAGTCATGTTATGAAGTTTCAGTTTAACCGACGCTATCATCAGAAGCAGACAGGATTTGTTCCTTAATCAGACTAAAGCTGCATAAGGACGTGCGGTTTGGTCGCAATCTGATTGGAGGAGATTGTTTAGTTTTATTTTATGTTAATGTAACTCAAAAACCCGGCCACATGCCCTTAAACAGACATTTTTTAATGTATAAAAAATAACAATCATCACATCCACAAATTAAGAAAACTTGTTGCTCCCTGTTCTTCACTACAGTTTTCCTTAAAACCTATGAACACCTCAGAGAAAGCCTTGATGAAGAAAAACTAGAAGCATTTTCACCGGTTCATCTAGCCCTTATGTTACATCCACCCCGGGATGGATGGCAGTTCGACAGATGTCCTTCTCGCTGCTTAAAGCTGCTCTGCCTGGTTTTCTGCTGATAGATAGCCTATGTTCATACAGCAAATATGCTGCAAGACCACCTAAAGATGCAGAAGAACCTTAAAATCTCTAGCCTGAAATATTGACTGCTTCACTTGAATGTAAAATATGGTTCCACACGGTTTTACTAAAATTATTGTAAATCACACATGTCGCTAAAGTCAGTGAAACTTTGGCTATTTAGCTGTCGATCTGCGCGACTGAGGAGGCTGGTTACCCGGTGATGGCTCTCTTAGCTTAGATTAGCAAAGATCATTGAATCTGATTAGACCACTAGCATTTCAATATAAAAATGTGGAAAGTATTTGAATATGAATCTTTGTTTTTCTTTTAGAGTTACTTGTCGATAGCTCGCTTAGCTTAGCATAGATCCTTGACTCTGATTAGAATATGAAATAGAGTTTGAATATTCACTCTTTCAGAGGTACACTCTGCTGTAATACAAGCAGAACATAAAACATTTGTTTCTGCACAAAACAACATTGCAAGTTTGAGGCATCGAGGTGGAAATGTGGTTCTTTGGGGATGCTCTTCTGGGGACAGGAACCCTGCAATATATGAGTGAGGCCATATATTGTTTTTTTGGCCATCAACCTCCTTCCCTTATACAAAAAAATGAGCTTGTCTAGCATGACTATGACCTGAAACACAAAGCCAGTGCAGTCCTAAACGGAAGCGTGAGCACTGCAGTGTTATTTGTAAATTATAATATTAAAGTGTCTTGCTGGGGTTCTACAAAGTCTTTCCTGTCTTGTTTAGGCCTCCATGAAATAGTTTTGTAAAGAAGTTTTTAGGCAATAACATTAGT
Source organism: Danionella cerebrum (assembly GCA_007224835.1). NCBI lineage: Eukaryota > Metazoa > Chordata > Actinopteri > Cypriniformes > Danionidae > Danionella > Danionella cerebrum. Next base: position 298,110 of record SRMA01027430.1, on the reverse strand, counting down.
ATTGTGTTTGGGTGACTTCTGTTCTGGCTAAAGAGCCTGATGGAAGCTCAAATGATATGCTTAAGACTTTTAAAAGAAGAACATTGATTTTTGTTTGTTGGGTTTTTAGTCAGACTGCAGCACTAATAGCTTGCCATTAAGAGACTTAGCTCTCTCACTTCAGGCATTGAAGTACCACTTGCCATACAATTAAACGATTGAATGTTTGCGTCAACTCAGTGCTTGATTTCTAAATAAGGGTTATTTATTTTGATCACAGCATCAGTTGGACTGTGATTAGCTTGAAGGCCCAGGATGCTATAACTGATCAATTCTGGTGTGCAGCTAAGGAGAGTTAGGACCATATTTTTACCATATATAGCACAGAGAGGGGCCATAAGTCATTGAATTCCTGCTGCTTGAAGTTTTGCCCACAGACTAAGAAACAATCAGGCCATAAATTTTATGTGTGGTTTATTCAACAATCAGAGAAAAAGAAAAAAATGTCTATCTAGTTTTTAATCCTACAGAAATCTGTAGAGGATGCTGACGATTCGGATGTACACTTATTGATTTGGAGAGTATCTCCCAGAGATTATCCTGAACAGGGTTATCTTACCAAATATTAAGATCTTTCTTATCAATACACATCAATTCATAACTTTATTGTTATTCTTTTTCTCCCCATCTCATGGTTGACATTTTCTTTGCCTCAGAGCAAATGTTCAAAATGAGATTGGGATCTAACACTGCTTTCCTTTCCTGTATGATACCCATGTAATTAAACCATAAACTGTAATTAAACATAGGTACTTGGGTACAGAACAATAGCAATAGGTGCTCTGAACTGAAAATGTGAAATATTTAGCTCTGTCATACATACTTAAGCATTAAAAATGGCTATTTAAAGTTTATTAATTATATTTATAATCAAAAGATGGGTTTTTGTTTTTTTCTTGTTGCGCTTGGACTAAAAGTAACAGGAGAGTTTGGAGACAGGAGAGTTTTTAGCAAAAAATGACCAAATACATGCCAAGTAGCCACATGATGCACATGGTTATAGAACCAGGAATTCTGCCTTTAATTAAATTATTTCCCAAATATGTGCATTTTTACACTAAACTAATATCTGGAGTTATTTAAGTAACAGGATATTATTTTTTTAAATGACGCTCCAATATATCATCACAAAATCATCAATTATGTAAATAAGAAACTGAGAGACTTACCTTTGCTTTTTCCATGGCCTTCTAAAGACCTAAGTGATTCAACTACCTGCTGAAAAACTGACTTATGGATATTCCCCAGTTTTTCCAGGAGGGGGGTGTTTTAGGTTAACAGGAATGAGTAAAAATTTGACATTTTTTTTAAAACAAAAATTTGGCTATAATGTTATAATAATATTGTGAAAATAAATGTATTTGAAACAAACTTATACATATTGAGATATCAACGCAAAAGAAAGGTTCTTTTTAAAATATCATAATTGTTATATTTTATGGTGAAGTGTAGCATCAGAAACTGGGGACAAGAAATAGATGCTAGTTTTCAGTGTTTTTATCAATGGATAATGTGTAGTAATTCAATAATTATTTAAAGTTATAGCTTGAAGTAGTAATACAAATAAAATGTAGTAGACTGTGCTTAGTAATAAAATGTATTTCTGAAGATATTTTAATGCTTATTTATACTTATAAAGTCCCAGGGACAGAAATGGCACCCATTAAATGGAATGGCTCATAAAATTATCTTTCGGGCCAAATATAATTGGGCTGAGCCTAGCCCCTGGCCCTTGAGTTTGACACGTATGACCTAGACTGTTGTTGAAAACTGAATAGATTCATGAAAATGAATACGTCTCCACTGCTAAGTTAACTTGGTTTACATTCCATTTGCATAGTAATGTGACATGAACAACCAGCTCTCGTGTCATTTGTGTTCAGCATCACTCCGCTCCTGGATTTGTCTCAGCACTCTGTTCTATTTATGAGAAATCAATTGAGTATCTCTTAGCAGAGCTCCTGCTGATTTTCCCTTCATTATGTTTTAACAGGAGCTGCTGATTGAATCGTGAAGTGTGAATAAGTGAGGAAGAACTTTGAACATTTCCAGCTGAGCCGTTTGACAGGTAAATTACTCTGTTTATGTTGCTCTCCCTTAAGAAGTATATTCTGGTCCATCATGCGATCTCTTGGGATCTGACTTTGTGGTTTCCTTCTTCAATACTTTGGATCTTATCTCACTTCCCCTCTGGAGTGTTAACTTTCTCTCTCAGAGCGTGAGAGGGGAAATCAGGTCAACGCATAAGGTGATTCAGAGACGGATGAATCCGGTTGGCTTTCATTTTTGCCACAGCCTGATCTTTCATCATTCTTTCTTCTATTTCCCTTTCCTTCACTGTTATTTTCAGCTTTCCATCAGCTGCACAAATGCTTGCCAGGACGTCAGCCCCATCTGTATATGTATGTGTGGGTTTTTTTTTAGCAGGCTGTCGGTTTGTCAGTTTGTCGGTACGTGTGTGATTTCGGTATTCTTCGCACAAGGTCACTGACAGAACAGAATAAAACCAAGTAGTTCCTGAGGGAAGCCGAGAAAACCGTCTGTCTTCTAAAGTATTGGCTCTCTTGTCACATACATTGTTTTCTACCTCGGGTTTAGTGCTTCTTGGGTGACTTTTATTTTTTTATTTTCTTTTCTTGTAAAGTGTCATGGGCCTGTTTGTGTTTTTGAAACAAAGTTGTAGTAATGGTAGTAAATTGACAAGGTATAGATTGTATAGGAAGAGTTTATTTCAGAAAAAACTTTTTTATAATTTGTGCTCCAGAACCTCTCAGGTTGGGCCCGGGACCTTCCCTGTCAATCAAAATCTGTGTAATCAATAAATTTACTATCAATTAACTGCGCAATATCTAATTTTATTTAAAGTTACACTTGGTTGTCTATTTCTGATGGACTTTAATCTGAAAAAAAAATTCAAAAGGGGGAAAGTGATTATTCAGCGTGAATAATTCAAGAAGCGAACAGAAACAACATGCTAAAAGTGTTAGCATTCTGCTAAAATGTCAAAGAGACAGTCAAAACTGTTACTCTTTCTTTTAAAACCAGTGGATACAGCAGTTTTTGCAGATCATCATGGTGACGACAGCAGAGTTCAGTAAAGTTAGCTGCAGTGCAGATTAACATATTTCGGTTCCTCTGCTCAATAGCGCTAAATGTTATTAAAAGACAAATTAAACCTTTTTTAAATTTATGTTTCGTGGTGGACAAGCTGCAACTATTTTTGTAAAACTATGTCTTCCTCCACGTTCGTTAAAATACATTGCCAGCAGACCCCGTGACCCCAAAAGGAAATAAGCAGGCAGGAAAATGGATGTCATTTTCAGAGCATCATCACATACGTCACTGAGCTGCATGAGTCTATATTAAATAGAGGACAGAAATGCCATCTTTGACTAAAGATAGTAACAATGTATTCCCTGGAACAGGCATTTGTTTACAAGGAAACAAGTTTGTCATGTGTTTTTACTTCCTGCAAAAGTCTCTGGCTTGTTTTAGTCAATTGACCATTGAAATGCTGCAAAAAAAGTATGCGTAGCATAACAGTGGTGTGCTCCGTTTCAGAGCAGGAATTAGGAGTGTGGTGGGATTGTGCATGACCGGGTAAAACAAAAACTATTCAAATCTTTTTTTCTTGAAGTCTAAATCCAATATCATAACAATTTTTTATCAATTGCATATCCTAAACTGCTTCGCTGTTTCTCATTGCAGAATGTCATTCATTGAGGTTTGTTGCCTTTTTGTAGAATAAAAAAAGAAAAAAATTGAGGAATAATTGATGTTCAGATTTCTTAACTTTTAAAGTTTTGATGGCACAGGTAGCAGAGGTCAGAGATGGAAGAGATCTTGCTTAGACTTTGACAACCTTCAGATAAGATTGGCATGATGAGAAAACGAGCACATAGGGCTCAGATGACCCCTCAGAGCTGATGACTACCGGTCAGTGGCAAAAAAGTCCACAGGGAATAAACATTGAGCTGGATGTAATGCTTCATGAACCCATCGTAAAGCAATGTCTCGAAGAAAAAATGATGATGACCTTTTGCACAAGCACAAACATCAACTGAGAGAACGGAAAAGGAAGACTGAGACATGAGAAACGATTTAAGTAAAACTATAGAATAAATCATTTCTGTGAGCATTATGCTATAAAGGAAATCTTCAGCCTATCTTCATAGTGAAATACATGATTTAAAACTGATCCTCAAGATGGAAAACTCTTTTCTGGGCAGAAATGAAATATTGCCAGTGATTGGTTGTTGAGTTCAGGCTGCACATCAATCCTTTTCATGCTTCCACGTATGGGCGCCACAAAAACCATTTTCAGTGAGGTGATCATTTCTGATTTAATTTCATACATGTTTGATGTTTTCCCTTTGTCCTTTCCACCGACTAAACCAAAATCAAAGTGACCTATTTTCCTCAAGAGATGAAAACATTCACAATGACTGGAGTAGATATTTCAGCATCCTCCCTTTTAATTCTTAATTCAAATGTTATGTCTTAATTATTATTTTTTTAAATTACATAAAATAATAAATCTCAAAGGTGGTTGATTGGCTGATATTGTATTTGGTTCAGTTAGTTTGAATGCTTGATTAGTTGGCTGGTTTATTTGTTGAAGATCCTTGTTTGGTTTGGTTGGTTAATTGATTTGTTGGTTGGCTGATTTATTAGTTTGAGTTTGTTGGTTAGTCAGTAATTTAGTTGAAAGATTTGTGGTTTAGTTGGTTAATTGATTTGTTGGTTGGCTGATTTATTAGTTTGAGTTTGTTGGTTAGTCAGTAATTTAGTTGAATGATTTGTGGTTTAGTTGGTTAATTGATTTGTTGGTTGGCTGATTTATTAGTTTGAGTTTGTTGGTTAGTCAGTAATTTAGTTGAATGATTTGTGGTTTGGTTGGAAGATTCGTTGGTTTGCTCGTTTATTTGTTTGAGTTGGTTGGTTGTTACATTAGTTGGTTGATACAGTTCATGTAATTGGCTGGATGGTTATTAGTAGGGTTGGGCGATATCTCGATATTTAAAATATATCGAGATATTTTTTAAACTCGATATGAATTCTGGCATATCGTATATATCGATATAATGTCTATATTTAATTTTCGCCAATTTGCTTGTGTGCCTTCTCTGTGCTGCGCTCGTCCGCGCCTCCTTGCTTTTGTTCCCCCTCCCCTTGCCTGTCGTCTCAATCAACATGGCGGCCCCCGCAACCAGCCCGGAGGTTACAGAACTTGTTGCAAAAAAAGAACAGCTGGCTCCATTATATGGAAATACTTTGGTTTTAAGTCATAAGATGAAAATATATTTTTTGCTTCATATCGCCCAGCCCTAGTTATTAGGTTAATTTGGATGGTAAGTTGGTTTGTTTGGATGGTTGATTGGACTGGTTGTTTGGTTGATGTAAATGACTGGTTGCTTGGTTGGTTGATTGATTAGGTTGGTATGCTGGTTTGTGTTGATGGTTGGTTGATTTTCTTTTTTTATTTGGTTATTTTAATTGGCTGTTTGGTTAATTGTTTTGGTTGGTGTGGTTGATGTAATTGGCTGGTTGGTAAATTGGTTTGGTTGGCTGGTACGTTTTTTTTTTTCATGAATTGATTGTGTTGTTTGGTTTGGTTTATTGATTGGTTAATTTGGTTGGTTACTTGATTGTTTGATTTGGTTTGTTTGGTTGATTCATTTAGTTGATTTGGCTGTTTTTAATTGGCTGGTTGGTTAATTTGGTTGTTTGCTTTTTCTTTGATTTAGTATACTGGTTTTAGTGTATTTAATTGGTTGGTTGGTATAGTTGATTTTGTGTGGTTGGGTTGATTTAAAGGACTGGTTGGTTACATTGGTTACCCTTGTTCGTGTGTGCTGTTTTTTTTCTTACTTATGTAATGTCTTCTGCCTATCCGATAAACAGAATTGTTTAAAGGTAATAGTAATTAATTTTGTTTTAGTAATTTGTTTTAACTTGTAATTACCATTTTATAAATGTTTTCATTCGTGTTTTAATATAGTTAAGAGAAATAAACTTCTTTATAGTGCTTGAAATAGAACAGCTCTCTTTGGGCTGCTCAGAAATGACGTCAGTGTCCGAAGATCTTAATGCACTTATGAAAGGTGCTACATCAAGTGTTCTGAGTGGTCACCTGTGGCTCTTCTATTCCTCCTATTATAGGTTTTCAGTTCCCTGCTGTAGCCACATTGCTGAGCTTAATTTGTTCTTATTAGATTTAATTAGCCCCGGATCATGACCAGTCTTTACCCAACAGAACGATTATAATGTACAAATGAGCGGATTTGAAGGACTGAGGCCCACTGGCCCAGTGCTGATGAAGATAGTAAAAAACTTACTCATTATATTGCCAGAACTGACAAATGGCTGTAATAGTGTTATTTCTCTTCTGTCTGTAGCCATCATCCATCTAAAACTCCTGATAGATCTGAAGTGATGTGTCCATCACGAACATAATTCGATTGCCTCTGTTAAAAAGAGCATCCATAACTGTCATGTATAAGAGATGCTATAGAAATGCATTTAATAGCCTGTACATGTAAAATTTCTACACATAAATATAAATTAATTGATTTTAAATTGAAAATGCATAATATATGGACACTAATTGCCTTTTTTTCATTGAACTAAAAATATCAAGATTTCAAGATAATTATATACATAAAATATATTATGTTTTTTTTTTTTGTCATTTTGAGAGATTGCTATGCATTTGATCAGGGCAGTTTTTTGATTTGGCTGCTGCAAGTGTCCAGAATACAGTGAATCTACAGTATTTTGTTGACTTCATGACATTATACCAGTTTGTGACTGATAGAGAGACATCTGCCTTCTAGAGTGATAAATCTAAACTAAAAAGACATTCAAGCTTCACCTACTTTTCAAACCACAATCAGATGTAAATTATTACCAATATGTGTGAAATTTAGTGACTTTCGAGCCCTTTTTGACCCTTGAAAATGCACTAAATCTGCAAAACATTAATACTCTAGGCAATTACAATAGGGTTCGGTGCTTGAGCCCTAATCAGCAGCATCTGAAAGCATATAAGACAGTCAACCTAGTTGCTTTACTATGTCTCATAGACACATTAAAAAAACCTCATTTCTTTTTGGTATTTCCATTTCTAGATCTCCTAAGAACACCTGAAATTTGTTGTAAACAGAGCTGCAAATATGGCCGCTGGGGACCAGTACTGCAACTGTTATGCTGACCTCATAATCTCAGTTTCTATTCAATGCAATGGATTTGTATGTCAAGGCACAATGATTGAAAAGCTCATGTGTAGCATCCACTATCCACAGGAGTATAGTAAGTTTTCAACAGATTTTAGTTTTCCATTTCATGCTCATGTCACCAGAGACATTTGTAATTTTCCCATCTTTTATGTGCATGATTGTCACTCATGACAAGCTTCAAATGCAGACCAGGGATCCATGCAGCATTTCAAACAGCACAGAAAACAAGCACATCGATTGATTTATGATTTCCATGCTCTGTAAAATTATAGTCTTCAGTGTCCTTAACAGCTACCACCGCACCGAAGTTACATAGCATATTGTTTCTGCATTCTCTTTTTGGTGAATATAGCCATAAATCACACATTCCTGGGTCATATCATGTTTTTGTGTAAACGAATCTCAATGTTGTGGTCTGTTTGTAGTCACGAGTTCATGTCCGAGCAATCATTCCTAATAAGAAGAGGTTTAGTCATGAGGTTACCATCTGTTCACCAGCACAAGGAAAGGTGCTTTATTTCAATATAGATTTTAGATTTAGAGCAGTTTTCACCTCATCTGTTTCAGTTCATGACTGGGTTTCAGTCTATGTGAGACATTGATGATCATTAGCACCTGTTTGCTATAACTGGTGTATCATACACCTGACTATCAAATCTCTACATTTGTGCAAGAGCTGATGCTGATTTGATGTAACTATGATATTATATCATAATTACTCCGACCCCTTGTGTTGCAACCAGGGCTGACTTTTATTTTTAAACTGTGACATGGCGAAAACTATTTAACATGCCTTTAAAATCACATCTATCAATTTCTCTTTGTTCTTCTTTGTCGAATTCAGGAAAGTGACCCAAGGTTTATAAAATTGACCTGTAAGAGATGTGTTTGATCAAGTATTGAAGTAAAGTTGTGAAGGAATTCAGCGGAGAGAGCTGGGAAAGCCTTCAGATGGAGGTTGTGTTTGGAATACTAATAGAAACTCAATCTAAAGCTGAAGTTTGCAGTGCTTTCCCTCGAGACGTGCTGCAGTAAGACTGAGACCGGCTGCTTGAGAGAGAGACAGAAAGAAAGCAAGCAGATACATCTCATAACCTTCAGGCTTTGGGGGAACTGCTGCACAGATTTGCTGCTGTGAGTTTAGATAAGACTATAAATATACTAGTGATGGCCACCCTAGAGAAAAGAGAGTTCCTGAGGTACTGCATGCTGATGCATAGATGCACGGGTCAGAGATAGACATGTAAGTGATGCCAATATTCCAGTACTGCCTTTTCCATGGAGCACATTCAATGCATAAACTGTTATTTGTATTTAATTATATAAATTCATTTTGGAAAATAATTGATAATTGTACTCAAAGTGACTTTTTTATACATCTACAAAACCATTGTTTGAAGTGTAAATGTTATTTTGTGCTTTGAATCCTGTGCATTCTGCCTGAGGGTACACAAAAGGCTGTAAGTGAGGAGAGTGTCAAATATCACTACTTAAAATGATTATTTATTTCAAACAATTACATGAACATGAATTTTGCAGTTTGATCTGTGTAAAAATGAATAGTTAGGTTGGGAAACTCAATAAACAACATTAAAAAAAAGTTATTCCAAAATCACATTTGAAAATCCCATAGTCAATTTTTGGCTTCTGGCATGGTTTTACAGACCTATTCTGGATCCAGCCAATGGATTCAATATCGGTGTTGTTTGTTATTGGGTTTTGAACAGTCTCAAACAAAACAAAAACATTTATATTTATGTCATATTGAATTTGTTGCATTTTGCAAAAAAAAAAACACACACATTTTTAGTCCAATTTATCAAAATGGAGTTATGGCATTTTGGTAAAATAAATTATACAATATTACATAATTATAAAATATACACCAGAACAAAACTTACATGCGCAAATTACACTTAACTACCTAACGATATCTGTCCAGTGGTGTCCAGGCGTTGTTCAAAATGTACAAATGGTTAAAAAGAATACAACACTCTACTATGACACCACAAGTTTTTATGTTTGGGACCCTAGCACCATTCATGCACCTGTGGTTAGTTACGCGGCTAGTATTGCTGAGCCATGGGGCAACCTCCTGCTTTCCCTCTTTATGTGTCATAGGGAGTGACTGAACTGCTGTTCCTCGAGCGGCTGCTAGAGACTGGCACTAGAAGTGAGCAGGTTCTCATTCACTCTAATGTTAGAAAGCCCAGTTTTGTAGCTGAATAACTCATATTTTCACCCTGACTCTGTGGTTTCTTGAGGGGGAGATGATTGACAGTTGTTCAGTTGTGTTATCTCCAGGGGAGTGAACACCTGGTGTGGCGTCTCCTCCTTTGGATGGAACCAGTGAATTTATGTTATTTTTGTTATTTACTTTTCCCATGGACCGTTTTGCATTAAATACATCAGGACAGGAGGGTGTTAAAAGGAAAGGGGCGGGTGGCCCATTTTCAATTCCTGGGAACGCACTTTCATGAAGTTGATGGCTGGCATTGCCCACCTCACCGACACTTCGTCCGTGTTATATACTGTCAGTGACTGAGCACACCTATGTGGAAAGCGATGAAGGATCTCGTGCAGAGTGAAAATGACGCCTCGGCCTGTAACTCGGGCTCATCAAAAAAGTGCAAAACTGATGGCAATTCATTTCAATTTTAGTGGGGTTCAGAAGTATATATATTGGTGGGTTTTCCCAGCCAGTTTTGTTTCACAAGTTTATATAAGCTTCACTATTGGTTGATGATATGAATCAACTACTAACAGATAAACTCTCATAGTTGTGAGTTGTTGAGTCAGTATTGTGTGATAAACACTTTGAATCAAGATCATTGAGAACTTTAATAGATTTCTTAACGGAATGACGATGATCGCATTTTTGGGGCATTTTTCCTATTTTGTGTATTGTTCATTCAATTTTTAATGACCAAAGAAGACACTAAAGCATTGTTTTTTTTAATATACTTATTTATTTTTTTTTGAATGCAAATGTCAGGAAAGTTGCATTTTGGTTTAATGCACAATACACTTTTGAATGTTTTTGCAATGCACGCACTGCAGCTCTAAAAGTAAAGTACGTACACATGTTCTGACTCTGTACTTGGCCTTGCCATCATGCTTTAGAATGGGGAAAGTGCCAGAGCAGACAGGAAATACTGTGTAGTTTGACATGAGATGAAGAGAGACACAAACACCTGTCACCAGCACACGATCTGACAGATCACCTTCATTACCCATCATGGCTACAGATGGGTCTCCTGAAGCCCAGTCCAAGTTTACCTGCGGATGCAGCTTGGGGGTCTCAGACACATACACATCGAGGGGTTCAGCCGTGGCTGGAATAATAGTCAAAACTGGATTCTCTTGTGTTACTGGCTGTCTGCCGCACAATTAATTAATGAGTCAAGGGCACACAGGTTTGTTTTATCAGTCTGGTTTTGACAGGCCTGGTTCATTGAGCATGATCCTGCTGGAATATTTGTCTTGAAGGGTTCGTTTTTTAACCAGATAGAACAATATGTCCATTTTTATCTGAATTGTTGACTCATATTCAGCTTTGTTCGTAATAGTACTGAGCCATCCCATTGGGAGTCATTAGCTTGTTGTAACTTTTCTAAATTTCTGTTTTTACTCGATTTCTAAACAGATTCCGCTAGCATACATACTTAAGTTTTGCTAATGGGTAAGGGTATCATTTGAAAATACTTAAGTAAATTATTTAAATGTTCATAAAGGTTTATAGTAAAGATATGGGTTCCATTTTTTCTTGTTATATATATATTGTATTACATTTTAGACCACATATTACATATTCTATATTGTTTTACACTTTTCTTAGTAATCAAATGTATTTATGACACAGTTTTAATGCTTGTTTATACATATAAAGTCCCAGGGACAGAAATTGCACCCATGCGGCTGAATGGCTCACATATAGTAGTGTGCAAACGTTTTAGACACCAACTTCCAAACAATTATTTTATCTCTGCATTTCACTATTTTAATCTATGTCTTTATTTCAATTTTGAATAATTTTTTCTTTTATATGAATTGTTTTTTATGCTATGACTGGGTTTTTGTCATTTTGTTGTTTTGAGTTAAAGGTCTTTATTAACTTAAACAAGTTCAAGTTTTAATGTTGCGTGTAGTGTGTTGTGTTGTTTTATTAAAATTTACTTTATCTCATGTCGGGCTATTCTTGCTGGTCACGCTCTAATGTTTTCTTTTTATTCTATGCATTGTTTCTCTTGCATTAATCCTAAATAAAGCACTTTGAATTACCTTGTGTATGAAATGTGCTGTACAAATAAACTTACCTTGCCTATAAAAATAAACTTGCCTACAAAATGCAAAGTGAGCGAACAAATAAAAATCTAAATTAACTCAATAATATCTAGCTTTTGCCTTTGAACCACCATCAATTCTTATAAGAACACTTGCACAAAATTGTTGAATTATCTTGACTTGAATTAATTGTTTGATCATCCCATTATTACAAATGTAGAAAGGGGTTTCAATTTGTGATGTTCAAGCTCATGTGAAGAAGCGCATCATGGATGTGAGCAGAGTTTAGGAAACGGCAACAACAGATGCAAAACACTTAAAACGTATTACCTTAAGATGAAAAAAAAGAAGAAGCCCAGAAATTCCATCAGGTCAGAACTGGCTAAAACCAGTTGGACCCAGGTACACCCATCTATTGTCCGTTAAGGTGTGGCCAGAAGTGTCGCTACCAAAGAGTCATACTTCAGAATATCCCAAGTGACTCAAGTATGTGTGAAATTGGGAACTGGGGTACACAAAAATGGCAGAAGGTGCTCTGGACTAATGAGTCGAAATTTGAAAGGTGTAGCAAAATGCTATTTATTCAATGAAGGGTTTGAGAGAGGTGTCTGCATCCAACAGTGAAGCATGGTCCTTGAACATTTGGAGCTGCATTTCAGTAAATGGCGGTTTGGTCAGGACTAATCAGACAGATACAGTACAGATACCTGTAGCGAAGCCAATGATTGGCCCAAAAGTTATTCTGCATTTAGATAAACTGTCATGTTTCATTACGTGAGATAAAATGGAGAAAAACTCATTTTTGCATTGAAAAAATGTATGAAATATGTTGCGAAGTGCAGTGCTCTGAGACTTCCAGCATTTTACTGTTTATCACGTAAATGATCATTTGAGGACCAATACAAAAACAGTCAAATGTAACCTATTTATAAACATACCCGTTAATTTATTCTTCAACTTAAACTCTCATTACATACCCTTTCACATGTGTTTGATAACAAGAGGAAAGCAGCTGTCTGTTGAGATGGATGATAGGGAAACTCACAAGTAGACAGAGGAATCAATAATAATATAGGATGCAAAGCTAACAGTATCTTCAAGTCTTCATCACTCCCTCACGATGAAGCTTTATCATCTGCATCACACATTTAATGAATATTAAGCACTAACTTCTTTTCTGCAATCCATATCTGTGCAGTTACAATCCAGCCCATAATTAAACACTCCATCAACCACTCGGTTTCTCTTTAATGATCCTCATCTCCTTTCTTCCGCACCCTTCACACCTTCATCTTGTCAAGGGCTTTCATCAGCTCTGTCCTGTCAACCTCTATCCTGCTATTTCCAACTATTCAAGGGTTCTCTCTTGAGAAATGAGTGTCCTTGTTGTTCTAGCTGACACTTTGTGTGGATATGTGAAGGGGAGCTTTTTTGTGAATAGACTGCTGCATTGGTTATGAATTGTACTTTTTTATAAAAAATGAAATCTCTTTTTTTGGCATTAAATTAATGAATCTTTTTTAAATCCTTTCTAGTCCAAGCATGTAGGTACTTTTTGTGTTACTGTATAATTTCACTCCATTGATGAGTGTCACACATTTATGATTGTCAAATTTTAGTCTGATTTACAGACCCCATCTGTGCCATCTAATGGTGAAAAGAAGGCATGACCTAATGGAAGTACACGACCTGTGATATGGCTTGAATTTTTCAAAGTTCTGTTACGATTGTTTGGATAATGTGTATGTTTTTGAAAAGATTATCCTGTTTTTTTACAAGTCTGAAGGGGTTAATGCTGTTTAGTTAACAAGGTCTGGGAGGAGCGTGTCATGGTAGTTATTTAATGGATACACAGACCTTTTTCAGCTTTCTGCCATTTTGAATCGAAAACGAGGTTGTGAGGGAGAGCGAATCTCCAATGTTCACTGTACCGTATTGTTATGTACCAAAATTTTGGTCATTTGGCTGATCAAAGGATGAGAACATAAGTCACAGAACTTAACGTGGATTGATAAAGTTAGACGGTATGGTGGACCTACAGTTCAGGCAAGACTATTTCTAAACGGTTATTATGGGTTAACCCATTAGCAAACCACTAACATTAGCAGGTTTTTTCTATCATTTAAGACCAAAACTAAATTCTATTTTCTCAATTCGGTGTAATTACAAAGAATACAAGTGTTTTTTGAAGCATTTTGTTCTGGGACGTTGCTTTAAAACACTGCCTGCAATCCGGAAGCTAAAGGAAGGTTCAGTCCCATCACTGTTTACCTGGACTTCACAGACCAAACACAGGAAAACCTCAAGATCGTAAGAAATTGTTAAGAAGTTGTTACATAACTAGTTTAGTCTGACCTGAAATTTAGGTCCAATGTCTCGTCTAATTTGAACAACCCACCTTTTTCAAAATTCTGTGACTTCTGGAAACTTATGTGCTTGTTCTTTCTTTGGCTAAATGTCTGACATTCGGGTAGACAACAATATTCCCTAGGGAACGTTGGAGGTCCGCTGTCCCTCGCGGCCTCGTCTTCGATTCAAAATGGCGACGGGCTAAATGAGGTCCATAGAACTAGCACGTATTCCTTGCTCAGAGCAAAAAGGCTCCGGTAATAGTACACTTTTCATCGAGACCTGATATATCGGCCTATTCTGGATGCATAAATGCAATGCAAAAAACAGATTATTCAGTCCCCTTTTCTTGTTTGCTATCTTTGAGGATCCCTGGAGACTGGTTGATCTGATCCCATGTCGAGCCGCATTCCATACAGTAGCAATGAGCATTGCCTAAAGCCTCTTTGCAGAGCAGCTTTAAGACTGTAGCCTTCATGTCTCCCATAATAATGTTTTAAAGAAACTCTGGTGAAACTCTGGTTCTGTAAGAATTGTTTCATCTTTTCCTTTTGTGGTCTTTATGTTAAGCTTTATGTACTGACGCAAACAATGTGGATGTCCTCAATCTTCTGGATTAGATTAAATATGTCAGTCCATGTGTGATTAAAATGTTCCGTAAAGACAGACCTGACGGCAAAACTCTGTCTCAGTGATGCCCAGTGAAATTATACATCTCCTGGCTGCTGCCGAATGGATAACAAGGTTTTTCTGCTGATGCATATGATGTGAATCTGGCCTGACAGAACACATTACAGCTTAGAATTCGCACCTGTCAGTTCAAGTAATAGTTTGCAGAGGTATGCAACGTGGTTTCGTTGCTAATCTAATATGGTGAACATATATTTCTCAATTTAAAATACCAAACAAGCTCTGATGCTTTGCTTGCTGTGAGCTGTAGCTACAGGTTAATCTACAGGAAAATAGTGTATACAGTGTTTTATTTGATATTCGAATTAAATATATTAATGTGACAATGTCAACTGAAAAGTGTGCCTTCAAAGCTAGTGGGAAACTTCATCATTCTTCATCATTCTTTAGTCATTCTTTTTAGATATTAGGGAGTGCCTCTGCGTTTACTGTAAACTCTTTGAATTTGGAATTTAAATTTCGATATGAAGAATTTAGCTCAACATTTGTCATTTTTAAAGGACAATCATTCCCTTTCCCTCCTTTTAGCTCAGTGAAAACAATCGCGATAACATTATAAGTGAAAAGGTTCCGTGAAGGGTGCTGCATGATTTCAAGGTTCATTAAAGGTAATGTTAATTCACTTGTCTAGAATTTTAATGCCTTGAAATTAATCTATTGAGGAGAATTAAAGCAGATCATCTCAAAACTGTCTTTGGATCAGTTTATTGGTAACATACAAATAGAATCATAAACATGCTTCTAAACAGCCAGTTTGATCGCTGCTTGCAGAGACTTAAAGAATGGAAGGTAATTTATTGCAAATGTATTTATTTGCTATTTATTTGGATTGGTTTATCATCTCGGCCACTTTCATGCTCATCTGCCGTAATGTCTCCATCCATCTCATGACCTTTCAGGCCACAGAGATTGTTACCATCATGAACATAAACACGACAGATGGCACAGCTCTGTACCCTAAAGGAGTTAGCACACCTGGATTCTTTTAGCACACCCGGAGTTTTGTAAAAAATAATACAGGTGTGGACTGCAGGGACTTTGACTGATAAAAACTCTAATACTGTTGGAGTTTATTCTACAGTTTATTTCATTTTTAACAGTAAAAATGCACTGCAGCTCTTTTATTTGCTAGATTATTCTAGACAACTAACCAGTATATGAAAGTGCTTAGCGAGCATGTTTTAAAATATTCTAAGCATTCCATCATTGTACAGTAGCAGCTCTGCTGCCTTTTTTCCTGTGTTCTTAACCCTTTTGAATTGGGAGCATTAGGGTTTTACCCAGTAAAAAAACTCATTTTGAGCTATATAGGAATTATATCTATATAAATACTAGAAAATCTCAAGATAATTAATTGTCATCTTTTAGTAGCATATGCTGCATATATCTTTCTTTTCTTGGTCTGTTTTTTTTCCTAATTGGATAACCTGATGAGAAAGTACTGTTGAGTTTGTGATTGGAGGATAAGTGTTGAGTGGCACATGAAGATAAAATGACAACCAAACAGTGGTCGCCACTTAGCTTTTCAAACTTTTAACAGCATGTATATCAGTTCTTGAAAAGAAAAAAAAAATGATTTATTAATGTAAACGATTTAGATGTCTTAAATATTCCTTCTTTAAATCAGCAAGTTCTGATTTACCAAATCCATGGAAATCGTATTAATTGAACCCGTTGGTTTGGCTGAAGTAATTTCTCTGTTTCATAACCATTTCTCTGCATTGAATTTATTTTGTTACTGTTTGTATCATGTTTGTGCACTGCCATGGATTCCTGGTTAATTAAATCACCAATCACAGCTCAAAACACCACTCAACAGTTCCCCTTCCCCCAACCAATCAGAAACCCAAATTCTCATTTTTATAATGAGATGCTTCATAGATCATTGAGAAGAAACTGAAAGAAAATGTGAGTAGAGAGGGGGGTGAAGAAAATAGCAGCTGCTCATTAAAATGCAGTCAGGGTTGAGTTCGGACCCCAGGCGGGTTGCCAGATTTGCACATCTAAAGGCTCTGGCCCAGATTAAACACTCAACACTTTACATTTCTGATTTGCCTTCTGACAATGACTCCAATTACCAGCACTTTTAGGGAGGGTTAAACACATCCGTCTGTGTAAGAACTCACAGCTTTTGTGCCTGTTTGGATTTGTTACAATATCAGATGCTGTCAGAGCGTAGTGCTGTACGTAGCGCTGTACTGCCGTCAAGACCTAGACAGAAGTGAGTCTGTGTGAGCTCATCGCTGCTCTGGGAAACCAGTGTGGTCAAGTAATAGCAGTGTTTGTTAAAGCATCACACTTTAAACATTAATAATAGTGGTTAATAAATTAGATTTTTTTCAATTTAACAGCTCTGTCAATAGTTTTTTTTTCTGTTGTATGGAGCTAAGGATCTGCCAAAACCATTTGAATTTGATTTGGGTTATCGACAGTTTAATTTAATAAAATTGAACATCATTTGTTTGAAAAACATATTTTGAATTTGTAACTTATCTAGATTAACATCTTAAATGTCATTTCTGAAATGTGTCGTATTTTTAAACTTCACATTTTCTGGTTCTCAATTCATATAACTTCTTGTTTTCTGTTTGTAAAAATACATTTTGAAGAAATTCAGATCTGGCACAACGTAGGTCTGGGGTCATCAAAAGGGAAGAGTATGCTTTTTTTTCATATGAAAAAAATGGCTTTAAGAAAATTCAGTTTTCATACATACAAGTTACAAAATAAAAAAAAAATGTTCCATATAATATTCAGTTTCATTAATTTACATAATTTAAATAGACAAAATTCAAATATTTTTGGCAGATATCTAGTTTCATAAAACTGAAGTTGTGAAATATGTGTGGGCTTGAACTGGTATTTATTTGACATGTTTATTGTTTTGGTCACTTTTATGTACATCTGCTGAAACTCCTATCGACTGGGCAGCAGCATTTCTGTTTATACTGGCGATTGATTCTAGCTTTTTTTTCCGCATTCAGCCTCTATGTTTTCTAATTCAGCTCAATTACATCTGAAGTCATCTATTCCATCCATCTCATGACTTTTCAGACTGTAGAAATGGTTCCCTAATGAATATAAATACAGCGACCGGCAGCACAGCTCTGTACCCTTTGGGAGTTTGGTTTCTGGAGTCTTGCAAAAATCGAAAGTTTCGAGGTATGGACTACAATGACTGATAAAAAGCCCTCAACTTTTTGGAGTTTCCTCAGCACAAGAAGAAAATGCTTTTGTGAGCCATGCCTCACTAAAAACAGCTTTTAGAGGATTTAAGATGGATGATTGCTGATTTATCATAACCTAGAAGGCATATATCAATGACTGTAAACAGTCTTTAAACAGAGACAATTTGAAATTGTTGCTACTCTACAAAGAAGTAGGTATCTCTTTGTGAAATGACATAAAGAGCATAACAAAGACTCAGATGTGAAGACATCTAAGAAACTTGCTACATCTCGTTTCATGGCTTTACTATTGGTGAAACATTGAAGAAGACTCCATGATGGAAGCCACTGCTTCTAGAAATATGAACATTGTTTCTTGCCTGAAGTTTGCAAAAGAGCCCACTCCACAGCGGTTTTACCTCATTTACTTTCTACTGAGTTTGTAAATGTGTTTGGTTGCCGATCCTCACGTCACTTTCAGGCTCATCTGCTGCAATGCCTATAGACTGGACTTTTCTGTTTATACTGGAGGTTGATGCCAACTCCATGTTTCTTTTGCTCTTTTCTTTCGCATTCACTCTCTCTATTTTCTAATTCGGCTCAATTATGTCTGAAGTCCTCTCCTCCATCCATCTTGTGACCTTTCAGACCACAGAGATTGTTGCCCTCATGAACATAAACACAAGACAGACAGCACAGCTCTGTACCCTATTTATCCGGCAAATAATTAAGCAGGAACACGAGCCTTGATTTTCCATCCCTTTGTTTTCCCGAAGGCTCAGGCTTGTGGTATTGAATGACTGTGCCTGTTGTGTCTCCTAGCTCTTGTGTACAGCAACAGTTTGGCTCCGAATTTGTTTGTCTGTAGCCTTTAGGTTTGTTTTACAGAACTGGACTTCACCTCAAATTCTGAGATCTTTCATTATCTGCTTTTGAAGGAATTACCATTTTAAATCTGAGCAAAAGGGAAACCGATGATTACAATTGTGGTTCAGGTCAGACTAGCACCACACTGCGTCTCACAACCAAGCACTTGCGAGAAATATTTGAAAACAGTGATCACGTGTGCCACTCTGATGCGCAAGACCGGCTTGCTTATCTCGAACATTTCGTATCTTGAAGCAAGTTTTACATGTAACATGCCAAATCTGAGCAACAGCTCTCAGAAACAACAGTTTCAGTTAAAAAAGTAAGTAAAAAATGAAAAACCCAGAGAATAATCAAGTAACGTTTCTTCAATCCTTAAATCTACAAATTGTTAATGTAATAAATGATAATAAAACAGAATAAAACTCAAGCAAAATATTTAATATATACACAAATGTGAAACCTTACCTTGACAGTGAAGCAAGGTGTCAGAGGAGGTGAAACGGATTGCAGCCACATTACGGCACTACGTATGAAAGTTATTTAACGAATATTTCGAGATACGTCACGATTTACGACTGCCACAGAACAGCACTTTCCACGTCATAAATGTTATTTCTTTTACGACACCTTGACTCTAACTTTTGTTTTAGTACATTATTGGTAATCTATACATAATGTTTTGCTTGATTTAAAACTGTTGGTGTTTTTCGTATCTTGGAATTTTTTCGTATCTCGAAGCAAAATATTTCCTCGAACATTTCGTAACTCTAAGCATTCGTATCTTGAGGTAACACTGTATTTTGTAAATACAAACGTGACACAGCTCGAAATGCTACATTAAGTGACGTACATTGCTAGTGGGTTGTGAGTATGGTTTTTAGTGATTTAAAGTTAAGATCAAATAGAAGCGTGTACCTCAATCTTCGTGAGCCGTTTTGAATAAAGACAGAAAAGAAATTAATAGATATATAAAGGAATGCTTGCTTTATCTAACTTTGTGTGTGAAAGAATATATTTATTTTTTTATATTTATTTTTGTGCCAAAATTTTGTGTTTTGTTTTGTTGTTTTCTTTTATATTTTGTTTTTCTGTGTTTTGTTCAGTTTTGTTTTCTGTGCTATTTTGCAATTCGTTTTTTTTTTTCGCTTTTTAATCATAATAAATGTATTATTGTTTTGATGTAATACATGTAGAAAAATAAATATTACATTATATTAAAAATTAACAGCTTCTTCAATGTATTATTTTATATCAGCTTTACTTTTATTAAGTGTTTGTTCCTCCAGAGCCTTCAGCCTTCAGTTCTCTCCCAAGAAAGATTTTCTAGCCTGGGTCAAAGCCCTGATGAACATTACAGAAAATTCTTAATGGTGTGATCTTTGTCTCTTGACATTCTGAGAGCCTCCTTCTCAGTGAACTCCTGTGAGCTCCAGACCAGCTGCTCTCCACAAAGTTAATAAATCACAGCCTTAACATGAGGTTTTGAGCACTCACCTCGTCTCTCTCATCACCTGCAGTGTAGAACACCATTCCTGACCCTTCTGCATCTCTGAATCGCGCATCTCTTTCTGTACAGTGTCATTTTTCTTTTCACTGTAGCTCAGCTGATGTCACACCGAATGCAGTTGTTGGGCTGAAGTGCTACACTTGGCGATCATTCGTCATTGATCTGTCTGGTTTAATCGTTGCTGTGTTGGTGAGAAGCTGGATGAAAGATGTCTTGTTCACATAAGGTCTTCTGTGGGGAATGAACCGGTTGCAAGCAATTTCCCTAGAACTCAGAAGACATTTGTGTTACTCAGAAGATTTTAGATGAAAATGAATGAATTAGTATTAAAAACCGATTGAGTGTGAAACCAGTATTTTGTTGAATGCTTTGGGGAAAGGAGTCAGTTTTTTCCCAAATGATTTATATCCTAGGGTTGTGTTTTAGCAGCTCAGGTGAATCCCTGGTTCATATTTAACAAACTAAATATTTGAAACCTATGCACATTGTTTTGCAAACCAAGAGATCTGATACTTCAGTGATAAATTCAAGGCCTTTTTTGAAGTTTGCGACACAGTTCCAGATAGAGTGCCAGCAGCTGACACAGTGGCAGACTCTCATTCACGCGTATGATCATGGGGTGAACATCTGAAAGGCTGCCGGTCTGGATCTCATTCCAGACGTGCCTTTGGCTCATGGCGGTTTTCGCTGACATTATAAACCTGGCCCTCTCCCTCTCTATGGTCCCATCTAGCTTCAAAGGTTCATTTGTATAACAGGTTTCGAGAAGAGGAATGGGTACATGCCAATTATCAATCATCCACTTATCCCATGCACATATTAGCTGATTCTGCTCTTTTCTCACTTTATCCAGCTTACCCTCTCCCACCTACTTCCCCTTCACCACACAAGGTTCCACTCACGCTCATGAACATAAAGCAGGTCCCAATGAGCACTTTTGCCTCTCGGTGGCTATCGCTGTCACCTCTTGGTGGCCAGTTTGTTGCACTGTGCACTATGACCAATCCTTATTTACCAGACGAATTTAGCATTGTTAAAACTTCTGAACAATACAGGCAAATGAAATAATGAAAACCTCTTCCCAAAAGGTAATGACCCCCAGGCGGCAAAAAAATTTTCTGGTATTATTTGGCCAAAATTCTGGTCACATATTTCAAATAGTTTCCTTTAACGAATAGCCAAGAGAGTATAGATGTGTTCAGACATCGACTCTAAACATAGTTGGTAAATTTGAGACCAATCAGGCAATGTATGGCTGCGTTATAACAACTTCCTCTTTACAGCGAAATGTCGACTTTTGAAGACTGATGTGCATACATAGTTCACCGAAGTCCAAACAAACACCCAATTTAACATGCAAAATACCTTAAGATAAGGCTGAGTTTTTAGGTGAACAGATTCAGTCTATAAGAGGAGTTTGTTAAAGTATGAGAAGTTCAAAAGTAAAATTTTTAGGGCTTTTTACAAAATAAATAACGTCCTGATGGGTTTAAAAGCTACAAAACTTTTTTTTTTTTATTTGCAATTGCCTTAAGATAAGGCTGTTCCTAAAAGTTTGGAGATTAACAGGTTAAAATATCTAGGAGTTGTTCAAATATGACACAAACAAAAGTGGTCATTTTTACAGATTTTTGTGATCTAGTCGACTTCTTGTCAATTTTGGAAACCTGATCCATTTTACTTAGATTTAAGTCTTAAGTACCATACACGTGTGCTGAATATCATTCGACCACACCCACTTTTCAAACCACAATCCGACATCGAGTTTCATCAGTTCTGAGGTATTTGTGAAATTCGGTGACATTTTGGGAACTTTTAGGCCCTCAAAAATGCACCGAAACCAGTAAACAATAGTGCTCTCCTGTACATGCACCTCCTTTGCTCAAGCCGTAAATATACAGGAAAAACACACGACAATGCACCTGGTGTAAAGAGGACATGGCATATTATAAAATGAAAGACGAAACATGATCTCTGCTGTAAAGTGTAGAGGAGGGAACATAATGATTCGGGCATCAGGGCCTGGTTGTCTTGCAATGAGTAAGAAGATGAATTCCCATGAATATTCCCAGGTAGTGATGCAACAGGACAATGACCAAAACAAAAGTGCCTTTTGCAGTGCCCCAAACCTCAACCTCACCTCAGCGGCCAAGTTGAGGTACCATGGTTTGAGATGAAGAGAGTAATATCCTTGACTCAGAAGAAACATCAAATTATAATTTATGACAAATTCTGCTTTTAATAAGGTTCACATAATATAAAGTATATCAGTGTGATTTACTCAAACAACTGACTATTCTGCATGTTCCTGGACAAGATTCAGGGTCTGTTTTTCTTGTTTTTTTTGTAGTACTGTTTACAAGTTGATAAGAGAAATTAAAACGCACTATTCGTGTGGCACTTGAGAATCAAGGAAATAAATCTGTTTAGCAACAGAAATAGTGATAAAGCTCAAAAAGACATCACATCCGATCATGGTTGAGTGAAGGAACAGAAATGACATATTTTTCACCTTGTAAATTTTTCAAAAGCCTAGCTGGAGTTGAATGTCAGTTCTGGTTGTCTACTTGTGACAGATCTTCTGCTCTAAAATGTGTTGATCTACAATTTCCTGCTTCACAGATTCAGGATTATTTTCTATGTTGTGGTTTCTCAGGTGAATCTTTTTTCTTGGTCTCATCATCTCTGCACTTTTCTCCCTTTTCGGTGTCAGCAGAGTTTAAAGAGAATTCAATCAGCCTTGCCGGTTTAGTTGAAAAACCATGAAATATGACTTTTTTTGTGGGAAAATGCAACAACAGGCAGAAATGTTTCCACCAACACAAAGTGATTTGGCAGTGCAGACTCTGCATGTTTCACAAGCATAAATTCTTCAGCTTGGCCTTTAGGTCTTGCTGTTTATATTTTTTTATTTTATTCACAAATGTCTTCACTGAATGATCTCTGACTCAGGCATTTAAGTTATAAAAGATTATAAAACAACATTTGTTAAATTTTTTAATTCTTATCTATTCTGTAAGAAGGTTTCACTTTGGACGCCATGTCATTTTAAATACTGTGAACATCACGGATAGATTTAAAACTGTGTGTTAAAGAGACATACACGGCCTTGACATGCGTAGCACTGGAACAAAGGAAACGATCTTGTCATTCACTGGTGGTGAATCAATGTAAGATAATTAACCTTTTCATTTTTGTTGTGCGGTTCTAAGGTGAAATATAAATGACACTGTGAAAAAATAAAACGGCATCGTAAAAATGCATGCAGAGCAATTGGCAGCTCTCTACACACTTCTAGCAGTTCCCATGAATATAAAGTTAATAGAATGATCTAGACAGGATGGAAATACAGACACAAACTTGAGTAAACTCTGAAGGATTGAGGACTGGTTAGGCCACTCGAGGACATTAATCATCTTCTAGTGCCACACTTTGTTACCTTGAGGGTGTGTTATGGATCATTGTCATACTGGTATACCCCCCTCCCCCCCCCAAAAAAAAAGAAAGAAAAGTATGTTCTCACCCAAGATTTTTTTGGGTTAATACAAATCAAAGGTTTAGTCCGTTTATTTGTTTATGCATTAGACCCAAGATTTTGTGTTAGGTATTCACTCTACAAGGAAGATCCAAGAAAGAATCACCATGAAAAAAAAAACAACTAACAAAACACACAAAAAATGTAAAAAGTAAATTTGTAAAAATTTACGGATTGTTACATAATAGACAAAAACATATGCACATGCTTTTAAAAGTCACAATTGACAAAAGTTGGAAAGACTGGAAAGTGTTCAACCGGCAAACTGTTCCACAGTCTCGGACCCGCAACACAAAATCAGAAGGTGCAAAGTTTGGATGGTACAATTTCAGCAGTGCAGGTTTGGCAGAACTGGGGTGTTATGGCTGTGATGATGAGTGTTAGTCAACATACAAGCAACAGAGTTCTGTACCATTTGATGACGCTTTAAGGCAGACTTGTTCACTCCAAAACAAGGCGCATTACATTAATCCAAATGAGAGCTGATGAATGCATGCATAGCCTTTTAGCCTTTTCATAGTTTTACTTTGGTCAGAAGACATTGCTCATACAACAGAATCATCTGAATCAGAAGCATCTGTCAAGTTTCACACCCAGAGTTCTCACCATGGGTTTGAATGGGGGGGGGGGTACAGCATCAAAACTTGGCACCAGATCAGATGATTCCGAGGTGCTAAAACAGTGCACTCTGATTTTCGCTCATTTAAGTGCTAAGGAATTTCAAGTAGCCACAGTTTGATCTCCAACAATTAGGCCATATCCACACTTACCCAGGGTTTTTTTTTCTCTTCCTCACACCATGTACCAAAAAACCAGCGTCCATACAGACACTCAAAACCCCCTGAAACGCTGTATTGACTCTACCAAACCAACAGGTGGCAGTCTTTCATTTATTTTCCAACCCACTTTTCGGGGTCACAGGGGTCTGCCGTTGCCTATTCTCGCACATTAGGCGAGAATACGCCCTGGACAGGTCGCCAGTCCGATTCATGCTATTTTTTAAAATGATTATTCAGCACTGCACATAAAAAAATACAGACACCTTAGATAAAATTGTAAACATGTGCATGTAATATTATACATGCTGTAAGCCACAAAAGCAAAATAAACAGCGACATAGTCCTTGGTTCGGCCACCATTACGCTTGCTGCTTGATGACGACAAACTCCACCCCCCGAACACAAAGAACACTGGTTTCAGTGTCCACACAGACCCGGAGTGTTTCAAATACATTCACCTTCGCTTTCAAAAACAATTAAAAAATGTGCGGTTACATAAAAATGATGGTAAATTAACTGGGAATGTGTGGACAGGGCCTTAATGAGTCTATAGCTTTGGGACTGTTTGGAAAATAGTTAAGTTGCAGATCTCAAAATGTATTCAAACTGTATTCAAATAAATCTCCACTAATGTAACAAAAAAATTACAACAGACCACAGAAACCCACAGCTAATAATCTGCATTGCTTGAATACAAAAATTTATTTTACTCAAACATTTAGCTGCCAAGTGTAACGGAGCAATGAAGCACGGTCCAACAATCCAGTTTCTAACAATTTGATATTCCCTTCTTACTCGCTCTCTTTTCTGGCCAATCATAGCTCTTTTTAAAATGCAATTGTGATTCACTGACTCATTAATCAGTTAATGAGGTTTACCTCCCCAATGATGGCATGTTGAAGGATGAACAAGGCAGTAAGTGATGTTTGGGAAAGCAACATCAATAGCGTAACAGCGGTTCATGGTTTCATCCATGTTTCCTTGTCTCTGTGGAGTTGTTCCTTCCCATTGTTAAAGTAGCACTCCAGGGATTAACATTTCAGCAACATTTTTATGGTGGAAACCGTGTTTTGTGGTTTATTGTATGCGTTCATTCTCCTCCAATGTTGATTTGATGCCAAACAGCTTAATTTTGGTCTCACCGAACTTCATTCAGATGTTCATGTGCATACTTGAGACAGATCTGTACACAAGTTCTGTAGTTGTCTGAATCCAGACTCAAGTCCAGTTTTCTGTGGACTTCTGTGTCTTGACTTAGACTCATTTGTGTTCATACTCGGACTTTTTTGGTCTCAACCAAGTCACACAGTGCATATATTCCCCTTCCAAGTAATGCATTAAGAAAGAGATGAACTATACAGATCAGAACCAGCATTACACTCTTTCTGTTGTGCGTTGCAAATTATATTTTTAGAATGGGCCCTAGTGAATTGAGTATTTTGTTTTTTTTGTGCTTGGGTTCAGGAAAGGCTTCCTTTGTGGATAACTTTGACATCTCTGTAAAGATGGTTGCACTTCCATCTTTCTTACAATTTTGGATCACTTTTGCTACAGCATTTTGATTGATATGTAAAGCTTTGCTGATCATCTGTCCTAAACTTTTTTTGTGAAAATAAATTATTTCTCTGATTTTTCTCGTTGCTGATGGCATGAAATGAGAAGGGATTTTCTTTAAGTAATGCAGTTTACAGACACATATTAAATAAATAGTTAGACTCATCTATGTTCGAATTAGAATTTTTTTTTTGTCTTAAGTCTGGCTTTTCTAATAAGATTATAGTTGCACTGTTCTCTTTTTGCAGCATGGGCTTACATGATTTTGTTAATTTATTTTGTAGTATAGAACCTTATAGAAAATATTGATTCTGAAAAGAAACTAATGGTTTTCTGACAAATGAAGTGTGGTGTATTCATTCTTAAATCATAGAATAACCTTCTTTTTCGACTCCATCTCTCTAGCACAAATGTAATTATATATGCATCTTAGTTTTAAGAATTCATTGTTTTTCTCACTGGACCTTACCCTTAAATTATTTCCTTTAGTGTTTAAGTCGCTTCAAACTCTATTGATTTTCTGCTGCAATAAAACTACAAATTCACATGTCTGGTAACACTCAAATATTCCTCTGTTCTCCTTTAAACCAATATTTGTGCAATTTGAGTCATTGTTTGCTGCATTAATGCTGTTTATTCCCAGCCTTGAGCAATGTGTTCAAGATGCTCTCATGTGTAAACAAGGCGTATGTTTTCTGAATGTGGAATCGTGGATTAACTGAGATGTTTTCATTGTAGTGAAGGTCAATGTGGTTTCAGCATCTGGGGGCATTAAAAATACAACACCTCTGAGGAGAGGCTGAGCATACAACCTGGTGCTTGGTTTCAAATGGTGAGACTGAGCTTGAGTCTCATGCTTTCTGCGCTGTCTCCTGGAATCATTCTCTGTAGAACATATTTATTTATTTTTATTTTTAAAGAAACAAGTTGCCACCAGTTTTCCATGTGAAATAGTTATTCACAGCTTCCTTGGAAACACCATTTTCTAGAAGAAGCTGCACATGTTACACAGCACACTGTTAATAAATTCACCAAGCGAAAAGCTTTTAATATTGGTTCAGATATTGTATTAGTCATTAGAAAACAAAAAGAAAATGATGATGTAGACTGATTTTATTGGTTGGGTTGGTGACATGCTTTCAAGTGTCCTGTATAGCTGACACTAACAGATCACTATAGCAAAGGAAAGACGCGAACATCCATTCACACATCACCATCATTAATCATAAAGTTAAGAGGGGGCATTACTTTTTTACTGCTCATAGAAGTCATATTATATGGACATTTCAGGTAAAAAAAAAAGTGATAAAACATTTTTGAAGAAATGGCATTTAAAAGAGTCATTAACAGCTGCTCAGTTGATCTGGGAGTGTAATTACTAATCTTTGGAAAGCTCTGCTCGCTGATTGATTTGAACAAACCTAAGATGGTGGAAGTTCTAAAAAGTATGTAAAATATAAGCATTCCAGACTGATAAGTTCACAGATACACCTAAAAGTATTATCTAATGGGCTAGCAAGGGATGGCAGTAAAGTGGAAGATCATCTCCCATTATCTGCATCCTACCTCAGAGACAGTACTCTGTATCTCCCCATGTGACTGTGGGTTTACTCCAGGGGCTACAGTTTTTCACAAAATTTCTAGTCATATCTCAGATTGGTTGGTGAGTCCGCACTTTCCACATTTTTTTCACCTGTGTTATAATTTAACACTTTGCACTATATTTCTAATCGTCAATCTGTATTTGTAGTTCTTCAATATAATTGGACGCATATAATTTGCCTACTTAAGTCCCTGCCCCTTTTATGTAAAACGATTTAACCCATTGTAATCTGCCAAGTTTGCCAGAGCATAGATTTACATTAACATTGATTTTTTTTTTTTTAGCATTTTTCATTCATCAATTCAAGCCTTATATTCTATATTTTGAGAATTAATGTCAATACTAACTGGGGAAAGTGCCAAAGCTGCAATTATTTTTTATTCATCCACATATTTGTACACAGAATTGTCCTGGCTCAGGATACATCAGTATACTCAATATACTTTTAAAACGTGGTACAGAAACATTTATTTAAAGTAGTTTCACTGCTTAGTTTTTGAGACTCGTGAAATATAATTTATTTATAATATATTTATTATATAAAAGTAAATATTTTTAATGCTATAGCCAGATAGTATGTTGTCACTTTACACACTCCTGTGCAGTAGATGCACATAATATTGTAATAAGTTTTGTAATTTGCCACGTTTTGATAGTATTTATTGACAATTCATATTCTCTTGTTATTATATAAGTATATACATTGCATTATAGCTCTGCCTGTACAGATAAATAGTCTGGTCTAGACTCTTAATACTAGTCTATGATCTAATGTCAGAAAAAAAACACCTCAATGATTTTACATCAATTACCTATACAAAATAAATATTTTTCTTTAAAATTACACTCTGCTAATTTTCACCACTCGAGGCAGCATTTCCCAAATATTTTAAATGCAAACCAGAACAAGGTTGCTGAGGATTTTTTTTTTTGGTCATCACGCAGTTTTCGGCACTACTTATACTATATTATTAAAATATATTACATTATTAAAATATAAAATCGAGATTTGCTGTGAGCCACACCAGATTTAAGGCCTTTACACACTGACCTGAATTAAGATTTTCACACACACAACTTTGGATCTAGAATTTGGATCAGTGTGTGGAACATTGGGTAACTTATCATAAACATGAGATTTAAATACTAAACCAATAACACCACTTAATTCACTTTTAAAGTCTAGACAACGATTGCATCCATTTGTTGCCAGACTTGCTACATTTCACACGCATGAAGAAAAGGGTCTACTTTTATCAACAATGTTTTAGTTGTTAGGCTAGCTGTCTCTGGTTCACTTACTAGTCCTCTATTTGCCGGTCTTGTAGCTTTTTTTGGACATGAAAAATGTTAAGATGCTTTTGCATTTTTTGTGTCCTTAAAAGCATTAATTTTACATGAAGGAATAAAACATTGAGGTTGCATTGAGGTTTATTTGGTAGAACTACATAATCTAGACAAAAAGAAAAAAGGTTTAGTTAATGTGATTTTGTTTACTGTTCAAAGTAACGTCATCTTTATTGGTAATTAGTTCAAATTCATGTAGCACCCAGTCTGTTTTTAAAAGGAACAGATGTAAACTAATCCCCAAATTTAGACCCACTCATCTATGTTTGAGAACATGGAGGACATAAAGAGGAATGGGCTGATGTTACTAAACTCAGGGGTCTGCTTAATTCAAGCCATAAGTCCAACCTCATGCTGAAGCCATTTTATAGCAAATGATCCGCTGTGTGAAATAAAACTTCCATCTAGAACTTGAACAATCAAACACAGACTGTAGCTGGGCTAAAACACTCTTTTTTCTGTTAACTGGCTTAATTTTTCATGACACAGATGATGGTTTTTACACATGGGAGGCAGATATTGTAATGCATAGCCATTGGGATGCAGGGAAGTTGCACTTTGTCTATAAATCATTTTGAGTAAGGATTTGTGCCTCTAGAGAGTGATTTAAAAATGATCTGGGTATTGTGGCAAAGCAATGAAATATTTTTCCTTGTGCAGACGCGTCTCTGAAGTTTAGAGTGATCTGTCAGAACTCATCTGCGTCAGTGACGTTGAATCTATAGAACGCTGGGGTGGAAGTATGCAGAAGAGATTAAATGTGCTGTTGGGCGTTCTGATGTCTTTCTGCTGTCAGCAGGTGTCTTTGTGTTGCTCTGAAGCCAAGAGCTGGTATTTTACTCTGTTATAACTCTTAACTGAGGCCATATCCTCTTGAAATGTAATGTACCATTGTAATCATTGTTAATAAATATAGCCTTGATTCAACATTACCTTTTAAAGTTGGTATTTAATCAATTCAAACCTGCTGTACTTTTCTTCCATTTAGTGCATTATTAAATGTGCTGTGATTAAGTTAAACACACTTTTGAATGAGTACATGGAAGAAAGCCAGCAGACAGAGAGCTGAGAAATGTTAAATCATCAGAGAAATAATTCAAACTCTGTGGACTGCTTAACAGCCACATTGGTTTTGTTTATGCATTCATATTTTTTACACTGCAAGTTGGCCATGTTTGTAGACCTCATTAATATCAATGATAAATGAGTTGCATTGGTACATCTTGTTCTAGATAATGTATATTTTACGTATTCTCTCAATGGCTGTAATGAGTTTTAGTGCTTTTAGTTTACCTTCCTGTTTTAGCTGTGGTCATTAATGGGTTACAAAGTGGTTTCTTTTCTTTGTACTGATACTGATATACATTGGGCTCCTGGCACAACTAGTGATCAGGGTGAATAGACGGTGTGGACTTTTGCCCCCTTCACTGAGTGGCAAAAAGGGATTGGAATTAATACCGAAAATGCAGAACCACAAGTTATTCCCACGATTACATGTTTAAGGCCTTGACTGTGATCTCCACGACTCACAACGGAACAAACGAGAAGGGTATGGCTGCGCATCCACTCGACTGGCACTCTTCGAGTTTTTTGATGGCACACGACACATGACATTCACATGTTTGTTTTTCACTAGCGCAAGAGCGTTAATAATAGAATAGGGGTACGAACAGCGAATCCTTAATTGCACAGTTTGTTTTTAGTTTAAAGTTAAAATTAATTTGACATTCATAAGAGGTGTTGTTGCAACTTTAAATAAAGTCTATGTTACACATACGTTCTCTTGTCTTCTGTACCTCATGTATTAACCAGGTAGACATCAATCACCAAAGCGCCCTCTACTGGTCTTCAATGTACTACAACCATAAAACACAATATTATTCTATGCAGAAATAAATACGTGAATATGTAATAATTATACATTATTCCACAGATATTGACAATTTATAAAGGTTTAAGTAATAATAATTATTTTCTCTGACCTCACAAGGAGGTCAACCATATGATCGATTTAGGGAAAAGATTATGGCACAATATTTTAGACATTAATTTAAATCTGTATATTAACAGTACACTTTTAAAGTCTGGTGTCCACACTATGCTTCAGGAACAGATGAAGTCACGTGTCGTGTGCTATCCAATAGATTGCCAGTCAGGACTGGTCCAATAGTAAGACAGTGCCAGTCGAAGTGTGAAGTCTGTAGCCAGGCATTCCTGAAATAAACTGCCTTCTGAGTTCTTACTGTTGTGCCTGTATGCTATAACAGACAAGTTTTTTTAATTCAGTATTTTCTTGAAATGAAAATACCAATATTTTATGAAATTGTTGTCTCTTTGCGTTTTTTTTTTTTTTCTCGAGTTGCTCACGCTCACCATGTGATTCATTCATGCTCACCATATGATTGAGGCTGATGTTAGTGGGTCAAGAGATTGCAGTACTTGCAAAAAGATCCCAGAACTGTGCCAACATCAGAAATAGTTTAGCTTGGCTGTGGACAAATATTGGCTAATAATCTCAATAATATCTCAAGATATTATCACATTTTCTCGAATGTCGCTTTTTATTAATGAGAAGCATTAGACTTTGTAAGCAAGCAGGTTTGGATGGCTATAGTATGCTCATAACATTGATAAGGGGTGATGAAGGAATTTGATATTTAATAGTCAATAAGGCGAGAAGCCCTCATGTTAGGCCTGTGTTAATGTTGAGTGATTGAAGCTGTTTGGCCTCTTTTCGAATTCTCTCTCGTCCTTACCGAAACTTGTTTGGCAAAGCTTCATTACGTTGGCTCAAATGTGGGTGTTTGTTTCACTGTGGAATACGTCTTAATGGTTTATTTAATGGAAGACAATCCAGATTAGAGAAGCTCAGCTGGAGTTCTGGAGAGAATCTCTAATCTTCTATTGGTTGGATTCATGTATGCTGTTCCCAATGGAAGGTTTCTGAGCTGCGATGCTCGCTCTTCCATACCATCTGGAGCCTTCTTTAGATGCAGCAAGCAATGTGCAGCTTCGATGGGCTTCAGTAAACACTGGACAGTCCCTTGTAGAGCTCATCATCTGCCATTGGATTCTTTGGTCTTCGTCCAGCTCAGATCATGGACTAGAGGGAGCTGACCATATTGCAGTGCAGAGAAGAGCAGCTGGTGTCTTTAAATCTGAGACACCAGTGAAATTTTACATCAAACTAACTTATTCCTAGTTTACTTACAGTAGCTTTCTAATCATTGCAAGGGGTTACAATAATGCATAATTTACTGTTGGCAGTAATAGTTTGGCATGAAGTAATTAGTGCTTTGCGAGTTTGAAAACCTTGAGACATTTTAAAATGAAGCAACCTTTAAAATTCTTTTTTTCTCCCAGGGTTCAAATTGACACATGCTAAGTAAATGTTTCAAAACCACTTCATGCATCCAAGAAAACAGACCTTTTCATTGAGATTCATCATTTGTTATTTTTAATTATTATTATTCTCATAGATTTCTTTCAAAGACTCTTCACGGAATAAGAAATACTGTGAGTCAGAAATGTGGTTTATCTTTTGTTGAGGGTTTCGCTTTGTACAGGTCCAAGCTTTAGACAGGTCTAAGTTTTGTACAGGTCTAAGCTTTGTACAGGTCTAAGTCTTGTACAGGTTTAAGCTTTGTACAGGTCTAAGCTTTGTACAGGTCTAAGTAGGTCTAAGCTTTGTTCAGGTCTAAGCTTTGTACAGGTCTAAGCTTTGAACAGGTCTAAGTCTTGTATGTACAGGTCTAAGTCTTGTACAGGTTTACGCTTTGTACAGGTTTACGCTTTGTACAGGTCTAAGTCGTGTACAGGTCTAAGTCGTGTACAGGTCTAAGCTGTGTACAGGTTTAAGTCTTGTACAGGTCTAAGCTTTGTACAGGTTGAAGCTTTGTACAGGTCTAAGTCTTGTACAGGTCTAAGTCTTGAACAGGTCTAAGTTTTGTACAGGTCTAAGCTTTTTACAGGTATACGTTTTGTAAAATTCTAAGTTGTGCACAGGTCTAAGTCTTGTACAGGTCTAAGTCTTGTACAGGTCTAAGTCTTGTACAGGTCTAAGTTTTGTATGGGTCTAAGCTTTGCACAGCTTTAAGTCTTACATCTGTAAGCTTTGTCTAAGTGTTACATCTGTAAGCTTTGTGGAAGTCAAAATTTTGTACAGGCCTAAGCTTTTTACAGGTATATGTTTTGTAAAATTCTAAGTTTTGCATAGGTCTAAGCTTTTTACAGGTATATGCTTTGTAAAATTCTAAGTTTTGCACAGGTCTAAGCTTTGTTCAGGTCTAAGCTTTTTACAGGTATATGTTTTGTAAAATTCTAAGTTTTGCACAGGTCTAAGCTTTGTACAGGTTTAAGCTTTGAAACATTCAAAGTCACTTGTATCACCTTTCCCATTCTGATGCTTGGTTTGAACTTGCCTAAATGTATTGGATTGCTGCCATGTAATTGGCTGATTGGAGTTTCATTAATGAGCAGTTTAACAGGTGTACCTAATAAGATGTCTGGTTGGTGTACCTTTCAAAATATATTATAAGAAGTAACACTTTTTAAATCATATATGTTGCAGGAAAAAAAGTTCAAACAAGTGGTTAACAGACCACATGTCAATTAAATTATTTGTAAAGTTAACCTTACATAACAGAACCTACTTTTTATATGATGTTTACAATATTTTTAGCTTCTGAAACATATTTTATGTATAAATGAAATAGACATTTTGCAATGTTCAGCAGACTTTAAACCAATTCTATGCAGAAATCGGCAAAAAAGTCTGCAGATTCTGTGTGGGCCACTAACAGTTTGGAGAGTCATCCAGTAGCCCATCTGAGTAAGATGCTTATGAAATAAATCTTTCCTCTTGATGTCTCAGAAGACATCTGCTGTCTTTTGTAATCCATATTTCACTTTTACCTAAAAACCTGATTCCTAATCCTGACTTAATCTTGTGAGCCTAATGATCAGACACATAAATCCTCCATACAATAAAGCTTTGGCCTGAAGAGTGGTAAAGCACAAACCTTCCCTGCTGCGCTGGGTTCAGAGAGTTAGAGACAGTGATATATTGTTATAGCAGTTTTGACCTCGACGCGCTGTATCAGCAGCTCCGGTTCCATCAGACCAGCTGTTTCCATTGAACTGCATGTTATAATGCCACACAACCCCAAAGACAAGGCTAGCACCGGTAATCATCAAGCCTGCAAATTTCTTTCCTTCACCTTGAGCTTCTTTACAAAATTTCCCAAAAGTTTCCATTCCCTGTATGGAGGTTTCCGTCTCTGGACCTCCTGATGTGTTTTCTATTGCTGTTACTATGAAACACAGAAGAGGATTAAGTGTGTGTCAAATTGCCCGACAGGCGCCATAGGAATACTGCCCCTCTTAGGATTTAGGGATGGCGGAAGGATCATTGGTATAATCATGTAGCTGAGGCTCTGGAAATAGGCTGGATTTCTGACCACAGCATCCGCAGGTTCTTTTAGAAAGGTGAACCGACTGCCCGGCGTCCTCCTCTTCTGGAATGCACACGTGGTAAGGGGAAGTTCATCATAAAGCACAACCCTTCCATCCACATTGCTCATCTTAGATTTCCAATACAAGCTTAACCCGCTCTCTGTTTCCGCTCAAAATTTGGGTTAACTATCTATAGACGAGGGATGTGCATTTTTTAACCGCACTCAGACCTCACTCTCTTCAATCTTCTTTCCATTTCATATTAATTATTACTGTTATATATATTGCCCCAAGCTGAATGGTTTATTCCTTGCCAATGAACCTCATATAGTTTCACAAGGTCATAGGTCACCTCCAGAAGGTGTGCATCTTTGGCAATTCCACCGAATGTTTCCCAAAAATGACTGATCCCAAGATGATGTATGCTGGAAAAAAATGATTTCACTGGATTTCATCATTTATGCACTAAGAAACATTTGAATGATGTAATGTCAAATTATTTCAGAGCTTTGTCTATTTTTAGCAATAACTCCTGAAACACTATGTTAGCGTCTTATGCTCTGGGGTCAGTTTTTATTATATTTTGGGGAATTTTACCTTTTTTTCTGTTGTTTCCTATTCAAAATGCCGCAAGAAAACCAATTTAATTAGAGAGGGAAATAATTTAGAGAAGGACAGAGTCGGTAGTAGAGAGGGGAAGAGATTCACTTCCTCTATGCGAGCCAAGACTAAAGCAGTTGAAACACTGGAAGTAAAGAGGGAGCACAGGAGGTCTTCGACTGACCAAGTCAATGGTAACCTTGTCGTTCCTGATCAAAGCTTGGGGAACTTCAGGATGTCACACTATTAAAAAAGCATCACGAGCATATCACCTTCTTAAAAAGTCAGTGCTTCCTTATCAGAAAAGCTAACAACTTAGACCTTAGACCATAGCCATTTGTTTGCCATCAGACTGGAACATCTTTTATCTGAAGACGTACAAACTGTGTTGTGCTCTTCTGTTCCACTTAAGGTCCATGTTTTGGTTTTTAGAAAACAATGATAACGTTAACTGAAAAGAAAAAAAAAACACTTGATATTTGACATGATCATATTTTTATAAATATCACTAATAACTAATCTATATGTGCTTTCTTGGATAATCTCCATTCTCCAATTGTTGCCAACAACTAACAATTAATCGATTGAATCCAACGAATTCCATTATTGATTAGTTGGGCTGCTCACGTCACAGAGGATCACGGCCACAAGATTCACAGATACTTAAAGATACGCAGCCACTCACAAAATGGAGGATACAGAAGTGTCCCAAGTCTCATGCTGCATGCGTGTCCGTTACATCTGCCTGTTGTTTATGCTCCGTCTGCGAATCGATGGTTGCTTTCACACAGTAGATGTTTGCAACTCGTACATCGACTGAGGGTAGAACATCTGTTAGATTATATTTGCCATAGTTATATCTAGGATGTATCATTGATGCACTGAAACAAACTGTATTGAGTAATATCATAACAGAATAAAAGTTCTGTTCTAACTTTAAAATAAAGCTAACTTTGGGTTTCCTCACATTGTCTTTAACACATAAAAACTGACATACTTGTCTCCTGTTCTTCTGATTTCACAATGTAAATATAATAAAAGCACACCAATTGTTTTGATTTTTATTAAATTTGGATATTTAAAAAAAAAATTCTGTCCAAAAACTTTATTTAAGGTTTAAAATGTCAAAATTAAAGATCATTAAGCTCTATATATGGCCTTAGCATTTTTTATCATCAAGTTATACACATCAATAGGAACTATTGTCATTGTCATGTACGTTCCCTGTGATTGACCGTTGACTTGTCCAGGGTGTGCCCCACCTTTCACCTGAATTACTAGTCCTCTGCAGAACCATATGACCGAAAAGGAGGAAGGGGGGTAAAGAGAACATATGAAGGAATGAATTTATAAACAAACGGATGGATGAAACATACATTATTATGTCTATTTAGCTCTGTGAGAAATGCTACGAAATGATATGTATGGATGCAACAACTACAAAACCAAGTTCAACCTCAGCTCGAAACCTGCTGCTTTAAGTGTCATACTCAGCTTTGTCATATGTCAGTTTTGTAGATGTTAAACCTTAGAACTATGTTGTACAAATACAGTATGGGGGAATTCCATTGAGCCAAGAAATATTCACATGATTTAAGTTTTGCTTCCTCAATGATGGAGCCACTGACCCTTTTTCCCCAGCCATTATCTGACCATCTCTGAATTTGTTTGCACTCTGTCTCTTTCTCTGTTCGATTGGTTCTGGGAGGGCTGTGTCCCACTCTTCAAACAGACCCTTGTGCTAGGTCATATGTTGTCTCATGAAGACAGACAGCCAGGCGAACGACTCAAAATCTGTTTGTATTTGGACCTTTTGTTGATTTTTTGCTCCAAGACCAACCATTGACGGTCTGTTTTGTTCAATACCATTTAGGAGAGAACAGATTTCAATCAAGTGTTGTAGACCTGCCATTCATTTATTAATTGCTTTTCCAAACCTCAAGGGTCTGAGCTGGGAAAGTCAACATTTTAAAAGGGCTGGATCATAAGCACGTTTGTCTTAGAAAATGGAGTTTTATCTTTATTTAGTTGGACTGATAAATGAACGCTCATGAAATAAACCCTTATCATTATAAAAGTGATTAATTAGAATCGTAGTGCTTTTACTTTCAATGGTTTTATGCATCAGAAAGATTTTTACCCACTGCTTAGTGGGTTAGACTTGACTGAGGATTTGTCAATATTTCACTGTGGGTCAATGTTTCAAGCAGTCAAGTCAAGCCCTTAGTGTCAGTTGATATTGAATGTCATTCTTCTTAGGAAATAATTTCAACTCAGATCAATAATATATTTAGATGGCAATCAGGAAGGAAACAAATTAGGAACATTTATCTTAAATTGTCAAAACCTCAGGTGAATTTATTGTAAAAGGCCTGTTTGCTAAACATTGCACATTTAGCTTTTTTTGAATTAAAACAAAGTTTTTACTTTTGAGCACTTTTCTGTTCTGTTCTTCTCAGTTCAAATGCCCTTTTGAATTTTTCTCATATGCTGCTATTTAGACTCATTCACACTTCAAGCCCTGATCTGTTGACATGAAGTCCCTCTAGACTAAAAAATTGGAATGCTTTTCTCATTTATCCTCCCATGCTTCAGGCTTTTTCATCTTGTTTATTAGAGAATTCATATACAATACTTGAACAAAGTCAACTTCAGTTACATACTGGAGGCCAGCAGTTTCCGCGGAGGTTATAAATGCTAATGTGGGCTTAAAGTTTTTTTGCTCTTCTTTGTTTGGGTTGTTCTGTCCTCTTGCTCACGTACATGCTTATCTGTTATAATGCTGATGGATTGGGCCGCGGGTTTACTGTTTAAACTGGAGATTGAGGTGCCAGGTCCATGTTTCCCTTGCTCCTTTCATTCACATCCACATGCTCTCTCTCCCAGTCTCTATGTGTGGTCTGCTGGTTTATCAGCATGGGGCTGACAGGAGGCCCAGGTCTATCATTTGTCTCCATTGCTGTTTGTTTCGAGGTCATGTGTCAGTTTTTGTTGAGGACTTGGTAGTTTGAACTCGATTTTAAACTGGAAATATGAAGTATTTACTAAATTGTTTGATAAAATATATGATAGAAAGTATACTTTTTATATTATCGGATGGCAAACTCACTATAAATTTTACTATAATAAAGCCTGCAGCATACTTGTTGTGTTGGCATACACCCGATTCCAGTTTAAAAACCTAAAACAAAATAAGCTTAAACTTTCACTACAAATTATTTTCATTAAAAATAAACTTCACAATTGACTTCTATACTACATTCACTACTGTCCTCTAAATAAATTCTAAAGAGTAAACTAAGATGGGCAAATGTGGTGATAAAAGAAGTGCTTAAAACTCCTTGCTTTCATTATTTAAGGGGACTGATCATTATATAACTCTTTAAAACTGTAAATAAAGAATGCAGGGTTTTTTGTGATGTTGCTTATTCACTGAAAATTAGAAAACACATAAGTGTTCTCGTTCTCTGCAGTTTAGACAGATATAATCCTGTACATATTGTGACTACAAAAGGTACATAATTGTAATTTCTAGAATGCTGTGTCTTTGTACTGCTGAAGCACAGGACAGAGATTTATTAACGCTCATTAAAGGGGTAACTTTACACCTTTTTCAAAGTATTTAGAATAAAAGTTTGACCCCTCTAGACTAGCACAGCAAATCTTCTAACTTTCGAAATGCATTATCAGCTCACCCACAAACATGTTGTTTACCCTTTGCTCCACCAACCACCACCCTTCGACCATGCCCCACTCTGTGCAAGCCCCACCTGATGGTCAAAACATGATGAAATGTATGCAAGAGCATATTTTTTAAAGCTCTATTAACTCCCTTATATGTTAGACAGACATTCAATTTTTTTACCTTTTAAAACCTCTACATGCCAATTCGCACAAATCTTCTGATTGTTTCGTCTGGAAATATTAAAAAGAAAAAAATGCAAGGACGCTCCCTGCCTGAAAATGGAGTCTGCGATATATCAGATGCACTCATGCACCACACCGGGAAACAGGAAAACAACAAATGAGAAGAAATCAAATAAGGCTTAGAAAAGATCACGGATGTCGAGTGGTTTATGCTGTTGGGGGCTGATCACAGAGAGATATTTGACAAAAATGTGGAGAAAAGGGAATATTTCTTTAGCGCTCTCTTTTCTTGTGTCATGTGCGGTCACTATGAAAATGTGGGATGAGCACCACAGAGAAAGCACAGCTTTCATTCGTCATTCTCCTTGCCAAAAACCAATCCAAAATGGTTATGCGAAACTTGTTTTCAGTGGTACCACTCATTTGGTCTGATGAGTGAGCTCCAGTTCTCCATGATGGAGACGCGTTGTGGCACTAAACTGGATCGAAAATTCAGATTGTGTGTGACTCCATGTGAGCCCATCTGCTTGACATGGAGTTTGTATTGGTTGGTTGGTAGGGGAAGAAAATCAACGAGGCAGATAATGTTCTCAAGTCTTTTTAGCTCCCCAAAAATGCATACAGGGTTACAATGACATGCTCGAACAACTGTAATTACAATTTAACTGATGTCGGAACAACAATAAAAGTTGTAATAATACGGCCTGGTTTACAGATATAATTAACTGAGATGTTATTGTTTTATTGTCTAGCTCAAAAGAAAGAAAAAAAACACTAGATTGAGCTAAACGAGGCACAAGGGCAAGACTGGTTTGAGATTCTTACACAGATCTTTTGCTTTTGTTTCTTAGACAGTCACAAGAAACCACTAAAGATAGTAAATAAATCACTAAAACCACAAGCCGGTTCGGAATCTTTACCTTATTCAAGTTTCAATTAATAAACATAATCATACAAAATGCAATTGCAATAATGGATCAAATGTGTTTAACTTGTAAAGTTCTAGGAGAATAATGTAGATTCCATTGTCTTTATTGGTAAAACCCACTGCTATCTTCATAAAAGTTCAGTTTATTGAACTTCATCAGACAAACATTCCAAATGGTCTTTTGTTATCTTTACTTATTGAGTTATGCCCTACAGTAGAGTCTATTGACTTCACCAAATAACAAATTTACCCTCAGACAATTTTATTCATGTCTTATCCACCCCCCCCCCCCAATCAATGTATAATGAATGAGACCCATCTTATTGACTTATCTACTTGAACAAATGATCCTGACGCTATGGGGAAGGCCAGGCTTATTGGTAAATATCACATGAAATCGACATTTCACTCAAGTAGAACCCAGAGATAGGCTTCTGATTGTTCTCTTGCAGTCATAAAGAGGCTTTTGACTGAAAATCTAAGTATAACCTTTGCACAGACACTGCACTCCTGCTTGCCAGACTTGTCGGAGACAGTGTTCTTCTCCGGAAAAATGCCTGAGAGTCACTTGTTTATTCAGAGAGCTCTTTCTCATTGAGATGTGTGGCTCTTGCTGTTTTAACACCTGTATATTCACACAACCTGGTAACAACTGTCTCACTGTGCATTTCCAAAGTTGTAGTGAGTTAACTGTTGCACCAAATTACATGATGCTGTTTAACATCTCACAAAGAATGAGCAGATAAAGCGAGTGAACGTTTCTGATTTCAGTTCTAATTGCTTTGAAAGAGTAAAAAGCAAGCACATTTCAAGGGGAAAAAAACCTTGATTCTTGGTGAACTCTTATTTATCAATGCAATTGTAGCTTGTTTTCCCATAAGTATTTTATCTCCAGGGGTCAGTAGCTTTTCTTGGAGATTCCATTTCATGTGGAATCAGTTTAGGTATGTGAAGTGGGAAATACACCTTATCAAATGTCATGTGAAGGTACACAATTTTGTACTGAATTGTGATCCAAAAGGTTTATCCTTTGAGCTGTGTGTTCTTGCATTCATACTGTTGGTATTCTCGAGGTATAAATGTATTTTGTCAACAGAAATCAACAGTAGCTGTATCCTCAAACATTTAGGTCTCGTTTGTGAAAGAATAAATGAATCATGATACTGCTCTTTGGGCAGCACAGTTTGGTTGCTTGTTTTCACAGATAATGTCTATGGAAAGCTACAACTGATCTCAAACACAGCCCAATTAAAGATAACTAGTTCATGAAAGAAAACATTTAGATTTAAGGGAATTGAGAAATGTTATTATAAAGCTCTTTATGTATCATATAAACATGTTTTAAGCGTTCTCTGTGGGTGAGGTTGGAATTTTCTCCCTCCGTTTAGTTTTGCCTTTTCATTTGGAGTGTCACAAGGTTTTTTTTTTTTTTTCTCACACTTTTATTCTACACAGATATGACTATTATAGTAAACATGGTAGATTGTTCTTGTTCTGGATGTTCTACTCTATTAATAATTGGTGTAGTCAGTTTGTTTTTTGCACTGGGGAAAGTCTACATTTATATATTTGCATCTGTGAGAAGGTAGAATAAAATGTTACTTTAATGGCAAACAGACTAACTCATGCGTATGAGCTTAAGAGACAACCCTTTATTGAACCATAGTAGAATATGGTGTCCAACACAATTCTGCAGCTATAACAGCTTCAACTCTTCTGGGAAGGCTTTTGGACCATTGAAGTGCAATGAAGTGCCATGAAGTGCCTTTGTGAGGTCCATTGAATGAAAATGCTTTATCTCAAAGATCCTGTTGATGCCAGAAATCTTTGGTGTGGAAGAACTAGTCCAGCCTGCCCAAACATTGATCCATGTGTTGCAGATGTTTCTTTATACACCATCCTCAAAGAGTTTTCACAAAATTAGGAAAATGGAATTGTCCAAAATCTCTTTGCATGGCAAAGCAATCAGAGACCAGATCCTGAAAAACAACCCCACATCTTAACACCCCACCCTCCACCAAATTGCACACTTGACACAATGCAGGATTGCAATCCTGACATCAGCCAAACCCAAACTCATCCATCAGACCACCAATGAATATAGATTTTTTTAAAGTCATTAATAAAACTGTTAAATGGATACATGACAAAGGATTGGTACTTTTGAATTCAATTTTTGGATGAGGGAGTGAATACTATTTAAACTAATAATGAGGATAAAGCTGTAGATATTTGCACATTTTGCACACAAGGCAGTTACTAAAGATAATTTCTATGATCTATTAATCAGACATTTTTTAGATATTTTCAAATTTTTTTATTGGATTGAGGCTATCTGGATATTTTATTAATTCTTTTGTGCTTGGGAATCAAACCCACTTACAATATGAAAAATGCATTTTCTTGTCATTAGCACCACCAATTGTCTGAGCTTATTCATAATTATTGCTATTCAAGAAACACACATTTTAATGTAGATATTTTGTTTGATGTTGCATTGGCTTATCGCTCATGACCCTACCAAATACTAGATATTTGAGTTTGAGATTATTTTCAATGGTTTAAAAGCATATTAAACATGGACAGGATTAGTATACTAAGAAATAACTGTTCTTTGGCCTGAGAATCCATCCTTTACTCAAAGGCTTCTACCATATGTCCATGTTCTAGTTTAGAATCAGTGATTTATAATGGCATGATAACATCCTAAGCCCCCTTTAAATACATGTAATACACAGTCCCATCAATCCCTCAGCCACAGCCAGTCCACTAATACTTCAAAGCAAGCTTCTAGTTTATGTGATTGCTTGCTGTAGATCTTGTGCTTGCTTTCTTTGCGGTCATTTGGTTTTATTGTCCTCTCCTGTGGGTATCAGGTTTTGGTGTGTGGCCTGAGCATGTGCTCTCTGCAACTGAAAGAATCAGTAGAAAAAGGCCCATGTGGTAGCAAAGTGAATGCCCATCAGTGCAGCAGCATTGGCACAGGGGATATTGAATCAGGCATTACAGACTCATGACGTCAATACAAAATGCTCAGCATTCTGGGGCTTTCTACATTGGGGGCCCGGTTCTGAATAAAGCTAATTCCCAGTCAACACTCTGCACAGTGCTGCCCATTGCATTGATAATGGAGACTTTTAAAGCTGGAAATCTACTAATTGCAGAGTGCAATCAAGACATCTGCTGAGCAAAGGAACATCAAATGAATTGTATTGGCGAAAAAACATAATGTAGTAGCCAAATAATCATTTCACATTTGCATGTTATGAAGCTTCATTGGTGCAAACAGTGGATTTTGGCTCTCAAAGTTTACCTTGAAATGAAAGGGTTTAATCCCTTACTTTCTAATGAAGATGCAAAGGGTCTGTTTCTGTGATGAATTTCATTGTCAGTAATGTTTTGTAAAATGTTTATCTTGTTATTCTTGCTAATTTAGTAGTGCACACGAAATTTTATTTATATGCATTTTGTTTTACTCTCTAAAATGGCAATATTATAAGCCTTCTTAATGGCATTTTGAGAAAGGATTGTTGTCAGTTGTGTGTTCACAGCAATTTTCTCTCCTCCAATGATATATTAAGGATATAATTTACAACGCAAACCTATAAATAAGTACAAAAACCAAAAGCACCACAGACCTGTTTTTCC
The DNA here is from genome assembly GCA_007224835.1 of Danionella cerebrum. NCBI lineage: Eukaryota > Metazoa > Chordata > Actinopteri > Cypriniformes > Danionidae > Danionella > Danionella cerebrum. The sequence continues at coordinate 254,651 of SRMA01027430.1, read as the reverse complement.
TCTTGCCATCATCTAGCATTGTCGAAAGACGACGGCTTACTTGACTAGTCACGATTGAGCTTCAGTCTGTGCATGAAATGAGACGGTAATATTTTCTCTGGAAAATTGTCAATTTCCAAGCATTATTTCCAGTGTTGTCTGTTTTGTAGGGATCTGTTTCCCACATTGCTAAGTTGCTAACGGTTATATAAATATGTCCAAATCATACAAAACTATGAAGCGTTACTCATGATTCACTTTGTCATGGTACTTACTTTTTCTTCTTTTGTTACTAAAAAGCAGGAAACTCTTGCAATGAGTTTGTTGGTTGATGTCCTGGATGTTGATAGTATAAATATGATTATTATTATTTTTTTTTCATAAATGTAAAATTTTTGTTATTTTTGCTTGTATCATAAGAGTAAACACTTTGTAAATGTCTCGGTTCTTTGTAAATGTCTCGGTTCTAATAATATTGACCAAGTCATAAAAAAGAGGTTCCTGGGTCACTTGAAAGATGAAGTTTAAATTTGTGGAATCTGGCTTGGTTGCAATAAAAGCCATGTAAATCTTTTTTTTTTTTTTACCTTGAATTGCATGTGGGTTGATTTACCATACTATATTAGACGTGGTTTTTCGGAATTTGTTCCTGTGGTATTACTTTTTATTTAATTAATTTTCTTGTTTGGATTATGCTCCTTTTGATGTTTTTTTTTTAAGTAAATTGATTTTCAACACTTCTTTATGGTTCTAATAACTGATAGAAGCTGCATAATTTTGCAGATTAAATTCTACAATTGGATATAGTGAGTCTATATTGAATTCTTAAGTATGTAAAAACTTAGTTTAACAAGTACTGTACTTTTAATTGTCCCGTATGCATGAGATATTTAAGTTTAATATCCAAACATCAATTGTTGAAACTGTGCTATTATAACAGCGACTATTGTGGTGTCTGTTTGCTCTTGCTTTAAAAATACAGACAAAAACTAGACTTACTGATGCATTTCTATAAATGTAACTTTTCTTGTTACTAGTTACAAAATATTGGTACTCCTGTGGTTTTTAACCGGCATAATCATATTTTATAGTGGTAAGCATTTAATTCATTCAATTTCCCCCACCACCTTCATTGGTTTGTCATCATTTTACATTCACAATTACCAGTCTAGACTCTTATCAAGCCAGCTTGCACAGCCAACAGCACTGATCCTGTATAGCCACAAACTACAATGATGAAACGCACATTAAAGCTGCTGTATTTCTTGGGGAGGGGCTAACACCAACAGCTGCTGCCTTATTGGTTGTCAGAATGGCAGAGGTGGAGTGAAGGGTAGTTGGAGAGAGAGAGAGAGAGGGAGGGATATGAGTGCCTGCGCTAGATTGGAAGGGAATGCCCACTAGATGCGGCTGCTGATAATAGCGTGCATCAGCACCAGAGAAGAGACTGAGAGCTGAGGCAGAGAGAGAGCAGAGCAGCAAGGGAAAGCATGCCGCACTGAAGACTGGGTAAAGCAGAGTAGCATAATTGATTCTGGCAAGTGAGGATAAGAACGAAATAATAAAAATAGACCCTCGGACTGAAGAATCCAGAAGGAAGAACAAAGGTGGAAGTTTGAAGACTGGGAAGTCATTAACTCCTTGAGCATGCAGGAGTGTGGGATCAGCAGCATCTGAACGGACAGACTGGACTTCACGTGGGCTGTGACTGGATACTTGTTTAGACTGGTAAAAATGCAGTAGGTTGACAGAATACTGCTGGATGTTCCCTACCTCTTAACGTGAGCCTGGTTGGTGAGGTACCACTTCTGGTTCCTACAGGAAGGCTACAACGCAAGCTGCCAAGTTTAATCGAGTGATTTTACAAATCTGCTGACTTGATCGCAATCTTTTGTGTGAAAGACTTATTTGGGGACTGACTTCCAGGTTCTTCTCAAAGGCAATTCTGAGAGACATGATAGAAAATGAAATAAAGAGTGTGGCTTCTGTTCCAGAGCATGGAGAAGTCAAGTAGTGAGGAATCTGCCATTCACCGTAGCCCCTCTGTGGATAGCCGGGACTCAGACTTTGCCCAAGCCACTAACTCTGGACGGCCGTTCGGAGGACGAGGGTTTACCGCTGGTGCCTTTTACGGGTCTACTGGCCCACGTGGACAAAACACGGCTCAGAGTGGGCCGGTTGGAGACGATAAAGGCAGCAATAAGTACAAGTCTCCTAAAGGCAGCAAATACGTGGTCTTTTATCTGGATCTATCATTTGTGTTCCTCCTAGAATTCAAGAAGTTCAACATGGCGAGAGGCTGTCTGTGCTGTCTGAAATACATGATGTTTGTCTTCAACCTCATCTTTTGGGTAAGTCAGCCTTCTTTTTTTCTGTTTTGCCCGTCCTTGGATTCTGGGGATTTGGGGGGGTTCAGCTGGTACATCTTCTTGCTGATACTGGGACTTTCCTGTCAAGTGTTTATCCTGTGTTACATCAGGGAAGCCATGCTCTCATTTACGTACTTGCTACTATTTCTAGCTGTCTTCGAATCTCCTGGGGCACCCTGGGAAAAGTGTGCCATTCTCCCAGCATGGGTTTAGCTTGCGACTTGCTTTTACGAGATTCTGTGATGTTTGTACAAGGATAGTTTGTAGAGAATATTTTATTTGATCACATTCAGTCATGGTTGTTTAGAACTGAATTAAGACATTGTTTGTTTTGGGGTGAACAGATATGCTGCTGTTTCCGTTCAATTTGACCACAATTTAAAAGCCTGTGAGCAAAAGTGTGATTTATCTTAATAATATTTAACACTACTCTGTTTAAGTCTTGTTTCCAATTGGAGGCTGTGTCAGAAAGATAGACATAGTGGATTAATAGATGATGGGAGAGAGTGCAGAGGTTACCGAGTCTTTTGTGCTGAGGCACTCATGCATAAACTGTAATCTCATAAGCTCAAATAGGTTTTCATCACACATACTTAATTTCAGGCCATATATGGATTTCATCTTAGATGTCATTAGTGGTAAAGCATCTGAGATGGTATTAGTGGTACAGAGTCTCAAATGACATAAACGTTTCCCTGTTTAGGGCAAGGATGCTTATTTAAGAATATATCATCAAGACAATGACAAATACTTTTTATACTGGACTTTAGGAATGGCATGACTCGGCTTGGTATGACTTGGCTCTGCATGCCGCGATTCATCTTTGTATGTACACCAACTTCCAATATCTGTTCTGAGTGAGCTTGTTTTAGACATGTCAATCAAGACACATCACTCCGCAACATCAGTCTTATTCCACTTAGTGGTATAGCCCCCAATAACCACACCATGCTGAGCGGAGCCATGTCCCACTAAACAGGTTGGTGGACAAATGACAGACCTTGACAATTTTAATAAGGGTGAGTGGGGCTGACTGCATTAAGGCCTCTACACACCGATCTGAAGTTTCGTGCCTTGATTGGAAACCATAGCTGCCAACAGGAGCTCACTCATCCGGCCGAATAGGCGGTGTTAACAAAAAAAGAATATTGGTTCTTCAGGCAGGGAGTGTCATTGCATCAATTTTTCCTTTACCCAATCAAAGAGCACCCTGCTGAAAAACCATCCAAAGATTTGTGGGATTCTTAATTCTAAATTGGTGTGTAGAGGCTTTTAGAGTGGCCAATCTTTGGATCTGATAGCTTTGAGCTTATTGATGCTCCAGGAACAGGGGGTGTGATGTCATCAGATTAGTTTTGGGAAATAAGCTGCATTTAGACTGAATGGCTGAAGTGACATGCATTTGCTATTTTCATTATCATCTGAAAATTGTACACAAGCTACATTCAAAAGCTGATACATATCTAATTGTTTGCAGCCCAGCCTCAGTTTGAGCATCGTTGTCACACATATCTGACTTGTACATCATTGAATGGTGTCAGACTCTGCGGTGGGAGCAGAGGAGGATGGAAGAGTGAAAAGCAGTCAAATTAGTTAGGTATAGTCCAGTACCAAATGCTAGCCAGCAGAGCCAGTTACATTGTTCTTTAAGCCCCCTCAAAAATGGGTTTGTTGTAAAAAATGACTGGTCAAGAAGCTACACTGACACCATAGAATCAATTCTGTTCATGCACTTGTTTTGATCCACCAAGCGTTTAAGGCCAGCTGCAGGAGTTCTTACAGGTCATTATGCCTGTGTGATCCTGCTGTTATTTACATGGCCGACACCCCAACAAGGGCTCTCACAGTTCACCACGGCATTAACACCATCTGTAGCTTTGGACACTCAGAGGATTGCAGTCAGGGGTTGTGAACTTTGATGTGACGTCCCAACGGTAAGATCTGCCGCTGAGATAATGATGAGTAACAAGATTTGCCCAGTCTGCTGTAGGTCCCTTTCTTGCTGGGAATTTATTTAGATGTGCATTAATGGTTCCTCAACCATACCAAGAAATCTCTCTTAGAACTATCCGTGTGAAGTTTGATTTACGGTTGTGACATGTCCAGGAATGGTTACCGATTGAAGCTTGGTAATCTCATGGAGTTGCTTGAGGTCTCTGAATCATGACACCCCTGGGACCATGTTCCTCTCGATTTAGCACTCCAGGAATCATGCAGTTACCACACTATGGAACACTGAAGACTGTCACTACATCAGCTTCGGGGAACCAGTTGCTGCTGTCTGCCGCCTCCTAATCAGGCTCATCTGTGTAACTCGAGGCACTAGGTCAATAGAAGCCGGAACCTCGGGCATCTCCCAAACATGACTTAAGCAGTTGCTCGTGACCATCTGGTGCATCCTTCTTTGCTGGATTAGCTTGGTTTGAGCTGGACAGATTCAGCACAGATTAGAGCATTTAGTGGTGAGCTTGATGACACCCTGGCTTTGCTCTCTTTGTTCTTGAATCGCTAATGGGTCAGCGATCACCATCATTTATCGTCATGCTTCTTCGTTGTTTATGGTGATTGTCCCTGCTGCAGAAACCTGAATCGAACTTTATTTTCATGTGTCTTTTTTTTCTTTCTTTTTTGTTCTTTTCATTAGTACTCATTATTAAGCAATAATTCTGTTTTAGCCAGAGAAATTGTGATATTAAGCATATGGGGAAAAAAATTATCATTTACATTTTCAACTGTTATCACATGCCTGTACTTTAATTTCGCCAAACACTTGAGGGAAATGTCAGTAAATTGATTGCAACATGGTAAAAGTGGCTTCTTGCGATCCAAAAACGTTTTTCTCGATGACATTATTAATTCATGGATGACGCCTACGATCATGTGCTAAATGCTCAGCCAAATCACTTGCTGTACAGTGCACATTGTGTACAGGCAAATATGCTACTATTTTGTAAACTAAAATATTGTTTTTTTTTGTCACCAAAAGGCAAATTTCACACAGAAACAGAGTAAGATTACAGTTTGTCTAATAATTAGATTTTATTGTATTCACATATTAGCATAATATTAAAGTACTTAAATTAATATACATTTTTCCATATGACACACATGACTTTGGTATAAATAATTTGATCCTAGTGAACTGCGATCTTTGCTTAATTTATTTATGTTTTAAAGTGTATCCATCATGATAACCATCATTTAATTGCTTTGAAACACTTATGCAGACCCACAAAAAATGCATTCCAGGCGTCTTTAGTTAAAGTTTTCTTTAGTGGTTTCCTACATTTTCACATTGCTTCCCGTATAGATTTTCCCCAATCATTTTTCAGGATAGTTAAAGATGTTTTTGTTTGTTTTTTTTAGATGAGGGATCTGATTTATCCTCATCATTCAAGTCTCTGAGCCATTTTTTTTACAGAAAAATGGAACATTTCAGTTTTCTATGCCTTTGTCTGCATTCCCATGGATGGCTGAAAGACAACAGCATCATGCAACAGAGCATCCTTTGTTGAACACTGAAAACACATCCACATTTACCTCCATTATGATATAACATCAAACACATTCTTATTCAAACAGTCCTGCCACCTCAGCAGTTTCCTCGAAAGGTGCATTTCTCCTTATCAAAGCTTCTACCTCTTTGTCCGTGCCGTTTCTATTATCAATTCTAAGTTTCACTCCAGGGATTGTAGGGGATTCATCAGCCTTTTGGGTTTAAAAAAAAAAAAAAAAGATTAGGCACTCTGCCCATTTAATCAATGTATTGTGTGATATGTTGGTGCATGTGCTTTAGTGAAGAGTGGTGTTATCTAGGTTCTGTTTTTAGGAAAGTTAGGCGGTGCATTGGTGAACAAGTGAGTTGAGACCCGGTCTGTACAAATAGCACAGTTCCTACCTTTCTGCTTTTCTGGCTTTTATCTGGCTATTGAGCTTCCATCCAATGCAGCATGTATTCTATGTTTTAAAGGAATGTTTTAACATCTTAAATGAATTAAAAATTCACAATGTTCTCACCATTAACACGTGTCATGCCAGATTTGTTAATATTCATACTTTATATTAGCATAAATTTTTATTTATTACTATTTTGCTTTTGTTTTATTTTTCAAAAAGTAAAAATAACGTTTTTTTTTTTTGTTTTTGTTTTTTTTTGTTTTTTTTTTTACACAAAATCCACATCAGACTGCTTAAAATCAATAAGATAGCTAAAAATCAGCTTGTGTAGGATAAGTGTAGGAGCCATTCAGTTCAACCTGGCCACTAGGGGCAGTTGTGCACTTTAGTAAGGTTGAGTACCCATATCTGTTTATTTGAAGTTCTTTGTATATTGAATACATTTTGAGCACATTACTGTAGTTGGACCTTACTTTGTTTTGATCAACTGGGAATTTGTTATTCATCACTTCACTTCACTTTTCTCATAATTTTATACGTTTGATGGCATGGACTCTTGCATTTTCTTAACAAGTTCAAACTTACCAACAGGGGCAGCTTAATGATTAGCTTAACGAGTTTACTATTGAAGAATTTGCCTCTATGTTTGCTCTGAATGACATCAATATAAGAAGATTAAATCTGATTTATGACTTCTTTATATGAAAGCCAAATCATTTTCTCTGGGACCGCCAGCACTCCACTCAACATCGATTAGCCTGAAGCAGATTCTGAAGTCACATAATGAAATATTGCTCTCTGATTGGTGATTGAGATGTAGAGAAGTTTGCTAGTATCAGTTAATTGCATTAGACATTATTTGATTCCTCTATCATTGATTATGTTTAAATTATTTTAAGAATTCAAATATGCCTAATGCTTTCAATCGTTTTACACAAATAATTACTTCTGGTCTCAAAATTGTTTTTCTGTTTTAAATTTAACAAATCAATGGCAGCAGTTTCCCAATTTGTTCCATTTGCTCTTGATTTTCTCCCTAACTGTGGATGATTTCTTCCATTACCATCTCTAGACATTAGATTTGCCTCACCTCAATCCCAATTAGAAAAAAAATAGGTGTTCGTTGTCCAGTTGCCCTTCACTACACTTAAATATCTGTTTGGCTTCACCCATAGGAAGTGGTCTGATAAGTGGAGATTATTCAAAAGTTGACCAAACCCAACCCAATTATTTTCAATTAATGTGTTTTCTCACTTCTAGCTTTGATTCAAAGCAGCGCAAGGCCCAATTAAAACATATATTTACTCTCCAGGGAGAGACATATTCTGAAATCTCCATCGCACTTTGTACATAATAGTTGATTAATTTGTCATTTTGTTTTCATCAGTCATGGCTAGCCCCATTAGGAAATTTTTGTACCTGGACAAAATTAATCAAAGTCTCGGACAGGCAATAACAAAGCCAAATGCAGAAGCACAGACCAATCTGTCATAACTGTTCTTGTTTAAGAACTTGATGAATGATGTTTGGTTAGAAATATAGAGCATCAGCACCTTAACTCAGTGGTTTGTTAGCTAGTGCAATTCTTCTGGAATGTTGCGGGATTCCTGAACTAATTGTGATTGCTTTTTGCACTACATACGCTACTTTTTCTAAATAAGTAATTTATTATATTTTTTATATTATGTTTATTGTTTCAACTCGTCTTGTTTCATTATTTTGTGATCTTTATTTCCTTTCCTGTTCTTTGTTCCCTTTCTTTCATTTAATTTCCTTTGGCTGACATTCTTTTATTTCTGGATTATTTTTTTTTACTTTGCTTAATTTCTGTCAACTGTCCCTTTCAGTTCCTTTCTTTCCTTTGCTTTTTTTACATCTGTTTCTTTTTACTCCTGTGCATCTTTTCCTTTTCTTACCGCTCCTTTCCTTCCATCCCATCTCCTTTCCTTTTCTGCTCCTTTCTTTTTCTTTCAGTTCTGTTTTTCCCTTTTCACTGGTTTGCACCCCCTTCATTTCTTTTTCTTTCCTGTTACATTGATTTCCTTGCCTTTAATCTCCTTTCCTTGCCTTCTGCTTTCATTCCCTTTCATCTCTTTTCCATTTCTGCTCTTTTATCTTCCTTTCAGTTCTGTTTTTCCTTTTTGCTGCTGTGCACCCCTTTTGTTTCCTTTACTTACCGCTCCTTTCCTTTCTTCTCCTGCTCCCTTTTCTTTCCGTTTTCCTTTTCTTGTATTTCTTTTCCTTCACTTTGCTTCCCCTTCCCTAATCTTTCTTCTTCCCATTCATATGGCGTTTAGTAAATCTAGATTGCTTTTTTTCAGGATTGTTTACTCTTCCCATGCAATATTAAAAGCAGAAGCTGTTACAATACTTCATTAGTGTTTGCGCAAGATATTATGGGATACAAGAACAAATGCTTTCTTATAGACTTGTAAAACACTAAAATTGGCAATATTAAATGTGCACCATAGCAATACAGCTCAAATATTATTCATTTAGCCTATTTTTCTCTCTGAAACGTCCTCGTAGCAGAAGCCTTTAGCAAGAACGACACCTACATATGGAAAAAGTCATGGCCCATCAAGGAGCATTTACAGAAAATGGCATCACTGCGACTCAAAGGGCCATGATGCAGTTAAAATGAAAGGCAAATATCAAGCCTGCTGCTCAGAATGAGGCTGTTTATACATTCCTCTATTCATTTGCAATTTCATGAAATTAACTGACCGTACTCCACTTTAATGTCACGTAAATCACATCTCTATGGCTGCTGGGTAAATCTGTGCCTGCTTCTGAAATCATCGTATGACTCTGAAAGGGTCCTTCAAAGTCATTCTTGATTTAGCTCTTCATAGATCATTCTTTGTCGTGGAAACTTTCACCATTGCACCCGCAGCTCAACCCCTGGCAGAAGGATCAATGCTAATCTTCAGCTATCCTGTAAATGAATGCAGATTGCAAGAGTTGCGTGCCCTAGTCAGCACTTTCCCTGTCACCCACGAGCAAATTGTGCAGGAAATCGATGGCAACATGTCAGCTCGTGCCCCGCTCTCCCGGCATGCCCCTTTCACCAGGTGCTGGGAGATGACACTGGAGCACAGATCTGTTTAAGTAACAAGTTGGACAATGCTAAATGAGGCATCAGGAGCTAGAGAAGTGCATTTTTGACAGAATGGAGAAATATTCAGCTCTGATCTTGATTGACAGACAGAGCACAGATGGAGCAATCAATTAAGCTCATTATCATTCTATTATTCTATTAAAAATATTTTCGACTCTTTAGCTGAAGCGGAGAGAGCAGTGTCTGTGGTTGTTCAGAGATAATAACGGTTTTCATTCAAACAAACACATGTCAAATCTACATTCACGTTAATTGATGGAATCTATTTATCGCCCAGCCCTACTGTTGATCCATCCCATTTTCATAATGTTATTATTGACGTTTTTTTTCCTTCAGACTTCAAATTTGAAATGAAATTTATAACATAGTATTTTGCTATTCACTGACATTTATTACATTTAAATGGTCCTACTTTGGTGCTAACAGTAGTAATATTGTAAGTTACAAAAAAAAATAAGATAAAACACAATAAAATGACAATAAATGAGTGGTGATATGGGCTCTCAAAAACAGCTTGTTAGATTTTTTTTAGAAGTTGCATATGCAAGCAAATGAAGACCTTTTGTTGTTTTTTTTTTTATATCTGTCGTTCTACTGTTCCAGCGTTTTACATGCTCCATTATTCTTCAGTTTTGTCATTTTGTTCTTTTTTTTCATTTTATCCTATCATTTAATCCCATGGTTCTTTTTCTTTTGTCACTATTGGGTCTCTAGTGTATTATTGTCTAGTAATTCATTCATTTTCCTTCCTGCTTAATTCCTTTCGGCGTCACGGGGGTCTGCTGTTTACCTCAAGCGCACATCGGGCGAGAGCCAGGGGTACACCCTGGAGAGGTCCAAAACCGGTCCATCCCAGTATTGTCTGTTTTTTTAACTTAACCAATAATAAAGTATTCACCAGGAGCTAAAGGCGAATCTCTTTCACTAGTGGCCTACTGTCTAAACCTTTACTTTTAGTAATATTTTAGAGATATAATGAAAGAAGCACACAGCACTGATTTCCACACAAGAGCTGCTCCTGAAGACTCGTTCATTCAATTCTCACTCCAACCCCCATCAGCAGCATCCTAATTATGTATATTGTTCATAATTCCGTTCCCACCAAACCATAACATGCCTGATTTTTAAAGATTTTCACGAATGAATCCACCACAGTTAATGTTGTGCATTTAAAGTGAAAGTCATTCAGAAAATGGGACTTTCTCAGACATATCTCTTTTTAATCAGTGCGTCCTGTTGTCTTACCCTATGTAGAGTCTGGATGGAGCTGTCGCCATCAGAAAGACAGCTCAGTGTGGATATGGGGACACTTCAAAAAGATTTCACCACACACATTATTGTCAGGAATCAGGATCCTTAACTACTCTCTTAAATCTCAATGTTTGAACTTTTGTCATTACTTTCTTATATTATATTCTATTTTGTGACATTTTATGCCTTTATTTTGAATCTACTTTGATTGCTACGAGTTAATAATCATAGAAACCTATGGATATAGAGATATGAGCAAAACCTGGATTTAATGACATTTATAATTTCCTGGTTTTAACGCTGGTGAAGTACATAAAACAGAGTTTAAAGGTGTACAAATTCCTGTGTTATACTTTGAATCAAGATTTGTTCAGAACACCAAAGTGACCAAGCGATCTATGAATATTCTTGATGTTTGTGAATAAATATTTTAATTTTTAGAAGTTTTATGAGAAAAGCTGTTTAGCTAGATTTCTGTAGTCAATGACATCACTAACTCAGGGTCACGCATTATTGCAGGTTACTACCACATCTTATCAGTGTCGAAAAGATTGCTACCAGTTGCATATTTTTATTAGCAGCAGAAAATAACTTTTGTCTACTCACTTTTCTATATATTATATTGTTTTGTTTAAACCATCAGCCTTTGTTTAGGAGAGGATGTGCCTTGGAGGAAAAAATAGAGTTTAAAAGGGTGACTGATGTAATTCTTTGATTACATGTGTTTATAGTTTTAAAATGAACTATCATCTGTTTTTATAATCAGCTCCTAATCAGAGAATTTTGAGATAATTACAGTACATTATATATACTCTCTAAACTATAAGCTCCCTGCTCTAAATCTTTCTTGATTAGTAGAAGTGGGATGATTCTTTTAAAAGTAAGCTGCTGTCATTTTAAATCTCCCTTACTTTACTTTCTTAACTCAATCAAAATAAGGAATAAAAGCTGCATGTTTTCATCTCTGGGAGGTGGTAGCAGCTTTAAGTTCTGGCTTTATTTTAATTTTGCCGTGTTTGTCCATATCAAAGACCAGGCACCCTACTGTTCAGACACTCTACACGGGTTTGAAATTTTGCTTAATCAATAAATCACGACATAAAAAGACATTGTACATCCCTCCACTTCATGAATGATGAATTTTAAGTCTCTTTCTGCTGGTGCATGCCTCAAGGTTATCTAAAGAAAGTTGAGTGAAGAAGCACATGGCGGGCTTTCAAAGTGCTCCTATTATGTGATTTGAAAGATAAAATCTCGGTTTATCTTAATGTACTAGTATATCACATCTAGCTATATTAAAAAGCATGTACAGGGTGTTTAGGAACTCTGGGTGGGCTACCTGCATCTGTGCCTTGCAGCTATTGAGCTTATGTTGGCTTTATTTGAATATTTGTTTGATTTCACAAATTAATTTCTACTTTTGAACTAACCTTTTGGTTAGCTCCATCTTTTGTTCATTATACAAGTTCTGTCTCTTCAATCTCGCCCATCTGTGACTACAAACTAAGGGTTCATACAAAGCTTCTTAACAACAATCTCTTACCATAATCCCCCTCCACAAAACTTTATATTCAGAAAAGTAGTCTTGGATACTCCGAAACCCACACTCATCCATCAGAATGACCCCAAACCTTATGTGAACACAGAGTTTTTTGAACCAACCTTGGGCACTTCACCATTTCCGGAAAACGACCCTTTGGGACCAATCAGACGTGGCATGGTTAAGTTATAATAGCTTCCTCAAGTCAAAAAAGTTTTGCTATTTAACATCCTGCATACCTTAAGTTAAGAATGATGGAGTTTTGAGGTGAACAGAAAAATGATTTTAGAATGCGATCCATATTACATATATTTGAGTCTTGGTACCCTTCACATGTTTTCAACCCCAATTATATGTAAATGTTTAACCAGTTCTGATAATTCAGTCACTTTTTGAGCACGTTTAGATCCCCAAAAATATAAATACTCTGTAATTACAATAGGGCTCTATGCACCTTTAATTTATTAAATAAAGTTATGTTATTGAGATGCTAAGGAGAAGTGCATACTCACATTTGAATCCTACAGAAGTTAGCAGAGAACTTGACCTTTGTGCCACCCACATGATCAGAATCCTGGAGAACATTTTCTCTCTGTGTTTGATCTCAGAATATTGTAAATGTTGCTGCCTTCGGAACTTGTGCCCTCCAGTGTTATTTTATCTCACCAATAATAATCACCCGTGCACAAAGCTTCTGGCTGCCTTTTTAAGCCTTTGGGCCTGTTTTCTTTGTACCAAGAGGTCTCTCTGAAGACCCTGAAAAGACTTGGGTACAGGCTTTGAGCTTAGTTTAAATCCTGAACTGTCAGCGCAGCAGCCTATTGAAATACTCAAGAACTTTTTGTTCCCTTTCTCTCAATGCGTTTTGCTCAGTTCAAATGTGACAGAAGAAAAGCATTTTCATGTTTTACAGGAAGCAATTAAACGATTAGACTGACTGTATTCACTCCGCTCTTGTATCCCATTCGTCAGGCTTACTAATAGATTGTTCTGTATCAGAAAATGGTATGTTTCTACGAAGAAATGGCAAATTTTGACAAAGCGTCTACACTCTTTTATTAGGCAGGAAACGTGTTTTGCCAACGTGTGTTTATGTTAAATAGGGATTTAAGAAAATATCAAAATATGTAAATGATACTGTGCTTTTGTGATAATTTTCATTAAATGCTACCCTTTAAGTAATACATATCCCAATATATTGTTTATTTTTGTATTTTTGTAATATCGTATTGCAACCGTTGTGATGCATATCTACTCTTGGTGAAACACTGACAAATATGGAGGACAAAAATAAATTACCAGAGACATTAACCCTTAGAAGTCCTTACATGCACCGGGGCGTGTGCCAATCACAGCAGATGTTTTGAATTAAGTAGGAATGACGCAACCCACCTATTGCTGAATTTTGACTAGTTTTGGAACCAAACTCCTCACATTTATTGCAAAAGTTATGTTTATTTAGTCTTCAAGGAACATATTTTAGTACAGCTATTAATTTACTTGTTTTGCTAAAAAGCCTTGAATCTGTATTTTATCAACGTATTTAACGATTTGTAAAGTTTTAAATACCCAATGCTTTTTCTTCATTATTATTCTATACAGTGTGCGACACAATAAATATCCGTGGAACAAAGGTCAGCAAGTCCATCAGGCACCAGCGTTACCATATTCAAATGCCCTGGATAATAAGTTCAATAGCAATTCATGATGCCATTCTCCAGAAATATCAGAGACAGCTGGGCAAGCTCTACTGTAAGAGGAGAAGCAACAGGAAAGGGCGAATGTGAAGTAAAGTCATCCCACAGCCTCACGTGTGCTGCCTTGGCATATTCATCACTGGCCTTGTAGCATGTGCCTCTGCAGCATTTCCAAGATGAGGAGTGACCACTGAGCCAAAAGGGAACATCACTGTAGATGTTTCTCTAAACATGAGGAGATGTGGAACCTAAAACAGGCTTTAAAACCATGTAATAATCTGATGGAGAGATGACAGAAAACCTTGTTGAGCTCTTTCCAGGGAATCTTGAATATTTCAGTCAAGCGTTTTAACCGTACAGTGATGCTTTTCTGCCACTACAGGGCATTTCATGGTAATCACTGTCGTTTGAACCCCTCAGAGACAAATCTTACTAGATTTTACAGAGTTTATATTGAAGCAATGAAGTATTTATCCCCTACTGACTTAAACTGTTTGCACAGAGATAGAGAAAATATTAATTTAATGGTAGTTTTACCTCAATCATGAGACAAAATGGCAACAAAACATTCCTTAAAGGTTCTAAACTGATTTGAACTGTTTTAAAATGAGTATTTGAGAGAGGACCAACCTTTTAGTTGATCATCATGGTGTAAGACTTATGTTTAGCAACTTAATCAGCTCCCTCCACAGATTTTCTGTAGGTATAAGGTCTGAAGACTCAGATTTTGCCCATCCATCCAAAGATTAGGTAGTTATTTTCTATTCTATTTCATTTTTAGCAGACCATCGTCCTATCCGTCATTTCTTGAGTTTCGGCTGTCGTGTACCGTCCCAAACTCCACCAACATGTAGGTTTGATGGTAGAAACTGTGTTTTCATGTTCGTAGTCAGCATTCTTCCTTCTTTAAGCTTGATACCAACCATCTGATCATCATACTTTCACCCACATGTTACACCCATATGTTACATTGAGAAAGTTTAACTCAATAAAACTTTGTGCTATAAGGGTAAAATCTGCACCGAATCTGCTTTTTCTTTATTAATAAATTATATTTTACAAAAGAAGACCTTCAGTACTGGAGAAGCAAATAAATATATCTTAATAAAATATGTTTACTTTTATGAACTGTGTAAATCTTTTCAAGAATCAATG
The DNA here is from genome assembly GCA_007224835.1 of Danionella cerebrum. Taxonomy (NCBI): domain Eukaryota; kingdom Metazoa; phylum Chordata; class Actinopteri; order Cypriniformes; family Danionidae; genus Danionella; species Danionella cerebrum. The sequence continues at coordinate 239,642 of SRMA01027430.1, read as the reverse complement.
TTCCTTTTTTCTATTGTGGAAAAATACTATTTTATTGATTTCTTTGGGGAGGGAAATCTTAAATATTGCAGTTAAACCATGTTGTTAAATCGCAGCAATCCTTTATTTTCAAGCATTACATGGGATTCCATAGTAAACAGAATGATTTGAAGCCCTGAGCATAAAATCACTCTTTATTTTTCAGCTTTTATCCAACCTGAACTTGCAGGAAGATGAACACTTGGTTATTTCATGCATAATTCTTCCGCTGAACTACTGTATGCTTATCCTCTAACCACAAAAATGAAAAATTGAAGCTGTGGGATTGCATTTTAAAATGTCTCTGAAAACCTGACATCCTTTCTCTTTATAGATTCTCGTTGTACATTCTAAATAATGTTCTTTCAGACAAAGTGTAAAACAAATCTTTGATTAAAAAACAGAATTTACACAAAAAACCTCCCGGGAGGTTGACGCCGTTGAGGAATTGTTTTAGAAATTCCACAGTTCAGTATTGTTTAGTACAGAAGTTGTAATGTTGCTCAGTAAACAAGTAGAATAACATAGAATTACTCAGCAAACGTATGTCAATACAGCCTTGAAAGCACACAAAGAGGAGCCACTCAAGTAAATTGACTGAAGGCAGAGGGAGTTCTGCGCAGCATTCCCAATGAATCTGGCAGAGGCATGGCATGGCATTTTCAATCCCAAGCCTTGCAAGCGGATTCAGCCTGACACATAGACGCTGGGTCAGGGAACACATATTTATGCATGAACACGATCTGCTCCGGAGGTCAAGCATATGCTCCTGTAGCATCTTTAACCCTTGATGTGAAATCTGTCAGTTCAGAGAGATTTAATGCCAATCTCTGTCACTGTGATCTAAACCTTTGCAAAAAGAGCAAATCCAGTGATGTTTTTCTTCAGACACCTCTGGAATTCCTCTGATAATGTACTTTTCCTGGCACAACATCTTTTGTCGTCTTTCAATGGCCTTTTAGAGGACTATAGAAGAGCCTTCTGAATAAAAGGTCATGTGACGTGCAAGATTTATAAAAGAAAGCTTTTTCTAGTCTTTTAGTGACCTATTCTTAAAGAGACCACATGCGCTGCATGGGCCCCATGCCCTTAGAAATGAAGCGATTGCCCTTTTCAGCTATTTCTAGACTCAGGCGACCCAAATATGCTCCAGCAGTCTTCGTGCTTATCCAATTCCCTTCACCATTGAAAACATGTTATCAGAGGGTTTTTATGGTGCTATTATTAATTAAAAATCATATTCTGTGGAGTTTACTGCTCCAGCAAAAATGCAATGCTTCCTCTGGCAATGATGTTCGTAAGTCGTCATCATCTGTTTGGGCAGCCTGTAGTTTGCATTAATGCACTGTTGGTTTTGGAGGGACTTGATTGCATGCAATCTGGAATTCTCTTCTCAATGGCATAACATTGGTGTTTAAAGCAACACAGCATCCACCTGCCTGATGTTACCCAGATGTGCTCAGGAAAAGTGTCACCTTAACTTTTGCAGCTGCTGCAATTTTTATGTGTTGCACCCATTGACTGTTAGGGGTGTGACAATACCCTCTGCTCAAGAAGCGACACATACCTCGATATTATTTCTACAGTGCGATATTTTACAACAATATTTTTAAATAACTATTGAAACTCTTAATATAACGAACTGTCATTGGAAAAAATGTAATTTATCATCTGTATCATAACTGACCTCATTGTTATCCCGCATTAACTGTATATTTATACATGTAGGTATGTACAAAACTGCACAAACTTTAACAAGCGGACAAGGTTTTCTAGGTAGGCTTTCTGTGTGTAGTTATGTACAAACTGTTTAAGCTCTACTGCAGCAACTGTAGCAAACTTTTATGGTATGTTCTGGTAGGTAGTCTTTACACTCGTCAATATTTCCCCCTCATCTATATCTCTCATCCACTCCCACTTTCTTTTTTCACAGCCTCCTGTAATGACGTAATTAATGCAAAGTGGTCCATGGGAAAAAGAAATAAATAAATAACTACATAAATTCACTGCTTCCATCCAGAGGAGGGATAACCACATCAGGTGTTCACTCCTCTGGAGATAACAAGCTGGACAAGTAAAAAAAAGAAAAAGAAAAAATGGAATTTAAAAAGTTTTAAGATCACAAAGCTAAACCAGTGGCCCTGTTTTTTGTTCCAGCACTGCTTCAGTACAAACACTGGAAGCTTAAAACAAACCAAGGAGAGCTTCATTAGTAGAATCAGGTGTGTTCCATGAAGGTTGCATCTAAACTGTGCAGGGCTGCGGCCCTCCTTGCTCACCTCTGTTCTAGGGTCTAGTTTGAGAGCATTTGATATAATCCATCCTCTAGGGGGCAGTGTCAATGTTTGCATTAAGTTATCTTTTTTTAGTCTAAGTTATGCAGAAGGTCAAATCATTGAGAAACGTTAGTAAAGGATAATTCTCTCTTAGTAGATATTACATAAAACAAAAAGAACAGGTAAAGAAGTTTCAGAAGTGACTAGAATTACAATCACTCTAAGAAGCCAATACACTTCAGCTCCTTGACGATATCTCCCTACATGTATTGTGACAATTTGACATTGAGATATTTTATTGCCCCATACACACCCCTATCGACTGTATATTATATAGTTTGGGTGTCAGTGAAGTCACCCATAGGTTTCCCACAGTTTTCCACCTCAAATTGCTTTAGGAGCTTTTCCACAGCATTCTGTACCCTTTAACGGTACTTATTTCTCACTCAGCTGGATGAGCTCTAAAAAGCAGACAGACCCAGGTGGTTATGTTCTCTGATTGGAAAGAAAAGCTCACCATCGTGTTGGTCTGGTGAACAGAAAAAATACTCATTCGTCATTACAGTGTGTGACACAAGAAAAGATACAAACACAAAGGTGAAAATAGCCAGCAATCAAAGTTGTAATCTTTTAAACTAAAAGCCTCCATAGGCTTACAGCATAACATGTTGAAGGAGCATCCAAATCTAGTAGGTAAGGATCCTGGCTGGCCTCGAACCTTTTGTGCAATGTGTTGCAATTATCCAGGTCAGATATAAATAAAAAGATGCATTCATGTTTCTCTAGAAAGGGCATACACGTTCTAACAATCTCTGAGTGTGGTCATTAAAAATCACTCAATTCTTCCTGATTGACCAGAACAAGAGATTGTTGAAATAGATTCTCAAGAGCCACTCACACGGCACACATTAAAAACCTAAGTATTCATTTTGTTTTGTCTCATTAACAGCATTTGTTAGAGTCGGAGAATAGCTAAGGGATTTATATTTATTTATTTTTTTTATGAGCACTAGTAGCGCTGTCCATGTTAAGCTTTTCTCCTAAGAAATGGAAGCCAAGGGACCTGGATTAGGGAGCAGGAACAGCTCTTTAGCACAGGGTGACAGTATTCATGTGACACTAAGCTCTAATCCAGAGGGCTTTTGGTGAATGTCTGCATGCCGTCTGATAAGTCTACAGGACATGGATCAGCCTGACTGGGCCAGCGGGGCTTATTGTTCTCAGGCTAGATTTATATGTGCTGTTATCAGTGTCTTTTTCAGCAAATGTGTTTGTTTAATTAGGCATGTATTTGAGCTTTCAATGGCAATTACTCACCAACTGCTTCCATGTATTCATCTAGCATAGCCATGCTGCCTGTCATTTTTAAAAATTCGAAAGTAATGCTGCTTTATGATCTTTCAAGCTCTGATGTATGGAGCAAGTGAACTGTAACTAAGCCCTAGCCACAATAAGAAAAACAGAATAGGAAATTTGGAAATGCTTAGGAATCTCTCAATTTTGTGTTTTTTTTTTTTATTTCCAATGCCAAATGAAAATAGAGGTAATCTTTTGCTTTCGAAGTGGCATGTCGGTTCTGGATTTGGTTACCTGGAGTGTTCATGGATACGTCTATGCTTTTCCCATTTGACTGTCATCAGTATTTGAGCCCAATCGATTTGCATCAATTCCATTTTTTCACATAACCTTGAATCGAATTTATATGTAATTTAAGGTTTAGGCTGAGTTCAATTTCCTATGTCTGAGGTGTTGTCTGTATTGTCTGTCATGTCGTGTTTTTTTCCCCCTTATATCTTGTGCTCCAATTTAGCTTTAATTGTCTGCTTCGCGTTTACCCTGCTAAGCGCTCGGGTTTATACCCTGCTAAGTTTCTGTGCACATTGTAAGACTATCGAGGACTATACACACTGGTCCGGATTGTGATTCGCACGAATCTTTGGGTGGCTTCTCAGCAGGGTGCTCTTTGTCTGGGTCGAGGAAATATTGATGCAATGATGCTCCATTCCAGAAGATGGCGTTTGCAGTTCGACAGATACAGGAAAGAAGGAAATAGGAAAGCAGAAGATGTCAACAGAGTAGAAATCAAAGAAAGCATAGAAAAAAATCTTGTAATTTTTACTGTTTGTGAAGGGAGCCGTTTGACAAAAATGTCGCTATGAAAATGTGGGCAATCAGAAACAAATTTTCATTGGAACCGCTCGATCACAGCTCTTCTCTGTATTTAAAGTGCTTTTGGAATGAATGTATCTTTTGTATCTTGGTCTATTCTGTGCCTTTTATCATGCACCTAAACACCCTAACCCTTAGGTCTGAAAACATACCTCTATGAATTGCAACACCCTTACAAAGCCATTTAGGTATACATCACTCCTAGTAGGCTTTTTAAAATTTGTACATTTTAAGAATATAAGCATCAATGAAAAGTGCTTTATGCAAGTGTGTTGTCTAATGCTAATGTTATTATGCTAAATAAATTAGTGAATGTTTAAGTTATTTAAATAACCCTCACTGACATACATGGACATGGGAAATATCAACACCAAAAATGGTTTTCATAATTTTACAACATTCATAAATGAAAAAGAATGGGTTTCATTAATTGCACTGCAGACATCTTTCCCTGTGCGTGAGATTCCTTAAATATCCCCTAATTTGAAACAAGCATTAGCTATTCAGTTTTTTTTTTTTTTTAATTATCTTTTATTTTGAAAAATTCTGTAGTCTATTGGGTAAATCTCATAATGAAACCCACAGCATTGCAAAATGAGTAAGAAACAAATGTCTTTGGAAAGTTTTGGGAAGAAAAATAAGCCAATATCAGGAAATTTTATGGTGCCACACACCAAGCCCACTCTGCATAATAATGTGATGACCCTCTCTGTAATCAAGCACATCCTGCGGACTATCCTGGTCCGGGGTGTGAAAAAGATTAGGGATAGTTGGCTATTCACCTTAACTTACAAAGAAATGGGCCACCCCTTCACCACACGCGAATGCACAAATTGACTGGTAGGGCCAAGAGGTAGAAATGCAACCTAGCCTCAATCTGCTTCCATATGTGATCAAACACCTCGAAACAAGACTCGAATGGCATTAGATAAGCAGTTTCCGCTAGTCTGAGTTAGCAACAGTTACTAAAAGCAGATTCATGGTGTAGAGAGCAGTAAACAAGAATAATTAGCCCTAGATCTATCTTTACTGAAAAAATAAAACTTTCTTTTGAGTATCAATTTTCTCGCCTTCAGCATGGGAAGCAGCAGAATATGTGTGACACCATCCAGATAATGTTTTACAGCTCCGTGAATTGATGCTCTTGTTTCTCATCATACTGAGCCCAGAGAGAGGTAGACCCTAGGAATGAGAACCGAGTAATGAATGTAGTTTGAGTCTCTGAAGGTCAGATACTGTTCTAGTTAACGGTGAGGTTTCAGTATGACGCGGCTGCGTGGAAAATCTCTCCGCCTCAGGTAGCAATACATGTGACCTATGAAGAGAATTGTTGTTGTGCTGATTGTATAATAATTGCTTATGTTTACTACTATAATACTGCTTATAATAGTATATGTTATTTCTGTGCTTGAGCCATACACAGGCCCTCACAGAAGGTAGAAAGGAAGATCAAATGGAATGAAATCAGTGGCTGAATAAAAACAAATTAAAAGTTATTGGAAAACAGTTCCCAGGAACAAACAATTCATAAAATTCCTTTGCACTCCCTATAAAGAGATTTTATACCAGTCTCAAACATACTGTAAAGGAAGCTGGGAGCCTGTTCCATAATTTAGTTGCACCATTTCTAAAAACTCGCTCACTATAAATTGTTTTAGGCGGGGAAGGAGGGACGAGACAGACCGTGATATTGGAACAAAGTGTACAGGACGCAGTGCTAGGATTAAAGATCTCCTCTCAAAAATGTGTTTTTCTTAATTGTGTCTCATTTCAAAACCTTTGTGACCGGCTGAAGAAGCAAGTATGTCAGGGAACACTTTTTTTTTTTAAATTATTTGAGCATACTTCAATTGAATCCTTATCTCCTAGATATTAATAATATATTTGGAGTTTTGTCAATACTGACTGAAGTGTGAAAAACTAAAAAAAAAAAAAAAAACACACAGAAAAGGCCATACATGTCTTCTCACAATTCTCAAAATGTCTCCAGCTGTATTCTTCAAAATTGTAAAAAAAAAAAAAAAAAAAAAAAAATTTTGCATCACCATCAATTTTTCAGTAAAATCATCAATCAAAAAGGTTTATTCTGATAGCCATTAGATTAACAAGTTAAAAAGAGCTGGACATTACATTTAGAGAATAAATAAATACAATACCATCACGGTGTCAAGTTTTGTCACAAATCAAATGACAGGACTACAATTTTTTTTTTTGGTTTTGAGCATATGGCATTTTAGTTGTATTTAATCTGATGTCACTTTATACACTAATATACTGTAGATTGACATATGCACACAGGAAAAGTGAATGTTCTTATGGCAAGCCATTGTATTGGATGTCAGCTTTTTACAATTTTACAGTTTACTTTAATAAATTAACGTTAAAACTGTTATGGCAATTTTTGATATTTTTCTATTACATTAAACAATAATTCTACAACAACTCACACTTTTTTTCTATTGTACTTTTTTGTGTCAGAACTTTGACAAATACAAGCCATATTACAGGTCTTGTACTTCCAAGGGTCATCCCTTATTTCCACCACTAGCTGGCACTGATTTGGGGTGTGTAAAATGAAACTGAAAGGCAATCTTGCATTTTCTCCCTGCAAACTAAGTGTCATATCTCTTATAATGTTCACAACATATCAAAACCAATAACCATTTTGATACCTACACATTATTTCTGAAATCAAAATTAAACAATAGGTTGGTCACATCATTCCTACTTAAGGGTTAAGAAGTACAAAAAGTACCATGTTGTGGTGTATTTACAATTCTATTCAACACAGTGTAAAAAAACGTCATTTCTGCCCAATATTTAATATTATGAATGAACAATCGACAAGTTGCTTTAAAGACAGTTCAGAAATCTGGTTTGAAGTATCTTCCCAGCACCGGATCTCTCGTATTTTTTACGTTTCTACTGTGGCTGTCTGTAAGAAATATGAGCTCTGCTTGTCACATTTTGGAACAAAAGAACAGGGCTGGTCTACACGTCTAATATGACACGACTTTGAATTGAAGCCAAAACTAAAGCTTGTTTTGTCAGTAAACAAACAATTTGTTTACAAAGGCCGACAAATCCGTTTGTAGACCGATCACATGCATGTGTAGTTTCAGTCTGTTAAGTTCACTGTCATCAGTGCGGATGCAAACTGGTCTCTTTTTTATTCGGTTTGAAGCAAATAAACCCAACCACACGTGTGAACACATCCAGGGAGATGTATTTTAACAGAGATTATGAGGAGGCCGCGCGGGAGTCCAGTGGGTAAATGTAGCCAGAGTGCTTTTGCTAGAACAGAGATGCGATGTCCTTGTTTTTTTGTTTTTTTTTTTTGTCAAATATGATCCCCAAATGTTTCTGAAAGGGGTAAAGTATGGAGTTTTGGAGAATTTTGACATTCAAATTAAACCCTGCACCATGTGAGGTTCTATTTGTGGTTCTGACCAGATTGGCATCTTGCTTATTGGGCTGAAGCTGGGATAATAATAGCAGATGAGCCAAATGATATTTCCTGAATCCTTTGAGCTTCCTGAACAGGCCAATGTCATCATTCCTCATATTGCACCCACGCAATGTCTGTGGTATTCTACCATGAAAGAATGATTCACACAGAACTGGAACTGTGAATATTTGGGGACTTATTGATGTAAAAACTGTGTCTGGAATAAAACGATTTGCTCTGTTTTTATGACATCCTCGTGAAATCAGATATCTGTGTCTTTAGGTTCAAGCTTTCCTATTATCCTCCAACTCATTAGTTTCTCTCTTGCGAAGTGGCCCTTTGTGTGTAAAATTGATGGAGCATTTACAGTTGACTGTGCGATGGCACACGGCCTCATGGGAGATTTTAAGCTCAGGTAAATGCTGGTTTAAAGACAATAGCTATTAAGGAACACAGAAAAGGATGCCTGCAGTGGTCCGTGCAGCTCTAGTGTTTGTTTTGTGCGGTTTGTTTTTTCTTTCTTCCTCTTATTTTCCACGATCTAAACATCCCTGTAGATTTCCGTTTGCTCAGTTGTACTGTTTGCTTGTGGCACAATGCGGCATGTGATGGATTATGTTTGTTACTTCTAGAAATGCATGGGTGCGGCTTGTGGTGCATTAAATAGTAAAACCAGCATCGTGATCGTAGTATCCATCAGTTCCGAAAGTGAAAAATAGACCCCATGTGTGAACCTTGTGTGAAATAGTTTGCTTATTTCCATGGTATGTTAATAAAGCTCAGTTTCTTTTCAAATGTCTGTAGCCATATTAATAATAAATGCTCAACAGTGATTTACTGAACATTTACAGTTATCAGTGACTAATTCACAGCATCAATTGCACTTTTTGTTTTCATATCTGAGTTTACCCTTTATGACTTGTCATAGAACCAAGTCCGCCAGAGCATATTTTACATTTTTACCTGCTGTGGTGCCATTTTTTGGAGTATTTTAATGTTCCATATATCAATACAACCTTTATATCCTATGTTTTAATAATATTAAGAGAGTTAGTTCAATATTAACTGAAGAAAGTGTCAAACTTAAAAAAAAAAAATACTTTTTTTTTTGTCCACAATATTTTTCTAAATACAGATATTTCATAGCTTTATCGCTCAAAATTACCTATACAGATAACTTTTGATTCATAAAGAATAATTTACAGGTGTGGCTAAACTTTTGCGTACCATTTTACCTGTGTCTAATGGTAATTTATGATTAAACCTATGATTACATTTATTTGTTTGTGGGTTGACGTTGAGCAGAGGGTCAAATACTCCCTCGCTCTAATTTCACATATTATATTTCAAAGCTTTTATTTAATTAGTTTTTTTTAGAGTTCTTTGAAAAGTGATTCAAAAGGTGGCACTAACGTTGAATACAGAAATACTGAACTGAAGGAACAGGATCATTCACATATCTGCCATTATTTATTTCATCAACATTCCGTTTATTCATGAATACAAGGTTATTCGGCCCATGAAGCTGTTATATTATATTTCAGTTACTCCTTTCCATGGTAATATAAATATACCAACTTCTCAGTGTACTCATCATGCCAATTTAAGAGTAGGTTTACTGATATAAAAACAATGTACAGTCAATTGTTGATTTCCATTACCTTAATTTCTAGCAGGCTACCATCTACCATAAACCAACAACTTATTATTTACCTCAGATTGGTTAACTTTGTACCAGTCCTTTCACTCATCTCTCCACTGAAAAAAAAGAAGTAATTTAACTTTTTTTTTTCTCTGAAATGAAGTACAATAGCTTGGGACTGAGAGTAGGGGGGGCTTTGTTTTAAAACATGAATGGATGACGGGTTGGTGGTAGGTGGGGTGTAATGTCAGGTGACGTCCCAGTTTTCAGCTAAAGATTAGGTTTGAAGAAAGAAGCCGTTTGAGCGTCTCAGAGTCGACTCTTTAGTATTAAAGACTATAACTTGATACACAGAGCACTGTCACAATAAAACTCAAAACATATGATACTCCATTTAAGAGCTATATGTTACGCAGTTTTTTTTATTACCTGAAATGTAAAGTAATCGCAGCATGCATCTCACCTTGCATACAATGAAATAACGTTAACACAGCAGTGTATAGCAGAATCAGGCAAGAGCGTGCAGCTATAGCCACGGTTGTCTCCATAGCAGTGACCCCTCTTACAGTTTTTAAAGCAGATGTGCATTTTTTTTACCTGTCTCAACATCATTTTAGTTGCTACCGAACAAACAGTAATCACTTCCATCAAACATGTGTTTCTACATGTTACATAAGAAAACTACATTTTGCTATGCTTAATGCAGCCTGCAATACATTGGAAACAGTAACAGTTTTCGACTTAATTTAACAGCATTTTCATGCAGTTTTTTAACAACATGTTACTATGTAAAATGTTAGATTTATTATGTTTTTTTTTTGAGATCATAAAATCTTCTCCAAATAAGTTTTTGTTTTAGTCTTTAGTGTATTGTATAGGATTCAACACCCTAAAGTCAACACTTGAAAACTAAAATACTGCAAGTGCTAGAAAAAATGTTTTTCACTCTGAAAAGTGCTAGAGGAGACATTTCAGCAGCTTCTGGAAGACAGCCTAATAGCAGTTCAGTGACTGGATGTCTCTTCAGTTTGAATATAAATTCCCACGTTTCCCATCTTTCATGTTGCAAGCGCAGCAGGATGCCATGTAAAATGAGGTTGTTTTGTGTCTGAGATCAGATCAGTAGACGCTCTGGGGTGTACCACTGATCTGAGCGCTCGACAGAAAGTGATGAACGCTGCGAGAGAATGAGGGAAGCTCCAGGCCTGCAAGACACCCTCAGGGAAGTGAGATTCCACCCAGCCATTCCCCTTTCTCCACTTCCAGATCTGTGGCCCTCATCTTGTGTTCAGTGTTGTCCTCGAAAGTTTTCAGCTCACGATTAAGATGCTTTTGCAAAAAGACCCAGCAGATATTTGAGAATTTAAACTTCAAAAGGTGTCTTCAAAACACTTTCAATCATTCGACGTTTCTTAAGACACCGATGAACATGTCTCAAAAGACTAAGTGTCAGGTAATCGAAGAAGAAAAATAATTACTTTCACTCTTTCTTCTTTGCTTTGAATAAAAGTGAGGTTCCAAACTCTGGTTGTGGTATTTGCTGAAGGGATGGACTGTGACAGAACACAAAGCAAATGAAAAGCAGCCGTAGAGGCGATGACATGAACAGATGACTCGCTTTGTTTGGGCCGGACATCAGAATCAGTCTTTTGGGCAGCACCTCTAGGCTCGGCAGAGAATCACCTTGATGTTCTGTGTAATCCATCAGCTGCTGCTGAACGCTCCCACCCTTGAGCTGGAGCTACAACGGCTGCAGGCAAAGCTGAATGGGGTCTGCTTGTGTTGAATTCGTGTTGAGATGAAGTGCTTTGCTCAAGGCCACAGCATTGTTAACCTGGGGCAGAAAAGAAGAATAAAAAGATTTGACCGATAGAGAGTGAGAGAACGTGTGTGTGGAAGCATGAGGCACCAGCCTTTCATACTATTCATACCTTCACACTCCAACATTCATGGTGGATTCTTTTTCTGTCAATACTTGAGCACAAAATCTCCAGCATTACACACAAACTGATGAAGACTTTTGCTTGAACAAAGAGTTAATTCGTTCCCTCATTCATTCATTTTCTTGAGCCACTTCTTACTTTCACAAGGCTTAGTTTTATTGAACACATATTTAACTCTATAACATGAAATTAAGGTCAATAATCTAAATTGGTCGAAGCAAAAAGGAATACACCCCACGTCACAAGAAATGGTCACTCCTGTTTGGCTTTCTACTAGTTTAGCTAACTGCAGTGAACTTGTATGCTAATTTTCCTCAACCATTTCTCATCTGGAGACGCTCCTGTCGAGATGGACGGCCTGGACATCTCTGTTAGATAGTTACATGTTCATCTTTCTCCATTTTCCAATCACTTTTGCTACAGTATTTTGACCGATATTTTGCATATCTTCTTGTAGCCCGTACGTTTTTAGAGTCAAGAAATAATTTTGTTTCTTAGATTTTGTGACATTTCTCTTTCATGGGGAGCCATTTCTGATATCATGAAATGGAAGATGCTTTTCTTTGGTACGTAATGCCTTTTTATAGTCACCTGTCTGCTGGACGCATATGAAATGAATCCTTAGACTCACCTGAGTTTAATCAGCTTGTTAAGTCGTGACGAGCGGAAAAAAGCGCTGAAACTTTATCACACCAAAAACACTCAACAGAAACATTATGTGTAGATTGTCAATAATGTGTCTTATAAAACGTTAGAGTCAATGTGTCCTTAAAAATTGTGTTTATAAAGTGGAAACTGCTGTTTGGAAACAAAAGTTAAAGGTAAGGCGTAGTTGTTTCACACGGGGGTTTTTCTTCTAGCTTGAGCCACAGAACAGCACATAGCACTTTATAAAAGTGATTCTTATTGGACACCTTAACTCTAACTTTTATTATGTTAATCTAATGTGTCTACCAAGTTTTGCTTTGTTTAAAACTGATTCAAAGCATTTTTTGGTGTTTCAGCAGTTTCTATCGTCTGTCAATGGGAGAGTGGAGAGGCATGACCTGGAAGCGCCACGCGACGTCAGACTAAACAATTGGAAAGAAATGTGGCTGAGTCCATGATACAAAATGATCTGATCTCTTTGTATCATGATGCTTCATAATTTTTAGTAAAAAATCAACTCTTTGATTTACTTATTATGATTTATCTGTTGGACAGATTATTTTAACATTTTGTCGCAAGAAATACATAAGTAATCTTATCAAGTTAATACATTTCTATAATTAATAGCAATTATTAATACAGAAACTTTCTTGATACATGTAAACAACAACTTCTTGTAAAAATATTAAGTTAGATGTTCGAGTTGTATTAAATATTTGCAAACCCTGTGACGTCTTCAATAAATGGTTGAACTCCATCCATGGATGAATTTAGTGGACCTCCGTACATGATTCTATGGGTGCCTCTCTCCGGCATGCTTTGGCCAAAATGTGGCATACACCCTTGACATGTCACTAGTCATGTCAAAAAGGGGAATTTTGAGAATTCAATTAATCTGACGTATGTTTATGGTCATCTTGGTGAAACCCATTCAAGGATTGCGAGACCATACAAACTTCTCTTAGGACGGTCAGCGGCTGACCTTGAAACAGCAACCATACTGAAAGACCATTGTGCCGCAGAACAAATAGTTACATAAAACAAAATATATATATATATATATATATATAGCCAATTTTATTTTGAATTACAAAAAAAAAAAAGAAAAAAAATACTTTTGCTTTGGCTAAATGCCACAGTCGCTTACATGTGCCCATTTGTTTTATCTATATGACTTTATTCCTAGGTTATCTGAGATGTTTTGGTGTACAAGGGCCAACATGCCGTTTTGGTGAAATGCTCTTTTATTTATTGGTTCATTTACTTCATTGATTGGTAATTTCACTGCCAGCTCTTTCGCACAGGTGCTGCCCCCATCTATTTTATATCAGAGCCTCATATTAACCTTCCACTCTGAATTAGCATTTAGATCTTCAGGGCTGATCCCACCCAGCTCTGCATTCACAGTTGCTGCTGACCTTTGTGAGACTCACTGACAACAGCATTGCCAAGGTCTTGCACAAAAGGCAAGATCCCAAATAATTGGGCTGATCAGTGTTGGCGTTTATTCCAGAACATGACAGTTTGTATCAGATGGGAACTTAAAACTCTTTACAGTGTAATCATGTTAGAGATTAGTGTCAGTTTAAAGACTCCCTGAGTCCTGGAGGAGCTCATCTGCTCTCTCTCACGACCAGTACGGTGTGGTGCTAATTAGCATTTACACCTTCTGCTGTTGGCACAGCTCTGGATTTATGGGAAGTCCTGGGAGGGAATTGGGAGATTGGGTGATATCGATCCACTCAAACAAAGCTTCACACTTCACTTGGTTTTCCCAGACTGAGTCCTCCCTGGGGACCCACAAACACTCTCGCTCTGAGTTTGACACTTGGAAACAGTGCTATATCCATAGCATTTGTAGGTTTCTCTACCCATGGCTCAAAATAAATTCACTCTAAGCTTTAATAAAAGCACATATCTATTCATGATTAATTCAAATAGGCTGCCAGTGTACAAACATCTACTCTGTTTACATGAAAAATTGATGTGCTGTGTCAGGTAACAACATTAATGCACAACTCACAGAAATGACTTTCTTTTGAATCCCATCTCTGAAAGCGGAGGGATTTTTATACGATATCTTAAAATGATCATTATTTTGAGTAACAAGCTTATTGAAGGAATTTTAATCAGTTCACTTTGTGACCGTGCACATCCTCTTGTGGTTTTCACAATGGATGCATTTTACGTGCTTTCGGGGACACCACGGATTACACTGGTGTTGATCATAAACTTGGAGCCACAGTGGCAGCTGTTACTCATTTTACTGTCCCTTTATATTCTGTGCTGTGTCTTCAGTCGCTCATACTCATTGATTCCTTCTCATCATACCCTTTTATGGTCCTGCCCTAGATCTATTCATTTGTGATTAATTAAGAGTCCTTTATGCTTCATTATTTAGAGAAGAACTTTGTGTTTGCTTGTTTTGTGTAGTTTGTTATTTACCTCAAGTTTATCCCTCTCATGGGTGTTTTTGTTTTGTGACAAAATTCACTGTTTTTATTTTATTTTGTATGACCTGCAAATAAGTATATAATATTATAATGTGTAAATGGTTCACGAATTGCTCGTCAACAGCATATGTTTCTGAGGTTGAACTTCTGCCCATGGTACATACCCTACTAGCTTATGTCCATCAATTTTAACTGTTTAAACTCATTGAGCGTCATTTAAGAAGTTATGCAAATGTTTTAAAAAGCATGCAGTTACAAGCACATACACTTTGCTCTGAACATATATCTTTCCTTTTCTACCTGTATACCACATTGCTTGAATGAAGCACTTGAAGGTGGTCAAATGCTGGATAATGTATTGGACCTAAAAAGTCTCTGTCATTGCTATACATTTTACTGTATCATTTCTCTACTTTGGTAGTCAATTTAGAATTTAGAAAGATGCACACCTTTCACAAAATAAGTTTGCTTACCTCTCCAACAAAACACGTCTACAATGAAAATTGGTTGTATAAACGCCTGCAACTGAAATTTGAATTGGTATCGGATTGGTAACTGTGATTTGTGTTGATTATAAGTGGCTGTTCTCGCTCGGTCATTGGTTATGTAAGTGGAATCATGCAGTATGGCAGATGATGTATGAGATGAGAGGCCAGGAGCTTGCAGGATTATAGAATATTGAATAAGTAGATTTAATAAACTGCATATATTTGGAAATATGTTTGTTTTTACCATAGACAGAAAATATTTTCAATGACATCATTTAAAGGATTCTATTCTGATGAAAAAATGGGATTTTGTGTCAAACAAACCAAAACAATATAATATTTCTTAAAAGAAAATGTGAACTAGCTACTGACACTGTTCCTGTGTCTACTTTTTGAAGCTTTTGAAACAGATGATGTTGTCAGTTCTTAGTAAGCAGTATGGTGCTTGACCCTGTTTGCAGTAAATGTGTTAGTGGCTTGCTACTGTCAATTAATTCTACCTTTGAGTTTGGAAACAAGACCTTTCGGCCTAGGGATGTGCCAAAATGAAACATATACGCCTGAAGCAAAGGTGTCACAGAGATCCCATAGAGACTGGCAAGCCCAAAACTGTGACTGTGTCACATATTATACAAAAACGATGTTCATGAAAGCTCAGAAAAGACGTTCACATTAGAAGTGATGGGCTCAAGATCTATTTGTGTAGCTTACAACAATTCTCTCAGGCTGATAAATCTCTCATTAGAGGAGAAACATTTTTAATAGTGTCAAAAAACTGGAGATCACACGTTTTGAAATGGTGACAGTGTCACTGGTGTTGTGTTGTTTATTCAAATTAATGATGTTTTATTTACAAGGCGTTACATAAGCCTCTAGCTTTTGCCAACAATTGCCAAATGAGGTTACTCTTAAAAAATGTAAATTAATGTTCTATTTTTGTCTTGAAGCAGTATGTAACTACCAATCGAAAAAAAAAAGTACTTTGTAATAAAAATTTATTTATTTTTTTATCCGGTCTTGTCAAAATATTTTTTTTTGCCTTTTTTGGCCAGTTTTTTTGCCTCGTTTTGTGTCCTTAAGTAAGTGAACTTATTAAACAGATAGAGCTGGGAAAATAAAAACAAATTCATTTGCAAGTCAGTACATGGTACTGACACTATATCATGGCACAGTATATTAATTTCATATGTTAATATGAATTAATAATTAATAATGTTATTTATTATAAGAAGCTTCTCATTCGAATGCTGATTTGTGAAATAGTTTTGACCCAGAGAGTTTTTAAGTTTAAAGTCTTAAAATGTTCCCATTGATTTTGCTCTCTGTAATTTTATCGTATTTGCTGTTTGATTACTTTTTTGTTTCTGTGTACTTCCTCTTGTGGGGTATACACAAAAATAAAATAAAATTGAAAATAAACTACACTAAAAAATCCAAAAATCCTTCATTTTAAGTGCACTTTTTAATGTTTATTTGAAAATCTTCACATATTTGTTTATTTCTGTATTCATTTAATGCTATTTAATGTAAAGTAGGTATATAACAAAAAAATAAGTTTTTGCTTAGATGAAGCCACTATTTAGAAATGTGTTCCAATTCTTCCAAATTACGTTCCCCTGCTTCAATTCCAAGACTGTTGAAATGTGTGTCACTTTAATTATTTATGTTAGATTGAACTAAAAGAACTACTGCTGTCAATTTTGTCCCAGTTAAGATCAGCTAAGCCCTGCCTCCATGTGAAAAAAAGTGATCAAAAGGTGAACAATAAATGTTAAAATGCATTTTAAAAACTTTTTTTGTGGGGAACAAATAAAAATCATTAAAAATCATCCTAAAAATGTACATTTGCTTCATGTTGAGTGATCAGAAATGCTGGACCTCATCTCTCTGGTACCTCAAGATCCATCACATGACCCGATATCAAAAGGAAATCTGGAATTGCGCTGCATGGGTGGGAACTTTTCAATTGTTATGTGCAATCCCATTCAAGTCAAGGGGATTTTTTTTCATAGTTCGACCACCCCATTAGGCTTTTTAAAACTCTTTAAAACTCACTCTGCATTCTTTATAACGAAGCACACTCCTCTGACACCATTTTGCATCGCCTTAAGGTAAAGGGTCAGTGGGACAGTCCTTAAGAAATGCCACCGGCTCTTTCCCTGTTTTCCAGTTGATTACAAATGACGCGAGGTGACGCAAACAGCAGACCGGCAACAGCACGGATGGCCTAACTCACTGCAAGACCCAGCAGGGATGGAATTAAGGGGGAAATAAATCTACTGCAACTGGATGATTTGGGATGATCCAAAGCGTCGCATTAATTCCTGAACATACGAGGGTGGGTAAACAGCCTGAGTGCACCTTCTGTGCATTCTTCAGAGCTCCTCCTCGATGTCACTTTAGTGTGGTTAAGAGACTAGACTTGGATTGAATTGGAGTGAAAATGAAGATGTGAACTTTTGTGTTCACTACAAACGCTGGCACTCAAATAAAAATCAAGTCTGTGTCTCTGAGGTACCCCTCGATAGGTGCACTTCATCTTTTATTCATGTGTGTACTGTTGCTCTGTCTTTGTTCCTGAACCATTCCTGCATGCTGTTAATTAACATCTATCATATGAAAGTGTAATTCCCAAAGGTGTAGCATTCATCTCTTTGTTTTGGAATCGTGCTGTAGCTTCTTGGATGCTGCCACTGGGGATTCTTCACAGAAGTTACTGGTCATTAATCTAGCTTTGTTATAATAAAGTTTGGGTTGTAGTGTTTAAATCAGTGGACGGAACTAAAGCAAACTCATCTATATTTTACTTTTGTTTTTTACACTTTAAATATTACCTTTTGCTCAGCCATCGCATAATTTGACTATATTCAAATGACTTTTCATGGGTATTAAATTGCATAATGAGTAGGATACTCAAAGGTTAATTATCTGCTGCTTCTTACAAGGAAAATATTAAGTTCAAGACCATTCTTGTTGGCAAACAGTGTCACATTCTAAAACGAAAAAAAAAGACTCCTAACCATTAAAGAGAATTAATCGCTGCAGAGAAGTCAGGGAAGAGTCTTGGCTAAAAGTAGGTGCTCTTCACTTGCTTCTTAATTGGATTTTGTTTAATCTCCTAAAGATGTCTATTGTTTTTCAAATCCAGAGCAACAGAAGAGAGTGCCCTGCACAGTTTATACCGTCTGCTTTGCATCTGGTGTCTATGACCTGTGCATTTTTATTTACCAAATGCTGATGCTGAGAGGATGATCCACTTGGTGGGAGCATTTTGATCAGGACGATATATTAACAAAAGCATGAGGTTCACGGCAGGGTGCCCTTCTTTCTTATTTTCATTACTTTATTGTGACTTTCACTCAGGGCCAGGGATTGCCGGGAGAATATACTGGATAGATGGAGATAAGCTAGGATTAAGCAAGGACTTGGTTGTTAATGACCCATGAGAGCATGAATCTTAAATCTTCCTGCAGATATGAGAACATTGATTTCTCCTGGAGGTCTTTGTGTGCATAATCTGTGCATCGCTCATTCATTTACTTTTCATTTTAATAAGAATAAAGAAAAAAAGAACAGTTTGTTTTTCAATAATTTCTAAAAGTAAAAAAATGTACAAAAGAATTCAAACTGACGCTTTATTTTCACCTACAGCTTTCAAAGTTGTAAACAAATAAGTATGCGTTAAAAATTGGTGTGAAAAATGCTACAGACAAAAAATGCTTTCAAATAGGTTTTTTCATCAATGAGCAAAATACAGTGAATGAACAAAAGAGAAATCGAATTAAATCAATATTTGGTGTGACCACCATGACAGCAGCAATCCTCCAGTGATAAACGTCTTGATCTTTTGTTGTTGAAGCTTTTCACATCTTTCTACTCCATCCACAACTCCATTACTTCCTCTTTTTCTTTATGCTGCAAAATGTCATTGATTACTTTAGATGTTTTTGGACATTGTCCTGCTTCAGAATATTATTGGACCCATCATACGCTTCCCTCGTGGTATTGCAAGATGCATAAGGATTTCTCAGCATTGAGAACACCATTTAATTTGACCAAATCCCCAATTCCATCTGCAGAAATAGAACCCAAAGGTTCTTCCTGTCAGGGTGCTCTCTGTGGTGCAGGTGTAGAATTATGAATTGTGTTGCTTTCTGTGTTTGATTTATCTTTTTCTTCATTTCCCATTTCATGCTCACACACATCTGCAATCACTGTGACCAGAAACAATAAAATGAGCAACTTAAATATTTGGGGAATATATTTGGCAATGCAATTAAATCAACTGTTATGTGGAACAACGTGTATTTAGAGAACACCTGTCGAATTGTGTTCAATAATGAACGTTGCCCCCTGCCCACTGCTCCAAGAATGTGTATCAGACTGTGCTTCTCTTGGGAAATTAGTCATGTGTGCATTTAGAACAATTCGTATAATTCTTTCTTTTTCATTCAGTCACTTTTTCTTCCTGTGTTTTTAATTAAAGTTGCATCACGGATCAGAAGGCATATGCTAATGTGAAAGTTGGGATCTAGAGGGAGGTTTGACTCTTTGAACACTGACACAACTCGTCTCCTGTGTGTGAATGACTGGAGGCTCAGATCCAGGAATTCATAATGTCTATGTACAAGTCATTATCCTTCTGGAGGTTCACAGGGAAGAAGGATTCACAATTCAGTCTGAAGTCACACACTTGGGTGTTTGGGTTTATATTGATGCTGGGCTTCAAATGATGATTTATATACTCAGTGATTGGCTCAGTGATTTCCTGTTGCTTAAGACATTCTTTATATCAGTCTGAGCCCTAAGATAAATTGTAATTTACCTAATGTAGTTTTAAAATGGTGAATATAGTGCTGTTTAACAGACCTGGTGTCATATTAAGTGTGTTGAAGGACTCTTTTTGTGACTATTCCACCCCATGTTGTATCTGTCAGTGGTACTATGACACCATAACTATTTGAATGTGATCCTAAAAGCAGGCTAAACTGTGCCAATGTGATACTTTTCTTCTATTGAAAAGAAAAACCACAACATCCTGTTGATCACTGAGTCAGTTTTTCAGCTCACTGATTGGCTAGAATCCTTCTTTCTTCCTTCCATCCCTCGATCCTTCATTCTTGCTTGCTTCTTTTCTTTATTGATTCTTTCTGTCCTTCTATACATGCTTCCCTCCATCCTTCTGTCCATTCTCCTTTCTTTGCTTCCTTTATTCGGTCATCCTTCCTTCCTTCGTACTGTCTGTCCATCTTCCTTTCATCCTTCCCTCCTTCCATCATTACTTCCTTCTGTCCTTCCATCCATCCTCCTTGCTTCCTTTCTTCATTCCTCCTTGCTCCCATCCTTACTTCCCTACTTTCTTATTTCCTCCTGCTGTCGATTCTCCTTCCTTCCTTTTGTCCATCTGTCCTTCCTAATTTCCATCTGTCCATCTTCCTTCTTCCTCGCTTGTTTGCTTCCATCTGTCCATCCGTCCATATGTCCTTCCTCTTCTTCATCTGTCCTTCCTCCTTTATTCCTCCCTACCCACCCACCTACCATATTTGTTTCATACTTATTTACTACCTTTCTTCCTTTCTTTGTATTTGGATTTTTTCCTAAGTTACATTTTATCTTTTTCATATCTCTTTAGTTTCTTCTATTCTTCCATACTTGTTCCATTCTTAATGTATTAAGCATTATAAACCATTGCATAATCAGAATAAACAACTACTGCTCGTTTTTTTTTTTTTTTTTTTTTTTTTTTAATTGAAGGGGTTGTGCATTACTGTTGTTCCCAAGTGGAACAATAATGATTTAGCAGCTAGTGGAAGTTGGTGAAAACACAAAGGTAAATCATGGCGTATGGAGTTAAGTGATTTCAAGCGGGGTCGTGCTGTTGGTAAACTCTGATGTAAAAGCTGTTTGAGGTTTTTTGTATTAAACCATTAAATCCTTCTAACGATCCATCCAGCCACTCATATTGAATTGAATATTGATGTCCGTAAGGAAAATTATAATAAACCCCATATTTTTTATTTGTTACTTTGGTCTTAAATATGTTGTTTTTTTTCAGTCTTACAGTTTTGCTCTTACAAGTTAATTTGATTGGTTGTCCTGGGCCTCATCCTTGCTGGACATGCCTGGAAAGCTATCCAGGGCCATCCAGAATAGATTAGAGCATTACCTTAACTGTCTCTGATTAATGCAGTCGCAGAGAGTGACCAAGCTCATAACCAAAAGTGAGAGAAGGAATTTTTTGACTGTGTGAAGAACAGGCCTTTAAGTTAACAATTGATTCAGCGAGCCGTCTATCAATTTCATGCTCCATCCATCTCTCACTCATGAAAGACAGCAGCTCTCCTCCAACAAAAAGAGAACAAGCCTCACTTTTCTAACTAAGAACCAATGCCTTAGACCTGTAAGTGTTGATCCTCATTCCCGCTCCTTCATACTTGGATAAATGTGTTTCCTCGTGGATACCATCAGAGTGTTTTTAAAGTATGTATGACCTATTGAGTTCAGAAGCAAAGTTCTGTGATTGATATGTTTCATTAATAGGCTTTTTTAGCTCGGCCCATGCTTGAAAGGATTTAATGGAGTGCTTGTGATTGAAAGACAATCTCCCGCTGTAATCTGTGGCATTTGGTCAGGGACCTGTAAAAAGAAAAAAAATCAATGCGATTAACATTAGTGTTCCCTCTGCAGAGAGCACACTTGTTAAATGGGCTCAAACACAGCATGCTTTCGTTAATCAGCATCCGCGCTTCCAAGAGAGTTTCCTTTTATTCCAGGAATTCTTCCGCTCCTTTACATCCTAATACCTATTTGAGCTCAAGTCCCAATAGTTGAATTATAAATAAAATGTATTTGAGCACTCTTGAATAATGAGAGCCATGAAATGCCTCCAGGATAGATTAATTAATGCTAATTTAAAAATAAAAGCACACTTCCATAATGAAAGTCCCACAGAGGAGGGTCCCAAGCATGAATATGCAACAGTTGTCAACATAATACATTTGTCTAAATTCCTAGGAATATTTTTTTTTTGTGCAGGCTCTTATTATGTTTTAATGCAAGGTCAGCAGTGTCGTCCCTGGAAGACGAATTAGCTGGGCTGGTTCTTTCATGGAAGTGTAAAGACTTCTGCAGGACTAGGGAGGATGACACATAATGTCAAATAGCAAATATAGCCTTGAAATCTGCCTGACCGCCTAGAAGTGATACAGCTGTGTCAGAGCAAATGTACTGGGTCTGATGGATGAGCCAGTCGGCCCTGTTGATCACAAGAGCTCTCGTTTCCCATTATAGATCATATTTGAGCCTGAGAGTCACGAGCGTGCTGGGTGCCTCCCAGATCGACCGGCTAGTTTAGGACTAGTTCGCGCTGGAGGCTGACACGTGGCTTTAGGCTGAGTCAGTCTTCCAATGCATTCAAAGAAACCTGTGAGCAGCGACGAGACAATTAATCAAAACATCAAGTGTTTAGGAGAGATCTTTTGATCTTGAATATGGTATTTGATATTTTCTCCGTTGTCTTAAATCAAACTGGTCTGTGAAGGGATAGTGTTTCTGTAGATTTTATGAAACTTATTTTCATCAATATATTCTCTGTTAGCGTTTTGTTTAAGATATTGAAAGTGTCGTGTCTGGTTTGGAGAATACTTCCTTCCTTCAATTCTTCCTTCTATCTGTCCTCCTTCCTTTCTTCCTTCCTTGGTTCCTTGGTTGCTTTCTTCCTTCCGTCCGTCCTCCTTCCTTCCTTCAATGTTAGATTGCTTCCTTCCTTCCTTTTTTGCTTGCTTGCTTTCTTCCGTCCTTCTTTTCATCTGTCCTTTCCTACTTTCTTCCTGTTTTCCTTTCTTGCTTGCTTCCTTCCATACTCAGGTTCATCCTCATTCTTTACTTCCATTGTTGCTTGCTTTCTTCTGTTCTCCTATCCGTCCTTTGTTCCTTCTTTCCATCCTATTTCGTGTTTGCATTCATTTCATCCCCCCTTCCCTTCCTCACTGCATCCCACCTACCTACCTACATTTTTTCTTACTTATTTACTACCACTCTTTCTTCCTTCCTGAATTCCTTTCTAGCTAACTTACACCTGTCTTATACTATAATACTTTGTTCATCCCTTGTTTCTTTCTTTCTTCCTCCTCCCCTTCCTTCCTTTCTTTCTTATCATGTCTTTCCCCACCTCTTTACTAACTTACCTCCTCTTAAGCTTTACGTTGTTTGTTACTTCTTTCCTTTCATTGTCTTCAGTAATTCCTTCATTTTTGTTACACCTCCTTAAACATCTTTATTTATTTAGAGTTTTCTTATCTCCTCCAGGCATTCCATACTTTCCTCATTTTTCATTATTTTCTTATTTCCTTGTTTCTTGCCTGGTAAAAGTCAACACTTGGACTTTCATGTCTATTTTTCCTTGAGAATGACAATGATTCTAGACTTTGTACTTAATTGCCAGTTTTAAGTTTTTTGCTACTCTATTTGCTTTATTGGACCAGGCCTTGAATGTGCAGCCAATGTGCTGGAGCTTTACATAAAGATAATATTTAGAAGTGAGATCCTGAGATATATTCGTTCTTGAATTTTTCATTAATCTAATCTCTTATCTCAACGGCTTAATTATATTCATAATCATTACTGTAATCCAAAAATTGACTCTTGGATATAATTAAAAAGCAATTCATCACAGTGACATTTACACCAGCATTTATAAAAGTGAATAAGATCTTGGTGTGTCATATATTTACCCAAAAATGCTGCTGTGCCTTTATGTTGTGCTTGAGTGAAGATCTGTTGTGTAAACATCATTTATTCATGTCGTAGGATTAGAGAAAGGCGACACAGTGCCTTTTGAACATGTGAAAATCACCCGGGAGCCTGTTCGCGGATACATGCCATTCTGATGAATGTGTGACTTGTTTAGATGTGTGTTTTCTAAAGAGGGGGAGCTGACAGAGACTGAAGAGCCAGCTCTGCTTGGCATTTTTCTGTTCACATAATTTTGAATTTCAATATCTAATCTATTCTAATAAGTCTATGGACTTCTTAATCTTCTTAGTCTTAATCTTTTTTGTATTTGTTTTGCTACGCATGGCTGTCAAGATCATTAGTGTTGAAAAAAAAAATAAAAATGTTATATTTTGAAGCTACAATGCTACTTTACTATTGATAATAGTTCAAAAACGGAATGTGTTACTGCCATCCCATAATTTTCTTACTGGATTGATTACCATATCATAGCATTGTGGTGTGCATGTGTCTTTTGTAAGAAATAAAGTGTTCACAACATCCTGTTTCAATCAGATTGAACATTATGTTCCCTTGAACACAGAAGAAATACTTAATCTCGAAGCTTAAAAATCATAACTGCGAATGATTATTACAGATCAGTGCTTTTATTCAACATGCTTTTGGATTTAAGCCTTTGGCAGATTTGACTTTTTTTTTTTTGGTCATGTTCTTTTTTTAATAACACAGAAGTGGTTTTAATCACATAAGACTTTCATGCAAGGTAAGCATATACTTTATGCTTCATAGCTCACTCTGAGCACACAGTATGTGTACACTGTAAACGATAAACTTGCTGGTCTAATCTCCTCAGCTTCTGCAAACACCAGTGATAGGAATCCTTCAAAAAGTAGCTGGAGCCAGATTACAGCACTCAGCAAGCAAGGACACTGCTGCCATTTACAGTACATATTGACATTTAGGCTGAGTTTCATTTTTACACCTTAAGCTGATTTCCATAGAAGTCGTGCCACAGATCCTTTCACACTGCATGGTTCTCTGGGACAGAATCCAGTCAATGCTGAATTCACACTTCACGATTGACAAGTGACAAGGGATTTCACACTGAATGCCTTTAGAAAGAGTTGCTGAGAACTTTGCTGATGCAAACAAACACTTGCAAGAAAGTATTTGAAAACAATCCAAGGTCACGTGTGCTAGACGAAGTACAAGACTGGATTTTTTGGAAAAAAAAAATAACAGCGTGCAAGTTTTTATTTTAATTCTTGAGTCCAAATTGACCGACGAAGATGCCCCATTTGTATCGAAACAATAGTTGAATTTGCCTTTATCTTAGCCTTTGTATCTCTTCTACAACTTCACATTGCCCTGGATGCTGCCGTCTCATTGACTGCAGAAAATCACAAACATTATTTCCAGTCAGAACTCATTTCACACTTCACACTTGTGACTCGCTGACAGCTCCAGATATCTAGCATGCCAAATATCTCACGACCAGTCTGCTTTTCCCAAGTCACTCTCTCAGAGCTCAGAGTCTTTGGTAGTTCACACTGTGCATTCACTCGTGTAGCACCAGTTTGCCCGCATTTCTGGGCATCTGCATGCTATTACATATATTCTGCATGCATTCAAAATCGGCCTGAAATCATGCAGAAAATTCTAAAACAAGTAAGAATACTCTGAAAGCAAGGTTTAAGAAGATTGAACAGAAAATGTGGCTTTTTTAAGCATAATCATAAGTTATGCAGTACTCTGAGAGATAGAGAAAAACAAAGATCTATAAGAGAGGAGGTAGGGAATAGAGGGATAAGAAAAGAGGGAGCAAAAGAGAACTTATGCAACTTTACTTAAAGCGCTTGTAACTTCCTGGCTGTGATGCATTTCCTGTTTATGATGTATTCCCTGTTCCATCTTGGAAATAAGCCAGAAAATAGGATTATAAATATTGTTTTTCTATTCTGTTGTAAGTCTGAACCCGGCTTTGCATATTCGCGTGATGTGAAGTGGTGTCCCAAATCTTTTTTGAATAAAGGTTTACTGGAGGCATGATGAAAGTGACAAAACACTAGTTATTTTTTCCCACTTTGGATTAAAATGTCTGCCAAGTTTATTTATGACTTAATAAGCATATTTTATTACTTATATTTAAATATGATAAGAAGTACATTCTAAGTAAACTGGATGATTCTCAATTTATTTTTTTTTGTTAACTTAATTGTTTTGGAGCAGCCTGTAAAAGTTGGGTTTACAATTGCATTTACATTGATTGAGTTTAAGAGTTTGGTTTAAAAAGACTCTTAACTTTGGATTGCTGAGATATTGTCCAGGTTCACAGTTAAAATAGTTCTTATCTTTAAATCAAACATCAGCACAAGACCATCACGTTACGAACATTATAGGTTGCAAAACCCCACAGGGGCGAACTATTGAACTGTATCACTGTTAATGTTGGCTTTATTACAAAACACCAATAAGCCATATTTCTGTTCAAACACTTGGAAAAGTGAGCGTTTGATGGGTGCCCTCCCTGAGTGCCCTCTGGGCTTTCCGTTGCTCAAGTAAACTACACTTTCAGCTAATTTTTCCCAGTTTTACAATGCGTAATGTTATTGCTAGCTCGACCGAAAGTCAGCCTGCAGTCGGAATACGATAATGAAACTGTTCATTAGATTCATTTGACTGGAACTCTATCGATTTCTGAATGCTCTCAGGAAGAAAATGAAGAGAGGAGAAACTCAAATTAAATGCAAGCTCATAGAGTGACTTTTCCTTATTGTAAGCATGTGGTTACAAGAATAATTTCCCAGCTGAAATTCTTGTTCACTGTGAGGTGAAGTGGAAATATTTGAGAAGTAATTTTGTTCCAACGGCCCTGGACATATTTTCATGTTACTTTTTAATTAGACTTACTGAGGATGTGTCTTCTCATCTGTGTTTTACAGATTAGAGAGGATATATTCTCATTAGGCTGACTTGATCTGTTTCGTTTCGTGCATGTATTTGTCAAATCTTTTGATTGGAAAGGAAGCTCATGATGTGCATTAGGCATATCACTGCTTATCAAAAGTACAATATTACCAAAAGCATGTTGAAATGGCAATGTATAATATCAAACACTTAGGTGTGCAAAAATAGGTTTTTAAAAGAATTGGTGTAAATAAATTGCAGCGTGGTACTGTTATAGGATGCCACCTGCACACGTTCAGTCGTAAAATCACTGCTAAATATTCCAGTCAACCTTTAGCGCTTTTAAATCTAAAAGCTTTAGCGAATAGGAAGTGGGAATTTCTGTGTAATGGATCGAATGCAGTGATGTAAACTGCACTTTAAAGCAGTGAAAAACCATTCAGGATTGATGAATTGTGTTTTTACGTGACTATGAGTATCCATTGTTGCCCCACTAGGCCACACCTGACAAAACAAAATGTTTGAATTTAATAAAGAAAAGTACCAAAATGTGAGTTATTCTGATTATATGTTTAAGTGACCATCTTTCTGTGGACATTTTGGCCAAAAAATATTTTTGGCCGTGTTCACCGATCCACTGTGCAAATACACATAGCCAACTTTAAAGGAATACAAAAGCCTTGATACCAGGTCGTTCTTCAAATCGTGATTTGTCAGAGATATTAAAGTAACAAAGACTTATAGTGACATTCTGGTTGTATGGGGGAAGGTACAAATCTTTTTATTACAGTTTTCATTTGACTCTCCGTAGCTAATGCGGTCTCAGGGTCACTCCCTTTTGTGAGGAAGTTTACATCATGTTTGGCTTAGGTTACAACTAATGATTTTTTTTTATTTTTTTTTTTAAATGAGATGTCAAACATTTCATTTATGATTAGCGAATACTGTGATTGTCAAAAGTCCAGTCATTGCAGCAATAATTTACTTCTTCATTCTTTGGATTGGAGATGTCTGTACAATGATCCCTGAAGACTTTGAAATCATTTTGAGCAATAAATCATACAACAGCTTTTCACCATTTTCATCATTTAAGCGGTTCAAACTCACATTCACCGCCAGCACACGAATAGTCTTTTTGCCACTCACTCTTACTTTGCATACCCTCTATTAATCTGACGAGAATAGAGCTTACTTTACCAACAATATCCATGAAACCATGATGTGAGGTTGTTTTTCAGATTCTCAATGTTCAAAGTTTGAACAGAGCAGAAAAACTTACTTAACCATGGCAAACCATGCGGAAAGCCTACTCAGAAGAATTGAAGATATAGCTGCAAAGAGTGGTCATAATAAACCCTACGAATTCCTGCGCTGTTAACTTAAATCCATATGTAGCTAAAGCAATATATGCAAGTACATTTGCCAATAAAGTTTCAATTCATAATTTTTCATTATGAAATTACTAACAATAATAATACATTTTATTTAAGGCGCCTTTCTACTCACTCAAGGGCACCGCACATAAAAATAAACCCAGAGAAACCAGAAACAAAGGGCATAAAAGCTGAAAAATTCTGCAGTATGTAAAATAAACATCGAGGAAAAAACCTGTCTAAAAATATGAGATTTAAAATTGGTTTTAAAGTCGTAATAGACAAACAATTTTGAACACAGTCCAGAAGTTTATTCCACAGCATGAGGGCCATAGAGCTAAAGCTTCATATCTGTGGAACAGAAACAGTATTGGTGTTTTAAAGACAAATAGCAACTAAAAAAGAAAAATCTGATAAAAGTTTGATAAAGTCTATATTTATGAAGTTCTGTTTATTTTTTACTATTATTATTAGCTTTAGTATTTATATGTATATTTTTAACACATACATAAATGTTTAAGCGATTGATTGTTTTAGAAAATAGATTTAACGTTGAATGTTATTATGAAGGTTACACTACACCGAAGTTAATAAATTCAAATGTTTTCATAAATATGACTTTTGCAGATTTGCATTCTGCATTGCATTTGTTTCATTTCCAGCCACTTTGATGCTGTGTCATGATCCTCTGTTTAGTTACTCAGCTGAAAGGCAGCGAGGCCATAAATGGCAAGAGCACACATCCAGGAATGTTCCCATGAGGCCCTGGAAGAGGAAACAGAGGCGACTGGCCCCTCACCTCTGACTCATGAACCTGTCGTGAATATGACCACAGCTGACCCTACTTTAAGTAGACGATCCCAAGCACGACTTACATCATGCAACACCAATAACGGAAGGGTGACGGCTGCTGTTGCTAAAACTGCTTGTCATATGGGGACTGATAAAGTGACTAAGATAATCGGAGACTGAAAGTGCCAGATTGACACTATAGCGTTGCAGATTGTGGTACTTGTGACTCTGTTTGATTGGCAAAGACGGTGCTTTTTTTTTTTTTTGTTTTTGATCAAATTCATGGTCTATTATTGCTTGTGTTTACAGATTATAAAAAAGGTTTGATGAGATCTTTCTAATAATAATCTAATCATGTTTTACAACCATAAACATATGGAAATATTAAAAAAGGGTTCAAGGAAGTCACATATAACTCATCAATGCGATATCTGATGACCTTCCCCCCAATTGCAATAGAGACCTCTCTTTCCAGGAATTTCATTGTAGAAAATGCCCTTGCTAAAGATGTGTGGCGCCGATGCCCATGTGCTGGAGTCCTTTGAAGATTAGAGAGCTGCAGCAGGAACGCTGGGTCAGGGTTACTGCTGTCCCCGCATTAGATTCACTTCACGTGGACCTTCTAGCTCCATGGCCAGATTCTCAAAGACGTGCTAGAATAGATCAGTGGTATCACACGGATGTGCAATAGAGGCCAGCCATTCCAGACTCTCTCCAACCTACCACCAATTACTTCCCTGTGGGCCTCTGCTGGTCACACCAAGGTTGTTTGAATGGGGAACTATTTTCCATCCTGAATTACAAAGGCTTTGAGATACTGAAGGAATTGGGGCAGAGTTGTTTGACTTTTCTACTTTCTGTTTTGCAAAGTCAGTGGCAGCAAACGCCTTGATTAATCCTGCTCTCACATATTTTTGCTATTGGTTTGCCTTGAATATTAATGTTGCGCCTGTCTGGGTCTCCACATATGCATCTCTAGCTGTCATTTGACAGCTGCTTTATAGATATTTCTGCTCTAAAAGTCACCCAAATTGGGTTAAAGAAAAATTAAACATATGTCCTTTCATATGGGCTATTTTTCAACCCAAGTATAGCTTCTAAAACATTAAAAAATGGAACTTTTCGATTTAAGCAAGGGATCTCTTTATCAAGTGAAAGTACATTCATTTCAGTTATTTGTTTCAATTTGTTTATGTTATATTAGCCCACACCACACCACATGGAATATTTCAAGCCATTGTGTAAATTTTCATCCTTATGGATTAAAAAAAAATAATAACTCTGTGATGAGTAAAAAGGATGGTGAACACATAGCATTGAAAAAGTTTGTTAATGTACCATGTTTTTATACTTTTTTGGCCCTCCATGCACTAATTACAGAATCAATGTGATGTGGCATGGAGGTAATCAGTAATCAGACAAAGTTTAGATGTTTTATGCGCCCGGGTTGCTTTCATATTGGCTAGAAGTGTAACAATACGATACATATCACAATATTTAAATGTCACTGTTTATTACAGCACTTATTTTAACCCACTTTTGAACTGTTTATATAACATAGAAAGTTTTGGGACCACACAGCAAAGAAGGCCAGGGTCTAGTTGGATTTGTGTTGGAACATTTTATATAATCCGTCCACTAGGGGGCATTGCTAAAATTTGCACGTCTTCATCACATCTAAATGAGTTGAGAGAGCTCCTTTTGTAATGTTTATATATGTGATTAAAGTATAATTGTCTCCTGGTAAATCTTAAATAAATATAAAGGGTGAAGAAGTTTCAGAAGTAACTAGAAGCACCATCAGGCCAAAAAGCAAATGCACTTCAGCTTTTAGACGACATCTCCGAGTAACTTCACAATACGTGTTGTGTCTATTTTGTATTGCGATATATTGTGCCACGATATATTGGCCCTCAGCTCATCTGCATTTCGAGAATATTTTCCTTCCTCTTCCTCCTTACAAGAGCCCATAGATTTCATAGGTTTAAGTTTGATTTTGCTGGCCAGTCAAATGCAGTTATTCCGTGGCCAATAAACCAGCTACTGGTAGTTTTGACTCTGTGTACAGGAGACAAATCCTGGTGCCAAAGCACTTCAAAGAAAGCTGCACCGACTATAAATTTTATAAAACACCGTGAACCCACATCAACAGATGACACGGCTTCCCAAACCATCACTGACTATGGAATGCTTACATTTACTTTAAGCAGCTTGACTCCAAACTTTGGGACCTGATAAATTAAATGCAAAGTTATCAGAAAAGAGGCACTGGACAACAGAAACAGCATCTGTGATTGATTTTGGTTCAAGTGGCAGAAAAGCTCAGCTATCAAACCAATCAATAGACGTAACACTAAAGTATAAATTGTGCTTTAGCCCTTGGCCTCATTCAAAAGAGAATTGGGAGACCACTTTGTCTCACGTGAACTTTCAAAATATACTTGTAGGTGTAAGAAGTAGAAATGGAACACAGCCTCATTTTAGGTTATTATGTTTTTTCTGAACATAACTACCACACACTTATTGACGTCATACCACATCTCTTGGATACACAATTTGCCTTTAGCGGTTCTAAAATACCCAGTTACCCAGCAACTAATAACCATGTTCAGTTTTAATCAATTCAATATTCTAGTTTTATTTTCGTCAGATTCATCCAAAAGACGGGTTTGCATCCTTTTATTTTTTGAAGAATACTGAGTTTGAGTCTTGGCAAACAGCCATCATCAGAAATGGTAAGAGGATCAGTCCTTACATATGTGTTACCACTTTGCCAAGCTAAATTAATCTCCAAGCTGTCATTGCCGCTTAGCTATGTGCAAAGGTGGTTTGAATTACTTTGCGATACCTTGACTGATTGCCTCAGGATGGAGTCGCAGGCAATTGCAGGTTTGCCACTCCGTTATAAAACACGTTTGTCAGTGCTCTGCAATGATCACAAGTTGTTGAGTATATTAATGCATGTAGTGCGGCTAAAATCTGAGTGCTTGTTTATTTAGTGCTGACCAATTTCATTTCTCCTTCTACCCAATATAAATCCTATTACAATTCATACGCTTGGCCGGAAAATATTAATAAAACATTGCCAGATGACCTTGAGAAGCTGGAAATCAACTGAGAAATCTAAATATGACATTTTAAATGCTGGTATCCAATCTTTCTGTGGGAGTGAATATAATGAGTATTTATTAATTATGGATCAGACAAATGAGGTTAAAGGATGCTCATATATTTCCCCTGACCTTGGAGCTATGCAAGTTCTGGTGCAATACAATGAAATTGTGCCATTTCTACAAAGCAATCATAACCTTGCATTAATGGCACACACCGAGACAATGTGAAAGCGTTTGAAGAAATAAAAGCCTTATATGTTGTTCATTGTGACGGCTCTATCTCTGCCTTTTGTTTGAACTTGGGTTGTATACATTATCATGAGAAATATGAATGCTGTGGATTTTTGCAACTATGTTTGAAATACAAGGAGCTTTGTGGAGAAATTGCATCAGTCAATTCATCCAGAACACGAGGCAGGCTTTGATCTAAATACTGAAATGATAAAACATTGACTAATTCTAAAGCACAGATTAATTATGACGTGTGTTGACCAATGTGAAGTGTAACAAAGTGGAGGAAAACAGAGACTGTAAAGTTTTCAACAGATAAAAAAGATCAAATTCTAAACCTAATTTTAACAGATGCTGTGTGACTTACACTTAGAGCAAACATATACAGTTTTTCAGTATTCAAAAAAGCCACAATCTCTTTGTTAATTTCTCTTCTTTCTGAGAAAAGAGCTTATGAATCTGTGTAGAGATGGTGTTATGTGTGAGCTTGTGCCGTAAAAAACAAGATTTGAGTCCACTTCAGTCTTTAGGTGCCAAATATTAGTGCAAACTTTTCTTCGGGGGAGGGGCAGTTTTATAGTGCCAGGGCACAACTAGACTATGTGAGTGGAGTGAAGCTTCACGATATTGCCCGCCTCGCTTTTTCCTGCTCCACAGTCAATCCTAGCTTCGTAGTCTCCCACTTCCCCCTCCATGATCGCTCCAAAATAAATGAATAACTAATGTATTGATTTATTCATGTTTTCATCATTATATTTGGGAATTTCATCAAACATCATCAAACACCATCATGCTTTATTGAATATTGTGACCGCGTACAATATAGATTTTGTTAATTCCAATTTTAAGCAGAAATACAAAAGCACAGGTGTAGGCGGAGTCAAGCGGACTCCTTATACTCGTTTGGACCGAGCGAGAAAAAAAACTAAAACGCTCCAACTTTTAAAGAATATGGGTTCACCAAGTTTTTGCAGCCATTTTGTTTCTTGTAAATAATTTCTTTCTCATTAGTTGTCCTTGAGTGAAAGAAAAAAAATTCACTTTCTTTTTTTTCACCAAAGTTACATGGCACCAGTGGCTTTGTCTGACATTGCTGCCCAGAAAACCTCTGTGAAAAATGTGGTGCCTTTTTATTTACAACCAGTTCCTTAGACATCCACCCAGGTGATTTGTATCTGTGATGGATGACCTAGAGGACCCTGAGTGGGTGTTTCATTTCACCCTTTTAGTGTCTTTTCTTGTCTGCCACTTCACACAGCAGGTCACCCTCCATATCGTTCCTTCCATATTGGCTGTGCTCATCCGTGGACATTACAGAGAGGGTGGACACGCATCAGCACATCCACCTCTCCTCCTCTGATGGACCTATTATACATCATGAATAGCATTGGGGATTTATGCAATACCTCTGTTTTATGAAAGCCATCCAGATATGGAGGAGTCTCTGAGGCGTGAGCGTTGAGTGACAGTCATTCACTGGATTGATGGTCCCCAGCCCACGTTTTTTTCAAAGGAGCGCTGGAGTAATTAGCATGTTACTGATAAACTGATGGGATTGAGTGTTGTGAAGGCGCATGAAATAAAGGAAGACCCAGCCTGCAATTGTTTACAGCTTCTTTTCAGTTCAGAGGTGAAGCTTGTGTGCCTGCTGATGAAGAGAGATGAGACGGCCGCATGAATCGACTATCAGCACAGGCCTTATGGGAAAACTGTATGCAGAGGCAGCTATCTTCAAACGCATGCATGCATGCTCATGCACAATATATGCCTTTGCTTATCCAAGGTAGCCTTGAGGGATTTCATCAAGAGTTCTAGCTGAACTCAAGAGCACGGTAGAATCTGCTTGAATGATTTTTACAAGGACTTCCTGTTTGTCTTTATCCTGGTATAGGATAAATAAACGACATCTCTGCTTTCCAATCCAAAGTATTTTCATAAAGATAAACTTGTGTTCGTCCTCAATGGTTGAAAAAGTGTAGTGTTCTTAGGACCTTGAGGGTTGTTTTTGTGTGTGCATGTAGAGTTGGGGTTGTTGCTGGCTCAGCATGCTAAGCATTCCCTCGGCATCCGCACTAGCGCCGGTGCCTCATGCATACAGATGGCTCCACTTTCACTCTGGCTGTTTACACTCAGAACTGATTACCTGTAAACTTTGTTCTGTGGTCACATATGGAAAGAAAGGGCCCTTTCCGTGTTTGTCTTGCACTAATGTGCCTTGCACTGCAGCTATTGTAATTGATTCTTTTGACAAATCTGTTTTTGTGACTAGCCACATACACAGAGCTCCACGCTGTTAAAAAGCAGCAAAGATTTTTTTTTAACATTAAAATATTGGTTCAGAGAGTATACACTGTAATAATAACTGCTTCATGGATTGAATTCTTTCTCATATGGTGTCCATACACTGGAGGACAATGCTTTTGTAATTTGCTATTTTATGGATCAAATATTAGCTATTAGTAAATGTTAGCTAATAATTATTGGCTTGAACAGACACAAATAAAGAGAGCAATCAATAAATTTTTCAATAAACTAGCCACTAACAGATACAAGTATTTTTTGACTAGACAAATTTATGTTTTCTGAATGAAATATGTTAATGCTTATTAATGCTTATTTAATGCATAAATATGGACGGCAACAGGGCTCTCACATCAGAGCGCGAGCATCTGCATTGCCACAACGAACTGCAATGGTGTTTTACATAGATTTTTTTGCACTGATCGATCAGTTGAGGATTTATTGCATATTATCATTTTATTTTAATGATGTTTTAAGTACATTTTGTTATTGCTTTTGTTGGATATTGACGTCAGGGTGAAGTAGCCATCCTGCCTGCAGTCCTTCAGAACACGCATAGCTGCATCTGCAAAAGTGGTGACATCACAATGACTCTCAGCAAATCAGAACCCGGTCATCACAATAGGTTAACTTTAAAATACAAGTTTTGGGAGCAGGGAAGCAAATCTTTACCGTTTTGCTTTACCTTAAAAATTTTGGATTTCTAAGGCAAATTATAAAGTCAATTACAAATCACAAGGTGTTCAAATAAAAAAAAACAGCATTGAATATAATGAGAGTTTTAGACCTTTAAAAAAATAATACACAAGCACACAAATATGCCAGCACTACCAAAAGTAATAGCACACCAAGGGCTTTATGGGTCCAAAATTCTACTATTATTATATTTTTGCTCCCTTGTCCCACATGAAAACAAATAGCACCTTTTGGGATTTTGCATAGCGGTATCTACAGTGCAATGTGTAATGTGAAAAACAGTGGAAAGCAGTCAACAGTGAAGCTGTATCTTGTCTCTACAAGCAATTGAATGTCAGCGTGAGTAACTACGCATGGTTTTCTCATTCATGTGTGTATACATAGCTTTCATCTGCATTATGTAATGTGAAAGCCTGCAAAGTGCTTTGTATTTGCAAATTAAATGTTTAATTGACCTCACTACGAGTCCTAGTTTTCAAGAATGGAATGAAGTTGTCTTCTTTTCCCTGTCATGCAAAGTGACTATCGATCATGCTCCAGTTCTTTGGTAGCGGATTTCCTCTCCATGCTCGGGGAAGGAGAGATCATCCTTTAGCACTTAAGCGGATGTGCATATTTAACCGCTGGGGACCTGCAGGGCTCTGTAATGGCACGATGCGCACTGCTGTCTTTAGCTGCAGGGGTCGTGTGTGGTAATAGCCCATTCATTTATTTAAACACTGTAGGCGTGCTTGTAGAGAATGTACAAAACACAAGCATCTCTGTTTGCAACAACTGATTTTTGGATCGTTATGGTGCTTATATATGTGTTGCTTGCAAGAGAATTAATGTAATGGATGCTTTTCCATTTGCTCTCGTTTGCATTCCAGCCATTTTGCTCTTATATTTCAATATTCGAGGTCAATGAAACCAGAACTCTCTTGAGATGAGTGTCAGGATGGAAATTACAGTTGGTGGGGAATTGAAGCGTGGTAGCATAAGTGGAACGTTATACTTTCATTTGTGTTTTAAAGCCAAGGTGAGTGAGTCAAGCTCACCTCTTGATATTTCCGAAGACTTGACAGGTGTCAATCTGCATCAGTCTATCGATTTTAGTAGAATTTAACGAGTGCCGTACCTTTTAAATAAAAAATGAACATAGTGGAGACAGTTGAGACCAAGTTCAGATACATCTCTGGTGAGAGATGCGTCCTTCAAATGCATCAAACAGCAAAATAACAAATATTTCCTCAGCAAGGCTTGTCGATCAGAAGAGAAAACACAATGTGGAAGAATAGACAATATGTATTGACTCGCCAGCTCCTCCAAATCCCAGCTTGCATCTGAAGTTTCCATCAAATTCTGTTGAGTTTGGTCAATGTTTGCAGATAACAAACCACTCTTGAGAGTGAGGTTTCCAACGGATTTGAGATTAGAAGATTGATGTGCACACTGTGTAGAAAAGGCTGAATCTTTATATCAAGAGCTGTTTCACAAATCCTGCAGCCTGAACCCTGATGAAACTCTTTATTGATTTAACGGTAGAAGTAAGTGTAAGCCCACTTTCAGTCTACGATTGATTTAAAGATTCAGTTCTGAGATTAAAAAGAAAATATTGGTTTATGTTTTAGATTATGTACATATAAATAATTGTAATAATAATAGTGAATAATAAACTTTGAGATTATTTGACGACAAACCTGATTTAGGCCTCATCTGGCCGGAAGACTTTCATCTAGTTCTCCCCTGGATCATTCATATGTTTTTTCCTCTGAACATCTGAATGATATCATATAACTGGACCATAAAACACTTTTTGCAAGACCTAAATACTTCAAATACTTACCATACATACACTTTCCTAACATATTTATGATGAAATTTCCGCCCTTTGCACCCTGTAATGCACAAAAATAATCTCTAGACACTGAATTTTCAATTGAAAATCTTGAGCCCCAACAAGGTTTGACATTATTCATCTGACTGAACGAGTGGTGCCTGTCTGCCAAAAGAGTTTTGCAAATACCAATCCTTCAATGGTCTCCTTACTTCTTCTTCTCCTCCTCCTTTTATTAGTTTTTTATGGAATGGTTGTGCATTTCTGTTACACTGGCTATAATGCTACCAAGCCAAAGAAGAGTCAAAGCCAAAACTGGAAGTCATTAATTAAATCTGGTGGAAGAGTGGAATATGTAATCCAGTACCGGGATGGGTTCTACCCGCCGGTTCCATTGGGATACTACTGTTGGTGGTTGCTGCTTTGTTAATGAGCCCAAGTCCAGTCTCAATCCAAAGAGCTGTCACCATGCAATGCAGGTCAGCTTTATCACTTTCACACACCAGCCATCAGTGTTGCTATGTGATTATACAAAAAATTTGCCCAAAATTTGGGATCCAAAGTGTTGGCGGCTTGGAAGACCAGTCTTTCCCTTCAACCAGCCTTAGTTCCATGGCTCAAACTCACTCAAAATCATTCAGCAGCCGTACCTCATCACATATACTCTGCTTCACTAAAGATCAAGAAGTCAGTGGCGTGTTCCAACAACTGAACATTATTCACAACACTTTGTGTGATTGTAATAACAATATCAACTCTGAGACCAACATAATTCTGCCAACTGCTGACCTGGATGCTGTGAATGTTTGATCATGTTTTACAGTTCATATCTTATTAAATGTTGGTAAATTAATCAACAGTGTTTATCTCGTAAACACCTTACACAATGTTTTGAATGTGGTATGCATGTAATTTTTAAACTCCATTGTAAGGTTTTAAATAATTAAACAATACTATTTGCCACAATAATTCATGTTTCAATGGAGAGTGTCAAATTTTGCATGAATAATTTTCAAATCCATATCTTTTGTACATATATATAATCCAACTGAGCTTGAATATTGTGGATCATCTGCCTTTAGATGCAAGTGATCCCATTCTATATAATTAATATTTATTGTTAAAAATTATATTGACCCATCCTTCGGTGCTTTAATGGAATCTTTTGATCATTCTTCCCAAGTGCATTTGTGAGTTCTGAGTTCGGGATGAGAACACCTGGCTCACAACCTTCAGTGTAGATCTTCTATGCACTAAAATCACTGATCGATGTCTGAACTTTGCTTTGTGCCCTGGTGTCTTTGGAACAAAAGATTTCTTCAAAGTTAGGAGCAAGAAGTGGGAGTCATCTTGTTACTCAGAGTTCAATGGTAATTTATTTATTTGCACCGTTCCTTTTTATTGTGTTTGTATTGATGTTTTCTGCACTGGAGAACCTCTCCGATACCAAACAAATATCTCTAAAGAGGATTCTGATTCCTTTCACTGGAAGCTTCGTGGGGGCCAACAGGACATCACACATCTTACAGAGCGATCTTTCAGGGGTTTCATAACAGATTTGGTTTTTCACAAGCAAAATGATCAATGAAACCAGGCTTTTTTAATGACGTGAGTAGGGCGTAGGAAATAAATAACACACCACAAATCCAGTCTTTCCTTTACATGTGATCAGCCACCAACAGAATAAGCTGCTCTATCCAAGATTTTTTTTTCTGTATGTTGCAAAGTGCATCTGTTGTACCACAAACGGCATCTTCAGGCAAGGAGCGTTATTGCTATATCAAAATTTCCACTGCCCAGACCAAGAGCACCCTGCTGAGAAGGCATCCAAACATTTGTGTGAATCTCAATTTGTATCAGTGTGTAGATGCCTTAAGAGGTCAAGCTCAGCTCCTGAAAACAGCCCCACACCATAATCCCCCTCCACTAAACATCACAGTAGGCCCAATGGAGTTGAGCACAGTTCTAGCAATAACCAAACCCAGACTTATCCTTCATATTGGCAGATGGAGAAGTGTGATTTGTTGTTCTAGCATCCAGTTATTACGAGCTTTACCAGCTTCACTCCTAATATGTAATAATTCACTCATAATAATTATTTTTTAGCTGTTTTCAAGCTAGTCTGAAGCCTGTGTAGAGGAATCTCAGGATGAAGAAATGCTGACAGAAACTTTCCAACATCTACTTGTTTCATGAAGTATTTCAAAATGTTCTCCGGTACATTTGTTTGTTCAGTTGGAATGCTTGTTGTTTGTTCAGAGCAGCAGTATGTGTTTGTCAGGAGGATCTGAAACTGTGACTCGGTCAGTGTCTCAAGGGTTGGTTTTACAGTCATTTTGATACAGCTTTTTATGTTTGGCATCCATATAAACTCTTAACAGAGCCATAACCAGAGACTGCATCTTGCTTGACTGCATTAGTTTTAATCCCAGACATGGGAAATGTAGTATTTTAAAGCAACTGGTCTTTTCGATTCTTCCCTCTCCAGCCCTTGTGTTTTCTGTTGAGCTACTGGAGTTCTTGGAGCTGTGAGGTACAAATCGCCACCAATATCTAATAGTTTTCCACCCGCCTGCTTCTATTCCCTTTAATGCTCATCCTCCGCTGTGAGAAAGTCATCTGTGGTGGCAGCTGGCAGAGCTGGCTGCTGATTGGCAGGGATTTTCTGATTGATTTTCAGTCTTTGAGCCGAGTTGACGGAGTGTGGAATTCAAGATAACTTCAAAGGGAGACACTGGCACCTCCGTTTTTTTTCTTCGCTATTATAATATAAAAAGCCATACTCGTCTTGTATCTTATTATGATGCTCTTTTGAGTATTGTTATACAAATTGTAGGTGTTAGGACATATTTTTCTTCTCAATCTGTAATTTTTTTCTGTTTAATTTGAAGCATTGCACGTGTCAACTGCTGTCTCTTGTAACAGAATCTTCCCAGCTGTAATCCCGCAGTTCCACTGCATTACTCACTGTCAGGCTCCTCTCTGAGAGACTGCAGTAGCAAACTTCACTCTCTTCTTCACCTTGGGGAGAGTTGGGTTTGTGGAAGCAGTGGGGTGTTTAGTCAAACCAAAGACAATGGAAATTTGTCATGGCTGTTTACAGCTGTTTCGTTGTTAGTTTGCTAAAACTACTGGTGAAAAAAGACACAGGAGATGGATTGAATATAGGGATCAAAGACGAGTCAATGTAATGTAATCGATCAAAGATGCTGAGGGCTGGGGTTCTTTGAAGAGCAGCAGTTTGGAGTCATTATTCTCAGCTTTGTTATCTTTGGGTTGGGCCAAGTTTGGATGATTCATGTTTATATTTAGGCAGGTGTGAAAATGCACAGTACTGTATGATTA
Source organism: Danionella cerebrum (assembly GCA_007224835.1). NCBI lineage: Eukaryota > Metazoa > Chordata > Actinopteri > Cypriniformes > Danionidae > Danionella > Danionella cerebrum. The sequence continues at coordinate 199,250 of SRMA01027430.1, read as the reverse complement.
AACCATCCAAACTTGAATCTGGAGCGGCATCCAATTTGAACCAAGCTGTCCTGAGATTGTCATGAGATCTTTTTAATCAATAAATGTTTAGCTAGTCAAAAAACATGTTCATACAAATTACACCTACACTCTTAAAACAACATCAAAGTTTTAGACATCTAGTGCTCTTTTTTAGCTAGTGAGCTAACTATAAAATATTACAAGAATGTCTATTAAAGAGAAGGAAAGTTGACGATGAAAACAGACAAAAAGATGAGTGGACTGAAAAGTTTTATTAATTTCAACCCAACCCAACATGAGGCCTGTTTCTGATTTGCTCAGCGTCTGTGGCGCTTCTGAAGTGAGGGAATATTCACTAAAACTATGAGAGAAAGCAAAGTGTTTGAGCGGTAAGGTTAGTACAACACAAATCCAGAAGCTACAATATTAATACGAATCATAAATAGTATTTTCATGAATTCAAAGGTTTGTTCAATTTTGAACAAACCCAAATTTTTACATTATGCAATGATAATCTTCATCTTTTTTAAGGATAAATTTATTTAAACCCATTTTTAAATACACTAATTTTGGACATTTGACCTTGAGTTGACATTATCTTTGGAAAACAGACTACTGAATACAGCACTACAGTAAAAAAAAAAGATAGTAAATACAACATTGACTTGCAAAATTGTATTTTATCATGTACCTACTCTGGTAAATTAAAAACATCTAAAATAATACATTTTAATCGCCAATTTTGCACTTTTATCCAAGGAAGGAACACCTCAAATTTAATACCAGAACCCTAATATCAAACACGATGACCTACAGTGGGGAAAAAAGGCCTTTTTAGCCATTATCTTGACCTCCCCAGGTGTACACGTCTGCCAGGTGTGAATGTACCAGACAAGATGTCCATAAACGGTTGTATCTTGTCAGGGGATGAATGATTGGTTCAGTTTATATGGACTGGACTGATAGCTCCTCATGAAATTTGTTATATAAACCTCACATGTTTCTCACTTGATCACATGACCAACTAATAAAGTTTTAGGGTTCATCTCAAGTAAAATGTACATCAAAATCAAGTCACAGGACAGTTAAAGATGCTTCTCAGTTACTAATTTCATTGTATTAATGCTGCTAAACTCTCTCCCTTCTGAGACAACCATGACTGTGGTGACCTTGAGCAAGTCACCAGTTGCCCACAGCTCCCCGGGCGCCGCAGCCATGGCTGCCCACTGCTCCCGGTGTGTGTTTATTCACTGCTGTGTGTGTGCACTTGGATGGGTTAAATGCAGTGCACAAATTCCTTGTATGGGTCTCTCCATACTTGGTCGTAACGTCACTTTCACTTTCACTTCACTTCACTAAGACACTATAATGACCAGAACCACTAAGTTGAAGGTAATTGTAGTTTTCTCATACATTTAGTGCATGGTAAATGTAAAATATTGGCTCTCTTTGTTTGTTTATTTGCTTTTAACACGGTGTTTATGTTGAGTTAGAATTTTGGAATGTTTTGTGCTCATGCTTTTTAGCTCACTGTCAGTGAAAGTGTGGTGGGAGGAAGGAGCCCCTGGTGTTTACGCCACACTCAGAATCTATTCCATTGCTCTGTATAAGTTGGTTGTGGAAATTAAACGTCAGTGCTATTTTATACAACTTGCACATGGAAGCTGGGATGAGTTAGTTAATAAATATCCTTTGGTTGCGTTATTCTATCTAACACAATGTTTGTTCACTACACTACAAATGTCAGCAGCAGTTTATTGTGGTGTTTGTTTGTATTTATTTGATTTTTTTTTTTTTTGAGAAGTTTGTGAGTTAAATTCAATTAAACATTTGTATTTATGAACTCCGAGTCTCCAGTGACGACCTGTTTAGAAAGGTGTTTGTGTAGTGGAAGATGAACATCTGACAGTTGTTTAGATCTCATCCTTTCAAGCTAAATATGTTTTGTCTATCTGCTCAGATGAGTGATTTTGATTATTTAGACGAAGCCTCTTTTTGGGCTATTGTCAAAGATTGATGAGGATGACTTAATGGAGGAGTCTCATATATTTCCTATCCTCCTTAGCCTTCACTTGTTTCCCTGGGAGATTAGTATCCAGTGTAACATCCTCACTTTTAATTCTCTCTAAGGCATGGCACCTCCTTATAGTGACTTATTTTACGCCCCAGCTAGAAAGCTGCACTCAGATAGTTATGTGCTCCTCACTGCCCCAAAGGTGGGCAATAATGTGGGTGAATGTGTGTTTAGTTCTTATGCATCACATCTATAGAACCTGTGAACAAGGGACTGAAAGTTGCTTTTCCACCTTTCTCTTTTGTGATGGCTTGGCGTGCATTCTATCCTCTTCTTGGATGAGGTTCTACAACTCGGCTAATTTGGGCCACAGATACTTTTCTGTGATTGGACTGTGCCTTAAATCCATTTTTTTTTTTACCCGTATCCTATTTTTTCACGACAGTCTGAACGGCTCATTTACAATTTTTTCCAAAGAACCTGTGTCTGATCGATAAGGTGGGACTTTTTTTTATCATCAATCCCCATTCAGACGCACTTTCTGACGGTTAAATGTTACTTGATATAGAAAGGTGCTCAGTGTCGCATTTAAAACGTATAATAAAAAATGTAAATATTAAAATCCAAAACATAAAATAAAAATGTACAATGAAGTTTGTGTTGTTAAGATAATACACTTAAGATAATAAAATAATAAACAATTAACAACAATAAACAACAAATAAGCCGAGCCACAAAACCACTAGCAGAGGGTTAACGTGAATATTCACATTCTCTTCTTTGCATGCACATCAGACACAGGCCAGATATAAGTCCGTAATGTGTATGCACCAACAAATTACAAAATTACCACAAAATATTTACAAATTTCCTAAAAATAAAAAAAAGAAATCTACATAGAGCACTAAGACATGCAGAATAAGAAATCAAAAGTAAAAGATTTGCTGTGATGTCACCAAGCGGAACTGCATGATGTAGTGAAGTGTTGTTTCGACTTCCAAAGTGAAGCAAAAAGCCGAGTTGTGCTGTTAAAAAAAATCCAGTTTAAATTGGCGTTAGAATTATGAGTTGTTTACTTTAATCCAAAATCGAAGTTATAAACCTTTATTATTGTTGTTGTTGTTGTTGTTGTTGTTGTTGTTATGTCTGGTTTTGTTCCGTAGCCTGTGCAACATTGCTTTTGTAGTGAGGTGCTTTATCAATAAACTTTGTTTTAAAAGATTCTCTTCTAATCTGCTTCATCAATCTTTGCTTGAAGCTCACTAAACTAATTGTAAGCCTTTGCAATACCTTTCAAACCATGAGTATATCTTCCTGCATAAACACTGCATCCACCTCCAGTATAAATGTGATTTAAAGCTGCATTACCTGTTTCAAGGGACTCAGTTAAAGGGCTGACGGTCATTTAAGAAGACTGGGTTTGCTCAGTAATGTTACATCTTTCTCTCGCTGCAAACTGCTTACCAGCCTTTATGTCTTCATTACAACAGACTGTTTTATTTTAGTGTAAAATCAATGATGGTTAACTGGCTTTTCAAGAGGGAGTTTCGTAACCCCGGGGAAGAGCTTGTCTGCAAATTTGCCTCTGTTTTCCAACTCACTTTCTTTATTTCATTTGTTTATTATTAATTCTGGCCACTTGAGAAAATATGCACATGTTTAGAGATTTTGACTCTGTTAAATTAACAGGTTGCCTTTGACTATATTCTGTTGGTCCATGCTTTTTGTCTTTTTTTGAAAGCATGGAAATAAACCGTGGGTTCAACTCAAGTTTAGTGCCATCAAGAAAATGTTGTGACTAATACGCGCTGACTTGCCTATGGCTTTATCATGCTGCTATTTAGCGCAGGGATGTGACAAGAAACTCATTATTTGCAGAAGCAGCTTCTTAAAGCGATCATGAACTGAACTTTATTTTTACTCTGTTCTGTTCATGGACGTCCAATTTTTAGGGATGTCAACATTTTAATGATAATTTGTGTCCCATTTGATGATGCTCCCAAATGCATTGTTCTTGGCGCTGCTGGTACGCAACTTTTAGCAGCTTTTAACAGTTTTTTTTTTATGTTATTTTGGGAGGGGCAGATACGGGAGAGTAGGAGATCTAAAAGAGAAACCGACACAGGGGGACTTACAAAACAAACTTGTTGCGATCGGGGACTTGTGCATTCAGTATGTGGAAAGTTGAATTTAGCAGATTATGGAAAAATCAATTTTCATAACTTTACATTGAGGATTAGTAACACACATTGCTTTAACTTATTAGTGAGACAGCAGATTCCACTATAATCAACCAGGTTATGGAGGCATTGATTTATGTGAGGAGTGTAGCTATCAACATCTGTCACTTTTTTGGTTGTGATATTTTTAAAGGTCAACATCGGCTCCCAGAATACCCTGCTTTTGAAAATGATGTAACTTTAAAATAAAAGCCCATCCGCACATCAATCTTTCCTTTAATGAATATATAATTCTGTCTTTATGTTATTGATTTGTTGTATGATAAAGTTTGCAACCTTTTCCACTGTTTTTTAGTAATGGCATGATTTAGTAGCATTGTGGCCTAGCTTAACTCTCCACGATTTGCTTTAGACAAGCATAAGACAACATTAGAGCATCCCACAGCAGCAGTTCATAAAAGTTAACTTCTGAACCTTCATTTGATGTCCCTCAAAAGTCACACTGACCTAAGCTCCTTTAGGGCTGATGTGTCCTTATAAATCCATGGGGTCAGGATGATAAAACCTCTCATTAAGGCTGGTTTGCTGGGCACACACACTTTGGTGGCCGAGCTAGCAAAGGTTAATCGGTCTGGCAGAGCAGATACACACTCGCTCACTCATACAGGCCACTGGCACGAGTCGCATGCATTGCTGGGCTGCAGTCATTCTAAAGATGCATGACTGTGTCTGTAAGGAGATAGGTTCCTGCCGCAGTTGATGAAGTGCTGAAAGTGATTGATAAGTTTGTAGCTCAGCCTCTTCCATGGTTTCAATTACACCAACCTTAAGTTTAAGCTTGTGCTTTTTGTTTATTCTGTCAGATCGAGTCATGTTTAATTCACCTTTTCATAGTTTGACATGTTTTCTCCCTTGGTTTGACGATGTATTTTGCTCATACTGAGAAACCGTCATACTGATTTAGCATTATATTTTTTTTTGTGGTTTCACTGGGAGGTGAATTGATAAACTGTGTTTATTTCAAACAATATATGAATATAGAGTACTTTTTAGCACTTTACCTTAAAGACTGTAAATAAAGAATGCTTTTAAAATTGTATTTGGGATTTAAAAGTGCATTTATTTTCATCGATGAACAAAATCCAGTGAAGGAACAAAAGAGAAATCTAAAACAAATCATGTAACCAGGTGCTCACAGTTTTTGAAGGAACTCCAATTTTCCAAAGATCATTGAAACCTAGATCTCAATATATACATAAATAAAGACATTCTCACAGAATTTCCCAGTGGTTTGTAGTTTATAATGAACTGCAATGAACACCAAAAATTCTATGTAATGCGGAACACTCGCATAAACAAGATTCAGTACTCCTTCCAGTAAATAAGGTTTTATAAGAAAATCCACCCTTATTAAAAGAAAAAAAACATGCTACTACTGCCTATCAGTATGCTGCTGCAAGTGTTCGCAGACAGAGACAAGTATTAATGTATTCGTCTTAATTTTGTGGTGCTATATATTTATCTCTCTTTATTCGTTCGAATTTCATTCCCAGGACTAAATTCAAGTAAATTTCAGAATTCACATCAAAATGCTTGAGTCTAAACTTGAGAAAGCAAAGCAAATTTAAGGTCCTCTTTGACGTGAAATCCATGGTGCTGTCCTCCTGAATTTTCACAGCATCTATATAAGCTGTCCACTCTGTGTTCCCCTGAACCCTGTGAGAAATCAGGGGTGAAAGCAGTGTGTTCAACTGTCCTGTTGTTTATTTCTCCGGGGCTCTGCTCACCGAGTTATGTGTGACACTGGGAGACAAGCATCCCATGAAAAAAGACTTGGTGCCTGTCACATAATCTTTGAAATCCAGCAGCATCAGAGAATCAGCCCTGTGGATTAATCTTAAAAAACAATGCGCATCAGATATGAATATCGAACCATGTGCTACCGCACTTACTAGTGCAGGCTATACATTAACTGTAATCTAATATAACTATGAAATGTGACTTAAACAGGCAAATGCTAGACTTCTCCCACACACATTCTGTAGTGTTCATGTAACACTGGAACACAAAGGCAATTCTGCAGTCCTTCCATATTTAATGCAGCTTGAAATGCTTCACGTGGACGTTGGTGTTTTAAATAATATTGTACAATTCAGGTGTTCACTAATATATAGTTAATGGTTAGTAAGTTAACCTTTTATTTTGCATTGTCTGTTGTCTGAGGTAAGTAAATACCATTATTTACCCAAACTCTATGGCACAAATGAGCCCAAAGGCTCTTAGAAGTCTGCAGCCTTTTGTTTTTTACTTTACATTTTCATGTTTACACTTTTTCATTTCATTACATAATGATTTAATCCTGTACAAAAAAAATACAATTCCGAGTATCATTGACAACTGACCATTTTTATGTTTGGTAGTAAGAATCCATAGTGTTGAGACAAAATAAAAATGAGTTAATTCCCCCAAAAAAGCAAAGACAAGGTCAAAACAATGTGGAAATTTTATCAGCAAACCAGGCGAACTAAACTTTATACACTGTTTCAAGCACTTTTTGTTCCATAGTGCTTTTTTTGAAAACAAGACATTTCACAGGTCTTGTACTTCCATGGGTTATTGCTACTTTTGACCACAAGATGGCACTGATGGCATTGATTAGGGGTCTGTAAAAGGAAAGACTATGGCTCATTTTCTGTCATTTTAATTTGAATTCCATTGCAAATTTTGTCAAAACTTTTGTAATGTTCATTTAAAACCAAAAATATCAAAGCTAACAACCTTTTTGAAATCTAACCATTATCTTTGAAATAAAAATTAAACAATACCTCAGTTGCGTCTCTCCTACTTAATTCAAAATTAGATTGGCACAAGCCCCAGTGTGTGTAGAAACTTCTAAGTGTTAACAAAGCAATGTCCATTTTGTTGACTATCTTTGTCACCACTGGCTCTGTGCCAGTCAGAGAAAATAGGAAATTGGTGAAAGGAGCATCAAATTTCACTTAAATTGCGCCATTTGAAAGAAAGACATTTCAGGTGAAACTTGATTCAATGGAGCTCAGACAGGATCATTCCAAGATATTTATACCTCAGTTTTCAAAAGACAGAGTAAGAAAATATACTCATTCATTTTTCTGCTCTTTAAATGAAAAGACCAATTTATGGATCATACCCAGGATGGACTACGACCAGTTTAAAGTATATATTTTTAGAAAAAAGTGAAACCAAATGTTTGTATTCAAATGTAAATTACTGTCATTTTCATTTTTAAATGCTAAAAAAATCAATATTTGTCACCCTTTGTATGTTTTATAAGTAATATATAATATATATAATATATAATATAATATATAAAGTACTATATACCCTCCCAATAAAAAATCCACAAAACAACCACTGTGTTTAATTTTGTTTAATCTGTTTCATTTTAGCTGTTCAACCTAACTCAGGGAGAAGAAAAGCTTCCCCAAAACACCATCCTCACTGTCAAGGTGGTGGAAATATTATGTTTTAGGGGGTGTTTTTGTGAATAGAGGAAAGGACAATTGAGGCAAGAATCTTCAAATGTTCAATGAGGGCATACATCTCTCAGTCTTTGGATGGGTGTTCAAAATCTTTGGATGGGTGTTCAAACATTTTGTCTCTTGTTGATGAAATCAACCTACCACTATATTATTATAGTCGGACTGATAAATTATTTGTCTCTGGGCAAATTTTCCAAATCAGCAGGGGTATGCACTTTTAATCCTGAGTGGGTTCACTAGAGACATTTGGTGCCAATGTCACGTCACACAGGGTGGAAGCCAAGTCATAGTACAGCACAGGGATTGGAGAAAACCCTGGAACACGAAATCCACCGGCCAGATGTGAACCAGGATCTTCTCCCTCAAAAACAGCAGTTTGCCACAAAGCACTGATTCTTAATGACATAATAATGCATAATAAATATATTTAAATAAATATGTTGGCTTTCTTGTTGAGATTAATGACATTGATTTCCTGAGCCTAAAAATGTTACAACTAGAAAATATTCTTGGAGTGCTGCTATCCGCTGGGTGTTAAATTATTAAGTTTGTCCAGTGAAGTGCTTCAAAAAATGTTCTGAAATGATGCAAGAGCCCAGAATCGCTCTGTCTGTCTTTCTCTCATCTTTTTTTTAAAAACACGTTCTTCATCCGAGATTCATCAGAGAACAACAAAGGTTCCATTTATGTCCCTCATCGAGGCACACATTGCTAATGCACTATTATGAGGCATTCACAACCTTTTTCCGGGCTTTCAGGATTTTGCTGTAATACCAAGAACTCTTTTCCTGTCTTTCTTGTCACATTGCACCTGACCCCAGTCCTTTTCCTTACTAATGTGTGCTCTCACTTTCTGGCCCTGCTATTCACCTCGGCATCTTCCTGGAGTTTTTGATGTGACAACCCTGACTCTTGTTTCAATCACTAGAAGAGCTTTTGCAAATCAGCTAAATGAGTTTAAATTGCACCCAGCCTGAAGGATGGTGGGAAGGGTTTGTCAGGCAGCTTGTTGGATGTTTTGCAGCCGTGCTTGGACTCTGAAATTGTTTGGGGATGCTTTAAACACCGCTAAGCTGCAGGACCATGCTAATGCTAATGACCTTCAGCCAATCTTAAACATACAAGATCCGCTTGATGGATGAACATGAAATGCTGTAGTGATTTGAGAAATGGTGCTGTTAAATCTAGATTAGTCTGTTAGTTTAGCACTCAATCGTGCATTACCTTAAAGAAAAATAGGCATGTATTCACAAATAAAATGCTAATGAGTCTTGTGACACGGGGTGGTCAAAATTAAATGCTAAAAAGACTGATTTTAATCTAAAATAAACAAAATCTAAAGTTACACTTTATTAAATTAATACTAATAATTAATTTATGGAGTTTAAGCATTTTAATTTGAGTGAACTTGATTTTCATTTTACATTTATTGATTGTAGTGAACCCATGCTGAACAGTGGAACTGACAGGAACTACCAACAGCTCATTCTTTGCACTTTTGAGCTGTAGGTGATGAGTCTGTATCAAGTGACATTTAATTAGCAAGTTTCAGGAGGAGTTTTTAGGGCTCGTTACTTAACCAATTAAGCCGTTACCACTCACCTATCTATACTTAACCAACCAGAGAACCGTTGTTGTTCATCCTACTCTTGGCCACATTCTGCTCGGATGTATAGAGACCCAGTGCATGGATAGCTCACCTAATACACACGCGATTAAGATCAAGATGTTGTTCGGACTGTATGTTTTGCAGTTTGAAATATAGTTGATTGGCATCAGAATAACAATGGTACAAGAAGCCATATATGAGTATAAAAAGATAAGAGGACCGAACCTTGAAGGACCCCTGTAGCTGTTGAAATGACAGATTCTCAGAAATGAAGTCCCCAAACTTCAAAAAAAAAAAAAAAGCTCAGATCATTTTATCCACTTTGGATATTAGCCAAATAGAAAGATTCCTTTGGTCCAAATTCAATTTAAAGTTCCACAGTTGTGGGTTTTTGGTAGGGGACCTTTTATGCGCTGTGTGCCATGAACATAAAGAAAATCAAAAAAATGTGTATGTAGTGTCTGCCTGTATATATAAAAGAGTTTCAGAAATGAATTATTATTCAAATGAATCTTTAGCTGTTCTGCGATGCCATGCATTAGCTCAGAAAAAGCTCTGGAAACTTCCCCCAAAAATACTCTGTAAGCATAATGTCACAAAGACGCTATGTTTTGCACCATGAGGAAGTTTTATTTTCTTTGCCAAGAGAAGAGACTTAGTTATGTCTGAAGTCACTGAGGTCAATACCATATAATTCAATACGTAGCTATGAGGATCTCTGACACGCACATAAGATTAAGACTCAAGATAACGAATCATAGTTATATATAGAGTCACTCTCCAAAATGACTCGTTGTTCATGAACACATTTTTCATATGTTAATCATATCAATAATCAATCAATCATTAATCAATAAGTTGTTGCACAGTCTGTGGAATTAGTCCCAGCTGAAGGGTAAATGACACGCCACGCTCCATGGAACTGTGGGAAGGCCATAGAGCTGGACTTTTGGTCAGCCATGAAGATGAATTCTTGTTAAGCCTTTGTGATGCAACAAATGAATTTTTTTACATTTTAAATATACAGCATTTGAACTCCCATGACACAAGACCACAGATTCCAGACTGAACAGGGACTTTAGTTATGGGGTGCTGGGAAAACCATATATATGATAAGATATCTGGCCTAATGGATTCCGCTGTCTCTTTGTTTCCATATGTGCCATGCTGAGTAATTAATCCACTCTCGAGGTTTGCTTCTTCTCTGAATATTTGACATCTCTCTATTTCACAACTTGGCAGCTGAAGCTCCACACTCTCCATTAGCACAGAGCCATTTCTCACCTCTCAGGGCATTAAGAATGGGCTTCAGCCTCGGGCTAAAGTGTTCGCTCACCATACAGAGCATCAGCACCTACTTTTAACCTGCTAAGGAATCGATTCTCACAGCCTGTGTGTCTTTCATGGGTTTCTGCTTCATGGTGGGAGATAATCCAGTAGAGAAAAGAGGCATAGTGATGATTTCTGTTAAGACTTGTTAAATTATTCCTTTTCTAACTTCAACATTTTACTCATTCATCAGCAAGTATTCCATTGGACAGTTTGTAAATTCATTTAAAGGACTGAACAGCAACTTAAAAAATCAACAAAAATTTTTATTATGAATTACACAGTGGTTTGTACGGTTCACAAGGAGATTGCTGTGGATGTTCCAGTTACAGCTATGGAAATGCCACTGCAGCCTTCTGGTCTTATCTCTTTGTGGCTCTGAGCTTTGTTAGACAGAAGCATTCCTACATTTGTCTCATATTCCTCAATGTCTCATAGTGAGGTATCTCTATGTCTCATAGTGAGGTATCTCGATGTCTCATAGTGAGGTATCTCGATGTCTCATAGTGAGGTATCTTGATGTCTCATAGTGAGGTATCTCGATGTCTCATAGTGAGGTATCTCGATGTCTCATAGTGAGGTATCTCTATGTCTCATAGTGAGGTATCTCTATGTCTCATAGTGAGGTATCTCATAGATGTTTGTTTCTCTCTGCAGTTGTGTGGCTGTGGACTGCTGGGAGTTGGAATCTGGCTGTCTGTGTCTCAAGGCAGCTTCGCCACTTTCTCTCCCTCGTTTCCTGCTCTCTCCGCTGCCAACATGGTCATCGCCATAGGCTCAATCGTCATGGTGACGGGCTTCCTCGGTTGCCTTGGTGCTATAAAGGAAAACAAGTGCCTGCTTCTCAGTGTAAGTTATTCATCTCCTACACACTTTTACATTATGGATGTGTATATATATATATATATATATATAAAAAAATTTTTTTTGCTGAAATGCTAATATAGATGGATTCTGTGGAATTAAAAATGTACCTAATAGCAAAGTTTTAATTAAACCTTCATAGCTACTGCATATTCATTAACATCCGGTTTTAACTACATGCCATGCACCGACAATTTGTGCATCACTCATACAAATAAAATTATGCCTTAAATGAATTATTGTTAGCCTGAAATAATTTATTGTGATATACATATCTTCTAATCCTCTTCAGTTAGCTTGAGTCAACTTAGAAGCTTAGAAATGTATATCATAATAGAAATATTTCAACATAACAATACATTACAATAACATTTAATGGCACATAGCTTTTCTTTAAAAGTATCCATGCTCATGTTATCTGATATAATGAAATCTGATAATTAATTTTATATATAAGTAATGATGAGATTATTAGTCAGAAAACTAAAAATTTATTTTGCTACACTATTTAGTTTTCCAACCAAACCACTAAAACCAAGATATATTGCTCCACTTAACTTGAACAGGAAATGTTAAACTCTTTATTTGCCAATGGACCCAAGTCTGACAAAAATTTGAATATATCTGGCTATAATGCATATTTTGGAGTATTTTCATTCGCTATACATGAATACAACCTTCATATCCCATATTTTAGGATTTGCCAAAACTGCTATAAAATACCAAAAAAATCTCTCCACATATTTTCTCTACAAACTACTTTGTTCCTGAAAATTGTCTAAATAGGAAACATTTTTCCTTATTTAGCAGAAAACAACATGAACATCTAAAGAAACCATTGAGAGAGATAACACAAAAATATTATTGATAACACAAAAGCATTTCCCCACTCATAGTTAGTGTTTGGGTGAAGCCATTTTTTGTAAAACAACTATGTTTACTCTTTTTATTAGAAACTTTCCAAATGACTCTGATCAAATGTTTACATAATCTGTTGATTTTGGCCTGATAACAAGCACAAAAACTAACACAAAAGGGATTGAGTGGCTGGTAAACTATCCTGGATATAACTGTTTGCCGGTTGAAATGTCTCTATCTAGAGTTTAAAGTCAGATGTATTTCAGGAGGAGTTATTAGGGCTTGACCCCGAGCTACCAATTATCCCATTATTCTCTCCCCTTCCTCCCCAACAACTCACTTGGAGAGGCATACGACAGATGCACCCATGCCGGACAGATAGCCTTGTATGTTCCCACCCACCACTCATGCTCATTGTGCAAGTTACGACTGGATGGTGAACCTTATCTTATTCCTTCATTTACACGAAATGACAACCACATTTGAATGTTCATTGACATCTTGCCTGACTTTGTGTTTTAGATAATTTTGTAAATTACAAATCTTTTCATTCCGAATGATTTTCAACTGCCTACTGATTAATGGAGTGTAGCTCTGTTGACTTAAGCCAGAGCAGCGACGCAATCTCACTCTCTGGTTATTTGGGTTATAATGAGTTTTTGATGATGAGGTAGCTGCAGATTCAGCATGACCATGATAGAGGTGACTCAAGCTGGGTTACATTTTTTTTTTACACACCCACTCTGAAATGACATGAAATCCAATGCAACATTAAGAAGTATGTACCAAGCCAAGCACTACCAAACGGAAAAGATCCAGTACATTGCAATGGATAAATTTGAGATCTCTTAACTTAATTTAATTTGCAGATCAACCAAACCAAATGATGCAGAAAGCAACAATTAACTTTTCTGGTTTAAGTTTGTACATAATATTTTTATTTAATTCATTAAATAATATTTTTTTAACCATTGAGGAGCCGTGTCGATTATATCAATTCCTTCCCAATAGGGCCTTTTTCAGGCTGTGAAGTTGTTTACAATTATTTATCCATAAAGGAGTTACACATACATGCTAATTTAAAGTACCAGCAGAGTGCATTGCTAATGATCTGCTTTGCAAAAGACTTCTTCAGATTACCCTCGAGGGTTTTGGTTCAGAACAAGAATTTAACTGTTTACATCTGTCTTTAAATATATTTTGTCTGTTTATTCATTCTTATCCTGAAACCACCTCAACCACTAATCTGTAATGATGAAATGAGACACATTATAATTATTAAAGGTCATGCTTTTCATGTATTCTGCAAATATATACATTTATTTTTTTTAAATCCTACTTCATCTACTCAAGGACCTTTCCAAACAAATGTAATTTTTATATCTAATTAACATCTGATATAATTTACTATAATCTAATATAAATTTACAGAAAAATATGTTTAATTCTGTCCAAACCAGTTTAATCCCTCTGTTTTATTGTTTTAATGCCAATCTCGACTACATATGGTTCTCTAATTGCCTCTGCGATAGGATGGTGTAATTTTGAATTGGCTGACCTTTATATTTCACTATCTGTGCTGTATTATGTGCCTTGCCCCCAGCTCTGAGGGAGACATCAGAGAAGAGCTTTGAGTTTAAGATCTAAGAAGTCTGGCTTGTGTGTCTTCTCTTTGTGTAGTGCTGACTTCCTCTAGAAGGAAAAGCTTCAAAATCATCACCTTTCTTCAACTTTGCCTTTTTTATGCACCCCATGTGTCTCAGACTAGTGTGTAAAGTCCCAGAGTAGACAAATATATACACAGGCCAAACGTAGACGACACGCCGACTCTTGAGTTCCTTTAAGGGTTGAAGGGAACTTATTTTACCAACCTGTCAATGCCGTGGTTCAATAAACACATGTCTTAAAGTCTCTCAGACGGCATGGCTCTGTGTTTTCAGATTGGCTTTGACATGAACGGTCATCAGGAGACGACTGGAAAATGTAGCGAGCACTCAGCGGAATAATGTTTACAGGCTGACAGGACCATGCTGTGTAAATATTTAGTTCGTGAAGTGAAATAGAACGAGGGCGGGAGAGTGAGCGTGGAAAGCATAGATGATTCACTCAGACACGTTCTCTCCATCGTATCACTCACTTCCTTTTGTGCATTTTCTTCCTGCAGTTCTTCATTGTCTTGCTGATTATTCTGCTGGCTGAGCTGATTCTCCTCATCCTTTTTTTCGTCTACTCTGATAAGGTAAGTCTGTTCTCTAGTTCTTGTATTTTCTCCAGATGATTTTGCTCAGTTGCCATACAAACCCACTATCCAATCTCTAATTATATGGTTCTTTCTTAGACTTTGATTTTGTAGGATGAATGAAAATCCACCGAAAAATCCTATTCTGTCAGAATCATCTTATCCAAGCGTGACATAAATCTCAAAAAGATAAAGACCCTTCAATGATGATCTTTCATTTTGCCGTAAGCAAATCAGTGGGTGATTTAAAAAAAAAAAAAAAAAAGCTAGTGCTTTTGAAATGTAAATGTGTGCACTTTACCGGTGTACAATAACCCTCAGAAGTCTGAAGCATTTTGAGCATTTTTTACTACTTTACATTTTTTTAGGGGTAATCCTTAATATCTCATTTTTAAGTACCACCTCAGCTTTCTTTCTTCATATTTTGTATTATATTCCACAATAATTCCACAATCTCAAAATCTTTTATGTTTTCTAACAAAAATCAAAAGTGTTAAGACAAAATAAAAAGTCATAAATCCCCCAAAATAGCAAAGACAAGGTTAAAACAAAGTGAAAACCTAAACCGTATTCACTGTTCCATGCACCTTTTGTTCCATTGTGCTTTGTTTTGTGCCAGAATGTGAAAAACACAAGCCATATCACAGGTATTGTACTTCCAAAAGACTATTGTACTTCCTTCTTTTCACCATTAGTTGGCGCTAATTGCGCAAATTTAGGATCTGTAAAACAAAATTGAAAGACGATAACATATTTTCTCTCATTTTAATTTGACTAGTCTCAAGACCACCGACAATGCGGGTTTTATCACAGACAATGTCAGTGTGCCATAATGTTAGTCACACTCCGCTAGAGATTCTGAGGACAATTTTAAATTGGCAGGGTAAACAATGTGGTGAAAAACGTGGTCTTGACTTTTCGTTTCGGTCAGTCTTGTCTTGGTCTCTGTGCTGTTTGAGTTGGACAGTTTTGTTATTTCCAAGGGATTGAGCCCCTGGTCTGGTGTTTCCTCCTTTGGATGGAAGCTGTGAATTTATGTAGTTATTTATTAGTTATTTTTCTCACGGACCAGTTTACATGTATGAAATCAGGACAGGGGGTGTTAGAATGAAAGGGGGAGTGGATAGGAGATGTAGGTGAATTCTCTAAATTCAAACAAATTAGAATGTTGCCTTTTGTGGATTTTGCATAATTTTTGATTGACCAAAACTGAAGGTTAATGTAAAAGGGTAGAAACAGACATCTTTTGAGTTCAATCGGGTCAGTGATCTCTTCATAGAGCAGGCTCCTCTCGTGTCTTGGCCGTGCCGATTAAGAGTTTTCATCACAAGCCAAGGACTAAGGTCAGAGGTCACTTGACACAACAAAGCCTAATCCTGGCCAGTTGTCACCAAGTAATTGGGACTAAGCTCTTTCTCTGTCGACCCGTCCTCTTGATTGAGTAGTCAAGCTCTTTCTCATGGCCTTCAAGGCACCTTTGATGCTCAGAAGTGGAAGTGATACTGTGACAACTGGAGATTCTAAAAATGGGCAATTGAACACCATGCAGATCCTAGTACAACACTCTCCACCCTGAGCATGCGTCGGTCAGTTTACCCCTTTGTCAGGGTCACAAATGTCACCAAACATATGCCTCAGAGTGTGCACTGCATGGTCTCCATTTCAAGGGCACTTCCCAAAAGTGTGACAGGATGCTCCGAGGTGTTAAATCTCGTCAAGGATTTCTGGGTGGTTCATTATTCACTCACTTTGCCACACTCTCAGTGGAAACTAAAGTAATTCACTTACCCACAATCCATTTAGAGATTAGGATCTGCCTATCTCCCAGGTACGAAAGCTGTGTGCTTGTCTTGTTGGAGCGTGGAAGTCACTCTCAACGAAAGACTGCGAACCAAAGCTTGGTTTCAGAGGTGAAATGAAAGCCATATTTTAGCTATTTTTTTCTCTTTCATTTTATTGTGTCTGTATTCAAGGCTGTGTACACGACAAGAACTAGACTGAAATCATTGCGCTCGAACATGCATTAGTCTTTATAGAACCCTCAAAATTGATGTTATTCGAGCTAGCAGTACAAAATACTACTATGACCCTTAACACATCAGAATGAGAGAGATACTTCAGAGTGGAGAGAGAGAAGATGAGACTTTATCTACAGTGGAGTGCTCTGAGCACGCCTGTTTCATTTAAACACCACATGACCTGGCAGCCAGTGGTACTGATGACACTAAAAAGCTGCTGTTTCGTGTGCACAGAATGATGCGAGCGATCAGAGGAATGTTTAATTGACTCTATTATTTGATCTCAAATTCACAAGGCATTCATTATCACTTCTGAGGAGGAAAAACTTTATGCTGGCATTGAATGAAAGCATGCTTATTATGTGAAAAGCACTAAACCCAAACATTTTGCTCGGGTAGTGCTACGCAAGATATTGACATGGTTAGAAACGATGCTCCATTCCGCTGTAGAAATCAATTAACTTTTCTTGCAAAACATGGCCACAAGCATGCAGAGGGATAATGGCTGAATAGATTTGGAAAGGGTATGAAACTACCATTATCTTGAGAGAATGAGTTTATGCAAAAAAGTGTTTTCCAATCAAAGATGAAGCATGAAAAGGTGTGC
Source organism: Danionella cerebrum (assembly GCA_007224835.1). Lineage (NCBI taxonomy): Eukaryota > Metazoa > Chordata > Actinopteri > Cypriniformes > Danionidae > Danionella > Danionella cerebrum. The sequence continues at coordinate 182,011 of SRMA01027430.1, read as the reverse complement.
TCGGTAGGCTTTTGTGCTAACTCTAGTATGATGCCAAGAACTACACTATTGGTCTGTTCTGTGGGAACTAGATTTCTTTAGACCAGCAGAGAAAACAATGTGTGAGTTGGAATCAACAATTACTGGTATCCTCTAATCACTCCTTTAAAATTGGATTAATGTAGTCAGCTGTATTCTGACAATCGTTCTGTTTTGCAGCTTCAGATTGATTTCCTACAGATTGGTTAAATCTGACCTTGCAATACCACGAGGAACACATTTTTAACAATGAGAGTGTATTATATATTTGAACTCGGGTTTAAAACTGTGAAGCTGTGGGAAATCATTTTTCTAAACACATTTTGCAGGTGCATACATTTAACATTCCACATGCATACGTTTCTGTCTCGGTTTGTGTTTATTTGCCTTTGAATGTTACCCGATCTTGGTTAGAATCCTATTTGTAAAAGCCAACATCTTGTGATTCGTCTTTTGATTTAGGCAGAAAATCTCCTGCTAGACCGTTCAAGCTACAGCCAACTTTTATCTTACCCATATCTTTTCAGACTGGTACCTCTAAAGGAATTTTGAAAAAAGGAAAACTTTTGTGCACTGTTTTGTGAATTTGGGATTCTATCGATGAACTTTCACCTCCTCTGTCCACAAGTGACTTTTCATGTTGGATGAGTGTCCACGGTAAAAACTGATGGGTGCAGGAAGTATTAAAGGAATTCAAGGACAATTGTTGGGGTCTGTGCTTCCAAAATCGCACATTGTACATGGAAACAAATAGAGCAATATTTATAAGGTGTTTACATTAAACTGCTGTTTTTTCAGGAATAAACCAAAAACAAATGCATTTTTTTTTCAAGCAAAGACAGAAATTGGCTCACTGCAAATAACCAGGTTACTGATGTGTATGTAAACACACTCAGTAGTAAAATGTGAGAATGATAATATAATAATGAAAAGGCATTCAATCAGCCAGTGCAGTCATTTCCATGTAATGAGAATCTTTTGAGCAATGATTGAAACAAAAAAAATAGTAATCCGTCAATCCTAGATCTTCTAGTTTCAGAAGTATTCTAGACTAATGGGTCTGGTACCAACAATCTTGCCTTAAGAAGGGTCCCTTAAAAACCACATCCTCCTCACTCTGCTCTTTGTGTACTGCCTGAATAAAAATGTAAAAAAGCCAAACTTCTTTCCAAACTTGTGAGGCTGTTAAGTTCAGCAATCATTTTCTTTGCCATTCCACGTCTTTAACTCTGCATGAGGCTTCCCTCCTGCAGATATGTTGCCGAAACAACAATCTACCAAGTCTCCACCTCTCTGGATGTATGTGAGTGCTATGGATTAAACCACAGAACACACGTGAATCCTGCTGCTAGCCACCATCTGACTGCAGCAGATGGCAAAAGCCAGGCAACAGATTAGACCATCCTTCTTTACACTCATGACCTCATTCCAGAGCGTGTGCTGCAGGACGGTGGCCAAATGAAGCTGTATATTAGCTGGTTTTAAGTCAAGGCGAAGCATGGTAGCAGGGAAGCACGTCCAGAGACGAATAAAGAGCATAAGAGCACACTTTTTCCTCCTCGGCTGTGGCTGTGCTTTAATCCCAAGATGAATCACGGTTGTTAGCCTCTAATCCTGTGCTGTTATATGAGTAAAAGAGATACATTTAGGGATGCTCTAAAAACGAGAGCAGCCCACATGCGCAGGTGACTTAAATGAGTGTGATGGAATGGAGAGAAAACCGTATTAAAAGTCCACGTGCGCGATAGCATTGTTTCTTAGAAAGCTTGAGACCACAAGCGGTTAGATTATTTATTGCTGGTGATTGGTTACTTTGGGTTTTGGCTGTGACTTTAAATAGTTAGTTCTTTCTAAAAGAAAATGGTTCTCCAGGCTCAGCTGAATGAACAACAGTTTTATGGTTCATGAGTTTAGAGTTACAGATTTTTCTGGTGAGATGTTCCATGCAGGCAGGGTTTCTGAGGACTCTGGGCCAGCTTTATAAGCACCTGACAGTGTGACCGTTGGACACTTTCTGTTCATATCTTGCCAAATCACAGCTTGGCCAGACTTTCCCTTGCTGATCAGAAGTCTGGCCCATCACCTGATCTGAAAAATACCAGCCCACGACAGTGGCACTTTCATAATTCCACATAATTTAAATAAGACTTTAAATGTGTGTGTGTGTGTGTATGTATGTATGTATGTATGTATGTATGTAGGTAGGTAGGTAGGTAGGTAGATAGACTAAATGTAAAAGTTCAGTAAAATCCACATTTTTTTCTAAGCATCTCAGAATATCTGTTACAGTTGTTAAATACACCCACTGCACCATTTTTGTAGTAAAAATCACATAGGGTTGTTTTGTTCTTATTTTGTTCCCTTCTGTACATGAACAATTATGCTGAGCAGTGCCATTTCACCTTGACATTTAGAGTCATCGATTCAGCTAACCTGTATGTTTTTGTACAGGAAATGGTGTTGCCTCAGGGAAACCCACCCAAGTAGAGGAAGTTCCACGGCCATTAAACTGGAGGTAGCAAATGCTACACTGTTAAAAAATTGACAAATTGGAAACTTACTGCAATTAGAGGACTAGTTTTTCAGAGGAACTTCGAGCTTTTTGTATTTCAGAAAAACTTTGAGCTATAAAGCATACAACATATTTGAACAAATTAAGTTATTTTTTTAAGTGTGAGCATTTGTATATATTGTATATATATATATATTAATTGTTGGTTACAGGTGAGGTACCTCTGGAGGATTCTGTAGATAACACATCCTTCAAGTTTCGATGTGTTTACAGTCTGTAAATTGGCCAAAACTTATATTTGTTGGAAGAGGATGAGGTGACAGGCGGTGAAAAATCTGCAATGTGACCTCATCATCCCCTTCCTCCACTTTTTAGTAAACAGCAGGCTTCCCTCTGTGCACACACAGATTGTGCTGAGACATACCCGAGCCCTCAGGGCAACAGTATGACAAACCTGTCCAAACCTGTCCAGACTCCAGAGACTCAAACACACAAACGCTCCAGACACAAGATAGAAAAAAATGCTGTGTGGAAGTGTTATTTCTGCTCCAAGGTTTCTCTGAGAAATGTTGGGGGAGATAATGATGTCATCTATTAGCCCCACATAACATCTGACCTTGAGGGCAAACCCTCCACATTCTCAAACAAACACTAACATCTTTATATACACATGTTGTATGAGAACACAGGAAACTATAGAGAGGAATGATTACAAAATCAAACTCAGAGCAACCGGGTCATCTGCGAGATCCAGATGCTCAGATGGCTTTGCATTGCTGCGTCCGACTGTATCCAACTGGACGACTTAATTTAAACACAGTCAGGTATACAAACGGCTCATGAGAGATTCATGCAGCCACAGACCGGTGGGAAACACATGCTCCATTAGTGAATTTATTCATTTGTTTAATGAGAGGTTCATGATGCATAAAAGCTAGTTTGTCTAAGATTATCTATGATTATTACCATTTAATGTAGATTTTGATTGACATCGTCATGGTAACTTCTGAGCAGTAAACTTTCATTCACACCGTCACTCTTCCCCTGAACTATTTGGGCGAGGAGCTAATTAACTTTTTGCATAATATGATGCTTCTTACAGTATGTCTCATTAGCATAGTGCATCTCTTAGGATTTGTGAGATGGTGACTGGAGCATAATGAGACAAGACTTTCTGTTTCAAATCAGTGTCAATAACGCTCTGAGAGAGGAGCACTTGCTTTTGTTTGAAAATAGTCCAGCATCCAAATAGGGTTAGGAATGAGAAGAAACATACTTGGTATACAACAGAGTGCAAAAGTTTTATGCAGGTTTGAAAAATAGCTGTAGACACAGAATGATTTCAGAAGTATAAACTGTGATTTATTTTTTTTTTCATAAATCAATGTTTGATGTTACAAACTCTCAAACCAGCCACAGTTATAATAGGACCATTTGTAAATATGGCAATAGTCTCAATATTTTAGCAGTGATTTTCACATCCATCTCAGAGAACCTTTCCTCAGAGTGCATTGATTCTTTGGCCCAGGCCCACATGCACTTCCACAGTGCTGTCAGAAAATTAATTATTGTCTTAAAACTAAAATGCCCTTTTCCAGATGCCCTGCTGAGCTCTTGGTATTAGACAGGCTTAGTCAGACAAGTAACATCCCTCCATTAGACATGCTGTTTTGCTGTTTGAACAGGGGAAGCAGAAACGCGTGTCTTTTTCCAGGCTCAAGCTGATTAGGAATTCATTGTAACCCCGAGCCTATCATTGCAATTAGAGCATGTTGGTTCTGAGAGTCTGCTTTTCTTTAGCTTTGAAAGAGCAGCCATTACCAACCAGTTGTGATCACGATGTGTTGGTAGCAGGATGTAAAAGGAGTGATGTCACCGCGTTCCCTGATGGAGATGAGAGTGTTCTTTCATGTGTTCTTGAATAATGAGACTCTGAGATCTCAAGATGTTTCCATAGTGAAGGATGATGATTCTCATTCACCTTTCATTTTCTCCTCTCTATTTTGAATCTCAGCTACTCATAAATCAAATAAAGAGAAAACCAGCAGAAATGTCGAGCAGAAATGAGCAAGCCACGGAGAGATGTGTGCCTTCTTCCAGCTTTTTAATATCTTGTCTTGACTTAGCATTATTGCTGGCATTCTGTATCGCTGTATGATGTTATTGCGTCATGGCAGGAAGAGGATGTGGTTCCTTTCTCACATGACAAGGTTCTATGGAGGTTGCACTATTTTTAACACAATTTTGAACTCTACGAGAATTTAAATTCAATATATTTCAGTGAATATATTTTCTCTTCCATATTCTTATATCATTAATTTTTAGACATAACAATAATTGTTATTATGATATTAGATTTTTTGTTTTTTGGCTGCAGCTAATGATAATTCTCATATCCAGAGATAAAGTGCATCCTTATACAGGTATATAAGTCCTCTATAGGTGGGAATATATACAGTGAAGCCTAACAGGATAACTGTGGAAAAAAGAAATGCCAACAAGGTGCGAGGGGTCATGTTTTGTTTCTCACTATACATTATTTAAACCAACCACCGTGTCTCTAAATTATACCAAAGCTGTGATTTGGTTGCTCTGTACACAGTTTGGTTGCTAAGGAGCTGTCAGTGAACCCTCCTTGGTTTGGTGCGCCCTTAAGAACATTTTTCGGATTCTTATTTGAATCATTCCTGTATGTTTTATTATAATTATATGTATGCGATTGAAACGGATGTACATGTACATACAGACCGTTCACAATGCAGAGTTGGAGGTTATTGCTTAGGTTGGTTTCAGTTTTCTATCCAAGTTTTCCATTCCAGGATGCAATGTTTTCTTGTTCCTATGAGTGAAAATGATATTAATTCAGTGTGCATCATGTGTATGAGGACCAGCTCTCTGTCAAACAGTAATCACGGGACACACACATGCACACAACTCCGTCGCTCAGGGACAGAGTGCACTGAAGCACTAATGTCAGAGCGCACACCTCATTAAAACTGTCGGTGAAATATTTATCTGTTCCAGCCGAGGGGGAAATGAGAGGGATTCTAGGCTGTTGCATACTGTTTCCTGTGATGACAAGCTTTTTAACTCTTCACTAGCTGATGATCAATAATCTGTGATCACTGTGTTTGTTTGATATCGTAGCAGAGATCCTGATTACAGGTATTGATTGAACATGGAGCTCTTATTCAGGTAATCAAGCATTGAAGAGCCAATGTTTCTCCAAAGGCGTGCATGCAGTAATTTATTGTATTTTAATTAATAAAATGTCTCTCAATAAAAATGCATTCAAACCATGCACTAATTTTTTTTTTATTTAATAAAATAAACATTTTCATTAGTGTGAGGACCGCAAGGCTAGGACCCAGGTTTTCAGTGTGATTCGGTCCTACACTAATTTTATTCAGACCCATAGAGGAAATTGAGGAAGTTTAAACTTCTTTTCTTTAAATAAATACCAAATAAAAGTGGGAAAAGCCAGTTCAAGAAACAAGAATCAAACTCACAGAGAACAAACAAGAGAACAAGAGATAACCTTGAGATCCACAGGAGATAAAATTTTACTAGAGGCAAAGCTTTGAGACTCTTCTGAACCGCCTGAATTTGTAATAGTTCAGGCACAGCGAAACTCAGGGATTAAACGCACATTCGACACATCAAGTACATTAGATATCGGAGAAAGTACTAATGGCAACTAGAAAACAAAATGTCCACATCAGGGGTGCCCATTACGTCGATCACGATCGACCGGTGCTGCTGGTCGATCCTGGCGTGAAATTGAAACAATACCAGCCGATCATCCATCCCGTCACAGTTCAGTAAAGTTAGCTGCAAATTCACGGATTCGGTTTTCTCTGCTAAATAGCTCGAGACCAGAATGTTCTTAACAAATAATACCCATTTTTAATCTGTGTTATGTAGCGGACAAACTACAAAACGTTTTTTATTAAAACAAATTTCCCTCGGCATTCGCAGACACACATTACCGTCTATGAGCAACCCGCTGACATGGAATCGCTTAGGGACCGTCTGCAAATGACCAGATCCAAAATATGTTTTACCCAGAATATGCTTAGAACTTTATTCTAAATTGTTCTATTACAACCAAAATCAAGCAACACGCCACTCCTCACCTGTATATTGTACTGCACGACTCAGTTTCAATAAATATTGAAATGTTTATTAGAGCATCATTTTTATTCTTGATTATTTGCATCAAAGCTCATTTTCAAATTCAAATCAAATTCATCATTCATTTCCCAACCTGCTTATTCCCTTTCGGGTACTGCCAGTGCCTATCTCCAGCGCACATTGGACGAGAGGTAGGTCCAGAGACACCCTGGACAGGTTGCCGGTCCATCGCAGGGCAACACTAACTCACATATTGTGAGATTATGGAATTTAGATTGTTCAGTTAACCTAACCGCATGTTTTTGGGATTGTGGGGGAAACCGGAGTACCCGGAGGAAACCTTCACAAGCATGGGGAGAACATGCAAACTCCTTCCAAGAAGGTCACCAGCGAGCCTCGAACCGACAACCTTCTAACTGTATGGCCACAGTGCTACCCACATTTTTTTGTCATTGTTTTTTAAATGGAAACCGTCGCGGTCGAGTGGTTTAGTGATTTGTGAGATTGACACATGCACTTCACGGCTGCGCAGTATGACGCAAGTTGTAGATCACTCTCTACTTGTCTGTCATCACTCTCATATATAATAAAATCAAAAAGGCCCAAAAGAAGAAATATTTGGAAACAAAGATAAATAAAAAGTACACTAGCTCACTAGAAGCTTCACCAACATTTTGTACATTTAACACATTGGTCGAACTAAAATATTAAACAAAATTTTATTTGTGAAAGACCTATTGCTTCTATTGTTCACAGGTCAGTGAGAATGCAAAGCAAGATCTGAAAGATGGCCTCTCTCTTTACAACTCCGACAACAACGTTGGTTTGAGAAACGCCTGGAACATCATCCAAGCTGAGGTACGCTTTTGTGGATTATTTCTTTCTCTTTCAAATACTGTTTGATTTCATATTCAATCTTTCTCCTCCTTTCGTGACAGTGGAAGTGTTGTGGTGTAATCGGTTACACAGACTGGCACGAGGCACTGAAAGAAAAGGTGGTTCCCGACCGCTGCTGTCAAGAGCACTATCAGGAGTGTGGCCGCAACTCCACCAACATGTTCTGGACACGGGTGAGTGGAAACCACCTCTTCATCTAATGACTTTATTGCTAGAATTTCTCAGTTCTTTAATCATCCAGTGATCAAATTATCACATCTATGGTTACAACAGGTTTTGTTATCCAAATCAGCCTTTTTAGTCTGGCAAAATATAAGCTGAACATCTTGCGTTGAGCTTTAGTCGGCCATGGACTGAATTCCATATGGATGGATTGCTATATATACATCCCTGTCATTAAATCATACCTTCACATATTCATCATATGTTTTGATTCAGACGGTGAAAATAATTTTTATAGGTCTTCTTCTTATTGAGCAATCCTTGATTTTAGTTATACATAAAAAAGCTATCTCTCTGCCTGTAAATGCCATTTTTAACCCAAAATTTGTCAAAGTGTCTCCGTGGAGATCAATGCAAAACGGGTCCCATTCATTTCTAAAGAGCCACTGAAATGTATTTGAGTCTCGTTGGCCATCATTGTAAAAGAAAGCCAATCATTGCTTGCAAATTAGCATAAATTAAGGCACTCACACTTTGCATTATGATTTTCAATGTCAAATATCTTCTAAACGGAGCACCATAGAGACTTGAGGGTTAATATATTTAAATCTAAGTGGGATGTAGATAATAACATGATTCTTCCTTAGCAACTAGGCTGTTTACCATAGCAACCTATTTGCTATACATACAAAGAGGAGGACCTATTTGTACTGAGCCATATTTTATGCTACAACGAGCATGACAGAGATTGCCGCTACTTCTTGTGGTCCAAGCTCTTGGTGTTTTAACTACTTTTCTTAGTTTGAGATTCCACCCCTACATCTTTTACATCAGGATTCACCACACTAAAGTCAAAATATTACGCAGACGAATGTTTTAAGTCAACAATGAAGCATCACATGCTAAAAGCAGGAGAGTTAACTTGACAACCAAATTTTAACTCTTAATGATGACAAACAATTAGTTGGTTTTTCTAAATGATTCAAAATCATGAAGATCACACTTTTTCAACTAGAAATTTCTAGTCACATTTCTGTAGAAAATATATATATATTAGAAAAAACTGATAACAAGCCTTATATTCATTCAAATGTACGGCACACAACAAGAGTTGATTCTCAGGCATCACTAGCTTGAGACGGAAACTCTGTCTGAAACAGATTTTTATGTCAAGAGTAGCATAAATGTTGTATATACCCCAGTCTGTCTGAGTGACTGCTGTCCTCATTTCAGCTCCCACGTGAAACTGCTTCACAATCTTTCAACATCAGCCCAACTAATGTTAAAATACTGAATAGAAAGGGAACACACATAATATCGGCGCTAGATTGTCTGCCAATCAAACTGTGGATAAAGTAAATTGCAGATAAATGACCACTTAAAAATTAAACCTCCTTTTATGGAATACATTAGTTGTTACTTTAATGTCGAGACATGATTGAGATGTGATCAAAGAAAAGACTACAGTTAATGACTTCTCTGTTCTTTCTCTCCTCTCTTTGAAAGACTTATTATTAATAAATGAAAGGCTGTGAAAGCCATAGATTTAAGACATCTCTGTTGGAAGAAGCTTTAAGTGCGTCCATAAAGTGCAAGAGTCATGTTTCTTTATGTATTCTGCTCACTTTTTGGTACCATGTGCATTTGTCCTCCTTACTGAAGTTGGTTTAGTTTAATGCACTGAATGTTTAAATGTGGGAATGTTTCCTGTCGGAATATATCTAGTGCCAAAGACAGAGCTTTACATCAGTAGCTGATGTTGCACATCAAACTGTCAAACTATGTTATCGGCAGCTTTTAGTCTTGTGCTGAGGTACTAATGGAGTGCACACGGATGAGATATTAGCTTTTAGTGAACTCTTGATGATTTCCTTCAAATGCAATTTGCTCATTACAGCATAACAAGGTGGGCTTAGAGTTTTCACAACTGTCACGGGAGAAAATAGTTAGTAAATGGAACAATATGCCGGAATGAAAGATGCTCGGGCTAACATTAGTATTCAAGCTAGCCAGAATCCACTCTCCCTTTAATTAAGTTTTTTTTTCTGTTTAACTTCCTCCAGAAGTTAAGCAGAAGTACATTACAAATTGTTTTAATTAAACACAAAGAGATATCAGTGCAAATGACACAATGCTGTCTCTCTTTTTTTTTTTATATACTTAGACAAATGACATATCCATTGAAACAGCCAATATAATTAACTCAGATAAACACAACTGTTCAAATGAAAGTGTTAATTATTTATTTTGAACAAAGTGTAAATCAACAAAACCAATTCTAAAGTAAATAAATATTCCGTCTGACCTTGCTTTGGCTTCAAGACAGCATAGAACAGAAATACTCCAAATACATAATACCAAACCTCCAAATCCATTTTTGAGGAATATTAGCCCTAAACGTTCAAGATACCTCAGCCACGCAAGATTCTTAGTCACTTGCAGACACTCATTATTGTACTGTTCTGTAGCCCTTCGACAAACAATCTGCCTTCTACTTTATCCCAAATGCTGAAACATCAGTCCACAACACCCCAGAGTCACCTCAGTTTTTATGTCGGAATGGATTTTTTTTTTAGCAAATCTTCTGGACAGACTTTTCTCAATGGTCCCAATAGTTTCTGCTAATTCTGAGCAGATTGCACCGCTGGCCATCACTTAAACAAGTTTCCTTGGCCAACAATGCTAAAAGTTGCCCATCTATTTCAGAAAAGGTGGAACATCTCCTTTAGAAATCCCAGTCTGCTTTGAAATTGTGTCTGTGAGAGACCTTGTTGATGCAGTGTAACTACCCTTTGTCTTATTGCTGTGCGAAATCTTGCCATTTCAGAAACTGTCTTGGTAGCAGGTTTTAAGCCTTCTACATAGCCGTTTCAGTTTCAGTTCAGGACTGGATTTCAAGTTTCAATGTTATTTTGATTCTCTTCTGACAAACATTTTAAACCGAGCAGACATTTTCTAGATAGAGTATGCAGCCGTCATGATTAAGGTCCAGTGTAAAGTGACAAAGATCCTGCAAAAGATTCTCTGCATGTTCACAAGACCAAAATATATGAAACAAAAAGTACAGGATGGGTTATTAACTCTTTTTTTAAAAGGACATAAAGCAGCAAAGTAACAGCTTGGTCTGTATTCTAATCACAGTTTTGGGTTTTGCTGAAAATGGATTTCTTTTTGAATACTGCAGCACACAACACCACCAACTGGAAGATGTTTGTCTTCCATCCACATATACAGTTTCTTGCTGAATATGCTTTTTTCCCCAGTCACTGTATTTTAAAACTCAGCAGAAGCAGAGGCTCTCTCTCTTCTCAGACTCATTTTCCATGAATTAAAACAACCAGCCTGCAAATTAAACTGAGAAACTTGTGCAAACTGTGGCCTTTTCTGTCTCCCAGGGCTGTTACGAGAAGGTGGAAGAGTGGCTTGAAGATAATAAGCACCTACTTGGAACCATAGGCATGTGTATCTTGGTAGTGCAGGTAAGTGTGTGTACTGGTGTGTTTTCCATCACTCAAGGTGTCAAGCGCTGGGGTGATAATGAGTGTACCTGTCTCATGCTGAACCAGTGATGCACATGTGTGAAGCACCGCATTCAGCACAGCAGAGAAGGGTGAACTGCTCATTAAAGCATCCTGATATTGAAAGTGAACTCAGTGGCCCTTATAGATGCCCGTATTTGTGTTTGATTATCGCTGTGACCAGATCAATGTGTACATTTTGCAGAGGAGCTTTGCATTAGCCTCTAACTGAAGATCCTTCTAGGAAACAGACAAAGGCATGGCTCTTATATGTTTCGGGAAAGAAAAGTCTATTGAGAGTTCTGTTTGCGATTAATGTTCTCATCTTAGTAACCGGGTGAATAAGAAAAGTTTTATTATAAATACTACACTGAATATGTTACAGTTATGCATTAAATAAAAACATATTCAAATTCAAAGAAAAAAAAGAACTCTTCCTGAGTAATGTGAAATGTCTCATTCGACTAATTCATGGTTTGCAAAGGCATAATTGTCAAATCTTATTGAAAGTATTTTATTAAAACTCTGTTTCAGTAGGCGTGCTGTGATTGGCAAACAGTAGAACATTAATGGTCAACTCAAGAAGAAATGAGGATGTTCCAAAATAGAGAAAATGTGTCATCTGTTTTTCACATTTGAAAAGTCCAAAATCACAGCTTTCATCTGAAGCAACAGTTTTTAATTGTTTACAATTTATTCCACGTAGATGGAACAGAATCAGGCCATTTTTCAGCTGAATGCAATCTATAAAATTCAGCAAAGACGACGAAAAGTCAACGGCAGGCGAAATGAGAGACAGGCACCGATCTTTTCTGGAACCAGCCACTTGATTCAATATCAATGTTGTTTGTTATTGTATTTTAAGCGGTTTCGTTAAAAATAAATAAATTAAATAAAACTAAAATAAAAATGTTTTGTGAAAGACGGGACATCTTTTTGGGGTGAAGAAAATGAGTTCTTTCACAATAAATCTTTAAATATTAAAATCTGGATCCAAAATGGTTATGTTTGTAGGACTTTTAGGTGCTTTATGGAAGTTTGGAACAGAAAAACTCTCAAAATGGAGTCATGGTGTTTGAGATAAAAAAATATTCAAAGAGTTGAAATGGCAGCCAGCACACAGTACAAGCTGAGAAAAGTTTTAGTTCAGTTTGTCTTTATAAGCAGATTTTTTCTGTGTGGATTTGTGTTTTGTTCATTTTAAAAAAAGGCGAATGACTTAGACAATGAGCTTGTACTGGGTGTGGAAAGTAATGAAGCAGGTATTAGGTTCTAGCAAGTTTCTAACATTACATTTGAGTCTCACAGCTTCTGGGACAGTGAGCATGAGACATATTGGGCATGGTTGCGCTAGGGGACCCGTGTTCGACTCCTGACCTCGAGTCTTGTCCAAGTCATTCCCCTCTCTGTCAATTCACTTTCTGTCCTTTCATACTTTCCTATCCAATAAGGCTAAAAATCCCCAAAATTGAAAAAAGATACACCCACAAATTCAAGCAGACAAAATACAAAAACAATCCAAATCCAAAAAGGTAAAATTTTGATTCTGGTCACTGAGTTTGTATAGCACATACAGTACTTTGCAAATTTGTAGGCAGGTGTGAAAAAATTTTTTGGATAAAAAACACTTCCAGAAATATAAATAAATGATTGTTTATTTTTGTAAATTTACAAAATACAAATCAAATTTGTATTTTGTGTTATTAGCGTTTGCCTTGAAACCAGCATAAATCTGTGTAGTCAGGTGTATGATCCACTAATAAAATACTAATGATCATCAATGACACATAACCCAGTCAAGAACTGAAATAGAAACAGCTATGTAACTCTAGGGTTCAGAAAGAGAGTTCCCAGTCATGGCAAGATTGAGCAAAGCAACAAGATAAAAGTAAGTTATGCTGCAAGATTTCAAAGTAGACTGGGGCTTCATGTGCCGTTGGGCTGTTTGTTGAAGAACCACAAAGAAATTGGCAATCATGATTCAGATCATAGATGCAGTGGTCAGCCAAGGAAACCTGTACGGAAGAAACAATACACATAAAGCTCATAACCCTTTAAAAATATGAGATGTCCAGCAGTGCCAGAGACCAGTAGGTCCCAGGTAGATACCTCTACTGTCTGGAAAATCTGACCAGAAGATGTCTTCATAGACGTTTGTTGACAAAAAGCACATCTCCAATGTGGGAATAAACCCAAGCATAAGATCTGGTATGCAGAAAAATTGCAGCTTTCTTTTGTGTAAAGAACAATAATTACTGGAAGTGACATATGGCCCCCACAGAGCCCTGATCTCAACATCATTCAGTGTTACTGGGTTTAGAAAGCTACATCCACTGAAGATCCGTGATTAGTTCTCAGCAACAGCCTACAAACTGAGTTTCTAAACAAATAGAAGTATAGTGGCTGTTTGAAGGACAAAGTATTCTTTATTTACAGTATAGTTTCACACCTGTCTAAAACTTGTGGTACTTTATATCCTGGAAGACTATATCTCTTTGTATGATCACCTCATAGCTCAACATGTGTTTACAATTGACATGTTTTAACAGTCAAAAATCAGAAAGACCCCGGATTTTACTTAATGTGGGCCTTTGCAGAGTACTTTTCTAAGTTTGGATTCCAGTAATGGTGCTGTGTAATCCTGCCCTTGGGCTGAAGCAAGACAGAAGTCCCATGTGATCTACACAGATCTGGTTTCAACAAAAGCAGATGCATAGTAATCTGATTTTGACTGCTGCCTACTTTGGGACAAATTGTCTGCTATATAATTATTTAAATAAACTAAAAGATTTTAGCTGGGACATGTCAATAAATTAAAATGAATTGAGGTTTCTTAGCAGTGATCAAAGGACTCGCCATCACCCATCGGGCAATTTGTTGCAGTATGACCAATCCTAAACTAGGAGATGTTTTCAAGCAAGAATTGGTAAAATCTGGAAAATTAAAAATGAAAACCAAACAATGATTTCACAATCAATCAAATCTAGCACCATAGTTTGCTGAATAGATGTGTCGAAACATGATATTGAGCAGACTGTTCATGAATCAAAAAAGATTCGCAATTTAACATCGATGAGATTTTAGATGAGACTGCCAGAGTTTAATGGTGATCCCATGAAATCTCTAGGAGGAGTTTGGTAAAGTACAAGACCTGGAATTGTATTAGTGAGTTATTAACAACTTCCTGTTCATTTCAAAATTTTGCTCTGTGCTCATTTTATAACAAATTGCTTCGCAATTCAAAATCCCATAAGCCTTAAGATAGTACTCATGGAGTTTGGAGATGAACAGATTCTAAGAAGAGTTCTTTAAACTATGACATGAGCAAAAATGGCCATTTTTAAAGGTTTATGCTGTTGATTTATGCTGTTGAATGTAATCCAAATTACTATATTTAGGTCTTGGTATACTACACATGTGCCAAATTTAGTTAACCTACAACAAGCTGTTAGTGCACCATAAGCTGAAAAAAAAAGGTGGTGCTATACCAAATTTTCAAATCCCAATCATAAATTTTCACCGGTTCTGATGTCTGCAAAATTCTGTGCCTTACGAGCACCTTTAGACCCTCGAAGTTGCCCTGAAAGCCACAAAATAATAATCCTCTGAGCATTTAGAATAAAGTCCTATGCACCTTCGGTGCTCGAGCCCCAATTAAATCACAAACTGTGTCATCAATGAAATAAGATCTTGTTTTATTTGGTGAGGTTGAAACAAAATGAAACAAAGTTTTTCAATAATTATAAAAACTGTGGATGCCCTATCAGATTCAAACCGTCGTCTAAATGACTGATAACTGCCCTTGAATCTATATTCTATGATGAACTCTTCTGTGTCTGTGAAAATTACAAACCAAAGTTTGAAACGGTGCCCTGTAATGGGCATTACTACCAAAGTAACATTTAAATTTCTGCACATTTTGAAGTAAAAACAGGCCGTATTTGGCTGAAGTCAAAACAAGGTTCAAGAAAGCCTAAAGATTGAGCTTTTAATCCTGGTTTGGATCCTCTGAACTCCCCTATAAAGGATTGTTTTGAGTCCCAATGAACACCACTGGTCTGTGGCAGGAAAAGTGGAGGGAGTATAATTGATTGCATTATATTCCCATTCAAAGCAATTTAATACCAATAATCTGATTAAAATGGCTTTTGTGCATTTACATGCATGTCAGTCAATCGACTTTGCAGAAAATTGTTTACATGGCACTTAAGGTTTGCCGGATTTCTCACAGGAAGTGATGTAATGCTACATATTTATTTTACACTGTATCATTATTCTTACAGAAATAACAAATCTTATATTTCTGTGCTTGAAAGAAATGTTAATGAAAGAAAAACAAATCTCAAAACAATGAAAAAGGTCTGTGTTAACCATATGAGAATATTCAGAAAATGGTATTCTGCTTCAGATTTGATTCCATTTTCATGAGGATCTTGGAGCACTGACATCCATGGACTGTACCAGACGTTATATTCCTGAGGCTTTCAAACGCAGCTCACCTCAGCTTGTCAGCCATTGCTAGAGGCCTCAACTTTACCAATCTCACACTGAAGTCTGTGTGAAAATCTGCCAAGATTTGCTCTTCAGTGTCTGTGGGAAAGGAACTACACTATACCTTTAAAGCCCAAAAGATGTGAGAGAAGCTGATTGAATCCATAAACTCGGAGCCTGTTGGTTGCTTCCTGCTCCTGTGATAAAAACAGGGCGCTTCTGCAGCTTTAAGATAATGAGTGTGGAATGTCTACCACCGCTGGGGGTTTGATCTATCAAGATCAATCTAAAAATGAACTTCAAAGAATCTGAACGTGCAACAGATTTCCTTGCACTTGGCTGACAGATACTTCTTTAATGAACAAATTTAGGTTATTCGCAAGGGGGTCTGTTCATTGACATTATTGTAGTTGACAGGTGTTTGCCGGATATGAGATTCTAAAGACAACAGAGTCGCAGAAATGTACTTCATATTTGATGCGCTGTTATATCATTTCGATATTATTGCATGGTGAATATAAAAACAGCCTGTTTCTAACCATTGTATTAGTTTGGCTTGGAAAGAGTGAAAAAATATTACTTTTCAGTTAGATGTTTTAACCTCACTGTAACTTTGATGATGTGCAAGAGTTTACTTTATCAGGTGATATGTTAGATATGTGAGTTCTTAACCATAAATTCTCCAGTGAACCTGGATTTGGTGAGGTTTAGTGCAGTGCTTAGTTTCTCTTGATTGCTCTGGTACCTCGAAGATCATGACCGGGACCTATTTGTCTGGCTCCTGGACCTTCCTTATGACTTTCTGAAAAAATAATAATAATAATAAAATGGGGGAAAGTGAATAACAGCAGGTTTCGACGCATTGCACCTGCAGTGTGAAAGATTTGGGCAGCATTGAAGAAGTAAACAGAAACAACATGCTAGCTAGCGTTAGCATTCTGTTTAAATGTAATAGAGACCACCAACTTGCAGAACAGTTATTTGTGGACCCCTCCTTAATATGAAAGTTTAATGTTAGTGCGTCCCGCAAGTTTGATATGAGTAAAACTTTAGTGTTGTGTGAGGAGCTGAATGAAACTACCAATAGCCAAAGACTAAAATACGTAAGGAGACAAGTTTCCTCCATGCACCCCACACACTGAGACCTTTTTAAATCCTAGTTATGTAGTGGACAAACTGCAATGCTATTTTTGTAGAAATATGTCTTCTTCCGAAGTCGCTGAAATACATTGCTGCAGTGTACGCCCATATACAGGTTCTATAGTATTAAAATATAAACAAGGGATATCAGAATATGTTATGTTCAATATTTTAACCTGAGATCATTTTGAAACTTCCATTACCTTTAGCCAATAATTATTTTAGCCAATAATTACCCCACATTATTGTATTTAACCTGAAAATTTACATGAGACTCCAGGGCCCCTTTATCCTTAAAATAAGCAAAAAAAATAGGTATTTTACCAGAAAATTTACTAAAAGTTCGGGAAGCTCACAAGGTTACTTGTTTTAAACGCTTAAAATGCACAAAATTAAAGCCTTAAACCCTGTAACTTCTGAAACTTTCACAGGAACCATGTTCCAAAAATCGATCATGACATTGTGCAAAGTAAAAAATAAAATACATAGATAAGTAGATAAATAAAAAAAGTATTTACAATTTCAAAATTTTCAAGAATTCTCTTTATTTGCCTCCCCAAAGTCACTGGGAGGCAAAAGCAGAGACTTCGGAACCTGGATCTATTCTGCGAGAGACTGCAGTTTAAACGTTCTATTCTGCAGCCACTTGATTCAGTTTTGACGTCTGTTATAGTATTTTGAACATTTATATTGATGTCTTTGATTCATAGCGTTTTGTGTAAAAAGGGACATGGAGTTGTCACATTTTGTCACATTATTTTAAGGCTTTGATGCAGCATACGACAATAACATTGATGCTGTGATGATGCACTATTGCAGCAAAAGATTTAATTACCTCCTCCTGTCGCATAATCCTCTTTGTAATCCTCCATTCATTACTAGAAACGGCTGCATATGAGAAAGCGATGGAACATTATGGCGTGGCACAATACATTGCAATATAACATATTCACAATAAATATTGTGGATTTATGGGCAGAAATTAACTGAAGTGCATTTGCTTCTTCCAGTCCTGATGCCTCTAGTCACTTCTGTAACTTCTTTAATTTGTCATTTACTGGGAGAAAATTAACCATTACTCCATATCTATTATATTATAAAATAAGGTCTATCCCTCACTCAAAAGAGGTCTTTATCCAAAGGGTAATGATGCCTCCTAGTGGTGGATAATCTTACATGCTTGATACAAATCAAACTAGACTCTAGCCTTCCTAGCTTTGCACTTTTAAAACGTCCAATGAAAAGTTATTTTTTTATTTTTAGTAAATTCCATGAAAAATATATCATGGACATATTATTATAATATATAGAAGAGTGTTTTGTTACACACTTAATATTACAACTTAGAGGTTTAGCCATGTGAGAGACTGCATACCTCTGCAAATTCTGACAAAGGTTAACTATTGTCAAACTGTCATTCAACGAGAGATGCACCAAACGTTTCAGAGTCTCACGGGAACAGCGTGCAGCTGGTACGTTTCTGCTTTGGGTATATTTTATACAGACAATGACAGATACAGGCTGTTATTTAGTGTAAAAACTAGATTGAGGACATCTGCAGTGTTTGTGCCAGTCAGTTTACCTTGATGAGGTTTCTATTATTGATTTACTACTGAAAACTGCTTTTGAGAAAATGGTTCAAATTGACCAAAGTGACCTGATTTCACTTTGTTTGCAAACTGTGTTATCAGGGTTTAATTATAATAATGTGTGCTGTGATATCACTGACTGTACAAAATCTGCCCAACCTAAAGTCTCATGTAAACACCGTTTTCTGTGAAGCTGATTTGCATATAAATGCACAGTGTTTGTAATAATCAGGATTTTTGCCAGTAATCCACTTATTCTGTGAATGCACTGTAAATTCTCATTGCATTATTAATAAAGCTCAAAAGTATAAAAAAAGATTGTATTTTGCCTGGAAATTAATGGGAGACCTCAGTGCAACCTCATTCAGCTTGAAAGAAATGATGCTGTGCAGTTCATCGCTGCACTGGGAATGTGGTTTTTTGTAGCGGAATCATCTGGGATGTATCTGTAAAATGACATTTTTTGACATGCATTGACCCTTTTCTGGGTCAATATGTTGGTCAAAGAACATCTGAGAGTAACTGAGTCTGGGGCTAAACTCTGAAATCTGAGCTTTACTTCTTCTTCTTTTATTGGCTAACTATAATGTAAATGTAATTCACTTTTGCTTAAATGTTCCATCAGCTCTTATACGTCAAAAGCTCCAGCTCTTGTTTCTTTGTCAGTTCATGACCCCTTTAACCATTCGACACCAACAATCCATTTTCTAAATTGAAAAATCGTTTAGTTTTTCACACTCATTCGAATTGTAAATGTTCAGGATGTATATTATGGGTACAAAGAACCTAATCAGTGTTGTGGCTGTACTCTAAACAGTCGGTTATTATTTTCCTTATTATTTTGCATTGAATAATGTCTTCTCTCTCATCGTGATAAACAATGTTTTGTCCGCATTCCTAATATGATTGCATTCTGATAAATTAGCTATTTGTATAATATCCAGTTGCATTGTTGTACTTTCCTTACAAAGTGACCAATGGCCTTGTTTGTATTTGAATAATTCAGTTCCCGCCCTCCTTCCAGTTCATCAAGCAATGTTTGTCATCTTGCCCACAGCTCACAGGTTTCATGGTTAACCTTTCCATTGTCATTTCAGCTCCTGGGGATGGCCTTTTCCATGACACTGTTCCATCAGATCCACAGAAGTGGGAAGAAGTATGATGCCTAACCCGGCTCATTGTCGGACGCTGCTTTACAGGACAGACTGTGAAGGACAGCCCATATTCTTGTATCTATAACTTTCACCACTGGCCGATACCTCTCCCCATTAACTCCCCACTCAATCAAACTGTACAGACTCCAGTCCTTTACCCCCTCCATCTGCCAAAAAAGACCTTGAGGACAGAGAGGAGCAAGACGCACTCATGACCAGCATCCTCCTCATCTCCTCTAAAATCTTTATTTTATGCTTGAGCTAACTAACGTTTGGAGGAAGGAGAAAACTTGACTAATACGTAAGTCCTGCCACCAAACAGAGTGAAGGGAAGACTGAAAAACCATTGGGTGGGTTGAATCCGAATGTGGAAAACGTTGCTCATCTTCGTCATGGCAACCACCTCATTTTTAGGATGACGGTTTTATACGAGACATTAATCTTTATTGTTTTGGCTCGATATTCTTTGCTTGTTTGTCCTTCTTTTCCCACGTTTGTCCTTTTTGTGCATATGAGGATTGAAAGCAGCAGGTGTGGAGAGGTTGGTGAGGTATGACACCCAATTGAGTTTGTGATTAAATTTTTTTTACCACTAAAAGGTAATTTTAACTGAGCTGCTACTAAAGCTGTAGCTTAGAGAATGAAGTGCTGTATTTATTGAGAAAAAAAGACAAAAGTAGATCAGCGTGTGAGGACAAAAGTGTGAACATTTTCTCACGTTTAGTTTATTTAGAATTTAAGAGGGAGCTTAATGAAACATATTCCTCCGTGTTCATCTTTGCACATTGCTCTGCCTCAGTTTTGCTTTTGGCAGAGTTTTTACCTGAATCTTTTCTAACCAAAAACGGAAATCGTTTAAAGCGATGATGAGTTTGGGGGCGTGAAAACATTTTACATGTTTCTTTTTATTGTTACTATTAGTATGTGTCGTTATATTCAACTCTTAGGTTTTACCACATTGTTTTCATGTGTGTTTTAAAGTTCAACCAATGAAAGAAAATTCTGTCTCAACTTTACATCCATGATTTTCGAAAACCAGAAAGAAAAACTTGCTTCATTTTGGCTCTAAAGTGGCCTTAAAGATTGGTTTTCTTATGAAATTTTCTTTGAGTTGAAACACAAATAAAGCACCCTCTCACCCGGCTCCATGAGAGGCTCAGCATCAATATCTCTGTTTGAGAGGAGTTTCAGTTAAGAAAGGATTAGGGTTCGAGCTAGGATTGGGCTTTTTGGTGAAGTTTTGTCATTTCCAAAACACTCCAGACGTGTGCAATCCAGTCTTTCAAAGCATTCTTCACAAGAGAACCTTTGGATAAGCCTTTGAAAAATGTACTGTTCAAATTGTTTTAAAGAAGTAAAAAGAAATAAGCAGCGTTTATGCAGTTGTCGCCCAAGGAAACGTGTGGAAGCTAAGTACCCCTAAAAACAGAAGATGTCCGGAAGTGACAGAAACCAGGTCTTAATGGAATTTGACATCTTTGGCTGTAGCAGAAGACAGTTTGCCCATTAAGGCTTTGAGTGGTGACAAAATATGTGTCTACAGGTGAGAGTAAAGCATG
Organism: Danionella cerebrum; assembly: GCA_007224835.1. NCBI lineage: Eukaryota > Metazoa > Chordata > Actinopteri > Cypriniformes > Danionidae > Danionella > Danionella cerebrum. Next base: position 160,837 of record SRMA01027430.1, on the reverse strand, counting down.
GGGAAGGTTCCTTGAACATTTGTGGCTGCAATGCTAAGACGTACAGTCAGAGAGGTCTCCATCCTGCAATACCATCTGCAAGGTGTATGACTGGCCATTAAGTTATTCTGCAGCAAGACAAGGACCCCAAACATACAGCCAAAATCAAAGATCCGTTTATAAGAACAGGAAGTACTGGAAGTGATGTCATGGCACCCACAGAAGCCTCACCAACGTAGTTCCTCCAAAAGCTTTGTAGAAGTGTATCTAGAACAATTGCTTCTGTTTTGCAGGAAAAGGGCGATCACACTAAATAATGATTTGATTGAGTTTTCTCATGCGTTCATTCTCTGTTTTTTGGTTGTTGAATTTCTTTATTTATTGTTCACACCTGCCTGAAAACTTTTATACAGTCCTCTATTTTTCTTTTGAAGTGTAATTCTGTGTAAAATGATTAATTATTGTCTGATTTTGGGTCTCTTTACATAATGTGACGCAAAATTATTGCACCGCAATGCCGCATAGAACATGAGGGGTCGGCTTTTGAAGCTCTGTGATTGAGGGGTTATTTCTACAGAAATATATTGGCCCATGTTTTACCGCTCCGAAAGGATTTTCAATTGATCTTTTCTGTTTCTACTGTGAAGAAAATCACAGGCTGCAGACTGACATGAGGGGACAGCATGTTCCCTTTTGATTGAACTGTTACTATAATGTAGGTAGTTTCAAATAAGTCCCCAACAGGAGAGTGAGAATTGTCAAAAATTAATCATCGATAATCAAAAATGTAGATGAATTCGAGGCAAAATATTTCAATAGTTTTGTTGTCAACTGTGTATTTATTACTGGATATTTAGACCAAAAGAGTTTTGGGGAGGCAGAGAAAGCAGTAGGGTTTTCTGGACCAGTGAGATTAAGATTTAGGTCCTGTGCAGTGTGTTGTGTTAAGGACCCTCTATACCTCCTAAATGACCCTCTATACCACCTATACATTTTTACCAGGTTTACCAAAGGATCGAGTTTTACTTGAGGATTGTATTTATGAGGGCGCTATTTCTGCAGATATGTTCTGATGTGTCATGGATAGGGAACTCGACCCAATAATCCCAAATTCTGAGCCTTCCCTCTCTCACCTCTTTTCCTTTGCTGTGGAAATATTGCCCTATCCATTACTAATATAGGTGAAAAAGAATAATAAATATATATGTTCTGATATTTCAAGGTGTGTATAATTCAGACCTTTCATCTGTTCTGTTTCGACCATGAAGATAATCACAGGAGTAGCTTGAGGTGACAGAATTTTCTTTTTTTGATTGATCTATGTCTATAATGTAGTTCTATAAAACAAGAATTCAATATGCACCATCAATACCCTAAAAACAAGCTACATTACAGCAGCATTCAGAAATAGGTTTTTGAAAATGAATTTAGAAAACAATGGTGCCCAAAGTTGTGCCAACGTTCTGTATATTATAGTGTTTTAAAGTTGTATGTTCTGAAGATCTGAACTAATTATTGGCACAAATGTTTCAAAACATGAAAATGTGTTAATATGTGATAAAGCCAGTTTATCACAAAGTTACAAGAACTACAAAAGAACCGCGTACGGGTCACGCTGCAGAGCTAGTTTAACTTTCTTCCACCAGCCATACTTTGTCTTCAGAATCCTCCACTGTTTCCATCTATACATATTTCAGCTTTATGGCCTGTTCCATTTTCCTGTCTCCCTTTGCTCTTTTCTGTCTCTCCATCTGTCTTTTGGAGGCATCGAGATGGAGGTGTTACATTCCTGCTGAATGAAGTGATAATGCTTCTCTATTGCACAGCCGAAAGGGACTGTCTTCAAAGGAAATGTATCTTGACAATAGAGTTCTGAAGTACAAGTGTGTTTACCAGCAGACAGTTTCTAAGCTCTGAGCAGTAGATCAGGCGTGATGATGGCTCACCGGGGTCATCTGATGCTTGCCAGTCCCCACGACATCCCTTAAGAGCTTGCCATCAGTTGTGTTCGAGCGAGAGAAATAATAACACTGCTCATCCTGTCAACATTCGCTGACAAACAATCTTTGTTGTTTACCGTAGTTTAGTAAAATTGCTTGATATTAAAAAGCACAGCTGGGACCAGAAGCGACAGATGCTTCTGACACTCATCTTCTGCTGAAATGGAGGGTAGGGGTGTTGGGGATCTGTCACTGAAGACTGCTGCTATCAAGAAGCACCTTGGGTTAAAATGTAAGCGAAGATAGGAAAAAAAATCAACAATGGAGTTAAGTTGATCTCTCTATTTGCGTTCTTTAAGGTCAACATGAAGCTGAAACTGACACCATCTCTTTGCTGGACCATTTATTGTGACTGTGTAGCCGTATAAATGTGCAGTGTTTGGACAGTAAAACTGAAACGTCTGCATTTTATAACAATAATTTATTTGTTGTGGTTTATGGGGTGTCCTTTTGCAGCCAAACACAGACACAAGACCTGTAAATCGCTCAGAGGGTTTTTACACCGTTTCATGATTGTTTCTGACCGAATTCAGATCTGCTGATGCTAAAAATAATGTTGGTGTGCAAAGATACACTGAAGTGCAAATGCATGTAGTCTTCAAACAATACATTAACAATTATTATAACAAAGTAAGGGTAAAGTTTATATAAATTATCTTGCGCTTAATAATCCAACAGAACACATGCAAATGCAGTCTCTATCATCAGCTATTGTCTTTCAAACCCTTCTTCCTCTCAAAAACACCAAACTGGTAATTCTTTTTCTGTCCCCAAATCTGTTTGTTTTAGGAGTAATTAGAACATGTGTCATATAGTGGTGATCTGTGTTGATTTATTGCGGTTTTCTGAGTGGAATCATACAATACAGTGAAAGATTTAAGAGATACGACTATTTACAAGTAAATAGTGAAACAATTGTAAGAATAAAAAAACTACAAAATGAACTTAGAAAAATGTTTTGTTTTTCTTCCATTCCTAAATTGTATGTATACTAACTGAATGACGCGACCCATCTATTGTTCATTGTTTGAATTCAAGTATAATTTGTCGGTGTCAAAAAGGTTATACGTTTTGATATATTTGGTTTTAAACGAACATATGACAACAAGTTTTGACACATAATTTGCAAGGTAATTCTAATTAAAATGTGACAAAATCGTCTCTCAGTAAAATGTTTCAGACCCCAAATCGATGTTATCAGTGACATTTAATGGAGAAAAGAAGGGATAACCCTTGAAAGTACCTTAAAAACTTTAAGGAATTAGAGCAAAGTGTTAACATAACAATTAAAAAGGGTTAACATAAAAGTAAAAACTACTGTTGAGATGAATGCATTAATGAATGCTTTTAATTTTTTTTTTTTTAAAGTGGAAAAATCTAATGTGAGAAATATTTATTTGCATCCCTGCACTGTGCTTCCACATAGAACACTGCACATAGGTATGCACAGAACTAGTAAACCTGACCACTGAGCGCTTTAACGGCTGAAATGCAGATCCATTATAGAAACTGTTGCATTTATGAGAAAAAGACTGCAGCGATCACTCTGCGCCAGAGGGCTTAAATTCAACTGTTTTTGCATGGTGAATCCTAATTTTCAAATTTAAATAAAATCGTGTTCCGTCATCATCTGGATTGCCCATCATTTTAACAGTTTGTCCTGTTTTTTTTTTTTTGTTTTTTTTTGAAAGAGCGACCTCTAGTGGTTAAAAAATTGCACAGTGTATATTTACAGTACAAAATCTCCACATCATTTGTAAACGTTCTGTAAATTCCATACGAGCAGAGTCCCATCGTACATAATCAATCAGGATACAGATATACACACAAATGTCAGATTATGGCTCTAAAAAGGATTGTCAGGGTTGTTTCATGTTGGCTTTAAGGGATTTGTGTTATTCATGAGGTGTTTGTATCAGAGCGTTGGAAATCTGGTGCATTTTTCAATCACTTCCACATGTTGACCGTCGATTGAAGACATAATACAAGCAACGTCAGTAACAGACTGTCTGTCAACCGTCGTTACACAAGAAATGTTGCTTATTTTGTGGTTTTTGTGCCTGGTGGTCTGCTTTTAGGAACTCCATGGTGTTAATCAATATTAGCAATGATTAATTTAGCAGTGATTAGCTCCATCTGTTGGATGTCTCTCTCAGCCAACCTCAACGATGTCTTCCATCTCTCTTATCTGACTGATTTACAAACTGTGGCCACAGCAAAGCGTGATCCAAGCTTAACATTTGTTTTCTGTTGGTCTTTGACCCAAACTTCTTGAAAGACATCTTTAAATCCATCTCTCCACTGTCATTCTTCAAAACGAACATACCCATGTACATGCAAGACCCATGTTTTCTTTATTGTTTCACAGTTTTAGGCGACACTGTATATTTAAATCTGAAATGAACAGATGTTGGGTTGCTAGCGTTGAGCAGCTTTGTTTCACATTCACCCAACAGCAGTTTGACATTAGCAGTTTTTTTTTTTTGTTTTTTTTTTGTCAATTTTCCAATTCATTGGTGTCAAGCGTAATGTATGTAAATGTTTCAGTACACATCATCTCATAAACCGTTGCAAATGTGTTTGACATCTGGGGCATATCTGTTTAGTATGCAAAATGAAACTGCTATTTTCTACCTGTTTAAATGTGTTCATATAACTAAAGGTGTGAGGAAATCTCAGCTCTTTCTGCTCCAGCACAACGGCTGTAATGTGTTTTTTAGTTCTTTTTGTACATTGTTCCTTATCATATATTGTTATCTTTTGTATCGTATATTTTGTCTGTTACCGATGGGTTTTGCTGCAATTTATTGCTATCCTTTCGAATACACCTTGTCTCTTGAAATGCGGCGGTAGGGGGTAGACCTGAAAATGAGGAGTAAAGAGTCATCTGAAATTTTCTACCAGAATTCTTCTGGCTGCTATGTTTACATAATCATCATACTACATAACGTGATACTATTGGACACAAACATAGGAGGAAAAATTCTGTCATTTTTATCCCTACCCTTACACCCAATAGACGAGTTGTACAAACCAGAGAGAAGGTGTTCAGCGGTAAACCTGGACTGGGCTTTTATTGTGAAATTCTGCTCATGTGTTACTGTGTTACAGACAGTTTCAAATAAATCAAAAGGAACTGAATCACTAAATGCACACTTTTTGGGCAGTAGCACATTCTCTCACTCCAAAAGGAGTACCATTTTAGAATCCAATCACATCTTCTGATTTGTACTTTAGCATAGCGTAGCTTAGCACGAATCAGGTTTAGATTTTAGTTCTGGTGTAATAATCAGGGAACTTTGCAGCAGTCACAATACTATTGCACTGCATGTAACCTACTGCACATAGACCATTCCTGGTGTCCATGGAGACACTTGTTGAAGATGATTCGGAGAATGAATGCTTTGGTACAGATAGTGAACGCTGTAGATGGAGATATGGCACAGGAAAGACAGGAAATTGTCTGCGCAGAAAGGATGCGAAGTGCGGGGCTTTGGCTTAAGGTCTTTGCACACTGAAGTCTGAAACAATCGTACAGTCAAAAATAAAACTGAGCTCAATTCCAATACACTACCTCCGAATAATTGATTTTTAAAAAAAAAACATCGGAATGGGTTTGCGTTTCCTTGCTTCTGTGGTTTCGTGTGTAGGCCAACATAATTCCTAAATGGCTTCAGAACTCAACATAGAGCTTTGTATGTTTAAACAAAGTGCATATTATAAGAACTCAGAGCTAAAAGATCGGTTGTGGCAGGTGATTGCAGAAAATCTTGGGACGTGGATTGGTGACTTTAGGGTTTTTATAGAATTGTTCAAAGATTATACTGCTTTTATTCAAGTAAACTGCACCACAGCATAATGCTAAATGGGAATTCTGTCATCTGACCAGACAGGATTGCTACCAAGACAACAGGCGGTATATAACAAAGTGCTTTTGAAGCTTTTTGTTTGGGTTTTTGCTAATTTTACACGAGTTGAAATATGCTGGGACTTATGGATCTAAATATTTTCCAAAATATTTTGCATATATATATACCCAATGAAAATTTCAGACTTCTTTGTGCAAAAGAAACTTCTTTGTTTCTCAGGCTCTGCTTCACGCCCCTCTGCAGACTGACTACTTCATCTGTTTACCTGACAGTTTTCCAAGCTTTCCAAGTTCCGTCCTTTGTGCTCCGACAGAAAGTTCAGCTGGGAGTAACTTTCACCTGCTATATTGCATCACGTGTCCCAGGCTGAGCCACCAGATTAGAGAGGTCACATGCGTGAGCTTTTTGATGACTCAATCTGAAGCAAATGTAATTTTTAGGATGTCAGCATTGCTTTAAAGTAAATTAGAGAACACCCTGTTAAAATTTAGATGAGTTTTATAGTGAATTCTTTAATTTTAAATTGATGCTGTTTAGTGGGTGGTGTCATCGCATGTGATGAAATTTGCATGGTTGAAGTTTACAATACATCCAAAACATAACCATGGCTCATCACACACTGGTAAATCCACCCAGTAACCACTGATAAATTGATAGTAGGGACTCTTGAACTAGGAAAATTGAACATTACCAAGTGAGGGACTTTTTTTCAGCCTTGTTATGTATGCAAAGTTCCTTATTACTCTGGAATCAGCATAGCAATATCTGATTAAAATGTCAACGTTTGATGTTCTGTTGGTTTAAGTGCAGCGTAACTATAACACTTGAATGATCTGTGCTAAGCTATGCTAAAAGTGTTATTGACAGACCCAGAGAAAAGCTTCATCTAAATAAACAAAGCTCCCAATTTCCATTTTTTCATACCTCTAGATCAGCTGAAAACCTTGTGGTTGTATATTTCCAGATCATCTGTTCAATAGTCATCAAAACTAATTTTTGTATTCATTGATGGTGTTTATTTTTTCATTGTTTTGTACTTTTGTTGTAGATCTAAATGCCTGTGTTCATACTTGCTAGGACTGAATTGTAGTATTTGAATTTGAAAAAAGTTTCTTGGTGACATGAAAGCGTGACTTACTGAATAATTGCTTTTTTTCACCCATTACTAGACACTGCCATTAAATTATCTTGTCAATTAATTTGCGAGAGGCACTGAAGGGATTTAAAAAGTCATTCGGTTGTGAAGTCATATATGTATTTCTGTACTGCCATTTTAACCAGCGGCAGAGGTCTGCATACACATGCTGTAGATGTACAAATGCTTTCGATTGGTGTGTGCGTGTGTGTGTGTGCGTGTGCGTGCGTGCGTGTGCGTGTGTGCAATGTCTTGTCTTGTTGAGTTGCAGTTCTCAGATATCTCCTCAAGCCAGATTTGTCCAGTGGAGTATTTTGCTACATGTACAGCACTATAAATATATTTGGTGGTGCACTAAATTGCATTCTTTAAATCCTACTATTTTTTAAATAAAGAAAAGTGTGTTGCCAAACTCATTTGAAAATGTTTGCTTCTTATTATTTTTACATAAAATTAAAGGCGGTCAACTCATCTATGTTTCTATTTCAAATTATCTTAGTTGATCCTTATTTTTTCCAAATTAAGGTTTGATATACACCTACTGTATAAATATGTATGTATATAATAATAATGTACTGTATTTTTAAGATACTCATTTTTGCATCATAGGCTTGAATTTGTTAGGAAATTATTAAATTATGAACATATTTGGGTTAAATGGTAGGTGCAATAGTCCTATTTCTCCAAATGTAAGAATAATTAGGTCTTTCTTAAATCAATCATGTAAAGTACTTCTGAAAAAGAAGCCATTTTGTTCCAGAGCTATAAAGAAGTCATTAGGTGCAATAGAGAGATACTGTGCTCTTTTCCTGGTCGGATCAATACTCTTCCTGCATGAGTCTATTCTGAAAGCTGCTGAGTCGTGTCTGAGAATGGTAACATGAGTATTATTATGGACTCTTCGGGATCCATAATGCATACAAAGGATGTGATATTTGTGGACATAGGAGGGAAACAAACAAATCAATGACTCAGATCTTATGAAGTTCACTCGCTGAGTTTTCAAAGGAGGAAAGAAGCTTTCAGTGGCTGATCCACATACACCAGAGCAAGAGATTCTCAAGAAGGGGATTGATTGTCCTGCATCTCTGGTGAAGAAAGGTTTACACGAGCTCTGCACATGTTGTCCAGAGAGATCCCAGAGGGGAAACCCAGGCTCATTTATATTTGGCACGGCTCCCTGACAGTAGAGGAGTGTTGGTGCTACCTCAAGATCTGCCACAAGTCTGGAAATCAAGTCTTCACTCTGAACAGGAGAGAAAGCAGATGACGAGTTGATTCCTTTATGCAGTGTTTGTTGTATTGAGATCGACAGTGGAGAATATTGTCGAAACGAGTGCTGGCAGTTTTGCCGAACTGCAAATTCTTGTCCACGCGGATGAAAAACAATGAAGCGGTGCTTTCAAAGCAAGCAAAGGCAGCTTTTATTTGAAGTGGCGCTCTGGTTAGTTCGACAAACACCAATGTGTACATCATTCTTTAGTCCATCAGAGGCTGAAATATAACAGTTTGAGCTGATGTTAAACAATATCTATGCCTCTTAAAATCTGTTATCATGGATAGGCAAGTGAGCCTGAGCAGGACAGAAATGTTCTCTTTTGTAAACCCCTGGATCCGATACTTCCTGTTCTTCTTCAGCTTTTTATTCTGGGTAAGTGAGGCCTCTGATTCAAGCTCTCAATTGCTTTTTGTTGAGGGACGTTTCCAGACATCGCACAAGCTCTTTGACCAGCTTTCTGACATGAATAAAACATCAGGGATTGTAATTTAGTCTTGTTCTATAGACTCGCTGTTACAGTTGTTCCATAGATGATATGTTTGCGACAAAACCTTGACTCATCTGCTCCCACTTTCCATTGAGCTGCGAGGAATCTTAGGGTAAAAATGCCCTTTTCTTAGTAATCCTCAAAGAGAGATGAGGAATCAAAATGAAAACATGTTTTTCTTGTGCTCAATCGCAATGTTGTACTGTGTTTATACAATCTTCAATCTGTAGAAATGTATCATTTTGAATGATAGAAATTCTCTCAAATTGATGCTTTTGTTTCAGATTCATGATTCCAAAACATTGCTCTCAGACTTTAAAAAGTAACAAATAAAAATAAGGTGATTTGCAAAAGTTTGTGCACATTTTCATGATTTTTCTTTTATAAATCATTGGTTATCTGGATAAGAAATTTCAGTTACATATATCTCATAGACAGACAACCGGATATTTAAGAAGTAAAATAAAGTTTATATGATTTCTGGAAAATGTATAACAATTGTTGAGGAATTTGCATAAATGTAGGCGCACAAAAATAACTCAATATTTTGTGCATCCTCGTTTAGAAATAACAGATTCTAAACACTCTCTATAGCATTTAATTATAATCCGGATTCTGGCAGAATGTATTTTGGCCCATTCTTTGGTAGATGCCATTCATTTTCTGTTTTTACCAACTGCTTTGTTTCATTCTAAAGCATCTGATCACCCTTAAAATGTACCTCTGTCTTCTTTGATTCTTCCTTATGTACCAAGCTGAATTTACTGCTTTCAAACTCAGGCTCAGACACTCCAGATGCACAGTGGAGCCTGGGTGACACTCAAACCTTGGGTTAATAGCTAAAGGTTAATACAAAGTCTAACAGAGTCTGATACAGAGTCTAACCTCTCAGAGCTCAGGGAATGGTGTCTTTAGCCCTATAAAGGCATGACTAGTTTTACAGGGTGTCGCATTAGACATTTCACAAATGCACAATGCAAATATGTGATTTCTGATATCAGTTTCAAGTATCACATGATAAAAGCACTTGCCTGTTTTATCCATCAGATTAGAGAGGTCACAAGCATGGGCTTTTCGATGACTCAATTCCAAGCAATAGTTTATTTTTCAAGTGTCAATATTGCTATGAAGTAAATTAGAGAGCCCCTTGTTACAATTTAGAGACATTATGTAGATATTTTTATTTTTAAACAACACTATCTTGCAGGTGGGCTTGAAATCACATGTTCAATTACAAAGGTGTCTGAGGCATTAGTGCCACCTGAATCCATACATGAAATGGCAGATGAATTCTGGCTCAAAAATTGTTAAAAACAAACTTTTTCTGAATTAAAAGTTTTTGAGCAAAGAAATAATCTGGGAGCATTAATGTGAATTTCCAGACTTCCTTATCTTACTTATGTTTATTAAATCCTTTTAGGTGTTTTCTCTTCTTATTGTAGCCATTGGAGTCTATGCTAAAGTTGAGAGAGCGACAGGTATGGGACGGCTCTTGTGTTTCCCTTCCTTTAATAAACTGCAGATGTGTGTGGGTTGGCTGTGAGGTCAGTTCTGTTTCTGGGAACGTCACTCTTCTTCCCTGACACAGATACAGTCCGTGACACATTCCTCATTGATCCGGCCGTGATTCTCATTTTGGTGGGGGTCGTAATGTTTTTCATCACCTTCAGTGGATGCATCGGAGCTCTGAGAGAAAACATACGCCTCCTGAAGATTGTGAGTACAGGCTGCAGCAGGAAAGAGTAAGAAAATATCAAATGTAAACTATGCGCTTTCCACTTGACCTGAGTTTTGGCCCATTCTAAGATAAGATCAAATTAACTCTAATAAAAACCATTGGGTTGGTTAAATTCGTAATTAATATCTGTGGCTTTGCTTTGCCCATGATTGTTGCCCCATTTGCTGCTATAAAAGCTTCAACTATTCTGTAATGGCTTCACACAACATTCAGTACCATTCCTCCTGGAACTCATTTGTGAGGTTAGATACTGATGTTAGGCCTAGGAACATGGTGAACAACCAACAGAGCGTAATGGGTTCTTTAAAGCGAAAAGTGCCATTTAGCACCCTCAAAGCTGCAAAGAACTAGTGAAGAATCACTGAAGAACCTTTTCTTGTAAGAGTGTACTTCTTCCAGACAGAGGAGATTCTGATGTTTCCATCATGAACAAATATTACAGTCAGTGGCTGCAATATTTACATTAAACAGGACAAAGTCTGGGCTGCAACGTGTTCTTGCAACAACAATCCTTTTTTCATTCATCTGTGCTTTGCATCTCTTTAACCTTAAGCCCGAGAGTCCCCGGTACTGGATTGGACAGATGGTCGGGGGTAGGGACATGCAGAATCTCAAACGTAGGGAGTACTGTGAATGAAACGTTCCCAAAAGCGCAGGAAGATGGCGTAAATGGGCTTCCATCCCCCTTTTACAGTTTTTCTTTAGGAGTTTTTTTGCTGAAATCATGTCCCGTAAGCAAGAAAAGAAGACAATGAACATAGCTGAAGCTTTGGACAAGATTTTTTCCATATTTCAATTATTGTGCCAAATTGTGCCTGAACTTTGTTCAATCAAAACCTGTACAGAATATTAGTTTCTTGTAGTATGAACACCAAACTTGCTACAATTGCTGGTTACAATTGATTGTGTTTATTTGCTTTGTTACAAGTAAAATAAGGAGATATTAGAGGAAACATGTAGGTTTTTTTAGGCGGAGTTTATTTTTTGGCCATTCCAACATCAATTACTCTTACCCAATGTTCTTGACTGTCGAATTAACTCATCCACATCACTCCCCAAGAACCGATCTTCATTTTGATACCAAGATTTGCAGTTTAGGCCTTGTAAAAGCTGAGAAATGCCTTAAAAAGTAAAAGTATAGGATTTTCGGAAAATAGGCCTCAGGGCTTAAGAGGTTAAAGATGATTGTAAAAAGCGACCGTCTTTGTTTGAGGGACGTAAGGAGAGTTCTAAAGAAATACAAAAAGCTCAGTTTTTAGGTAATACACTTTTAATATGGGAAATGTTGTCTTTCTTTTCTATAGTATGTTTATTAAATAACTGTTTAAAGTTTTAAAGGGTTTTCTATTAAATCAAAGTGCATTTTTAAGCAGTACTTAAACGTTACACTCAGGTAAGCAGAAATTGTAAAACAAAACAAAAAAAAACTACCCTCTCCAGTTGTATAATTTTTTTTTTCTTCCACAACATTCATCATGCAAAGCCATAACCCATAACCCAAATTCTGACAAAAGCATAGAGTCAAATAAGATTTAATAAGGTTTTGGAACATTGTAAAGCTAGGCAGTGTATGTGGATAAGGGAAGGTTTTCATGTTTACTGATTTCATGTTTACTTGGTATGTTTACTAATGGATAATACACTACCATCTGTACTTGATCCAGCCTTAGCTCCAGAACATGTGAGCTACTTTGTTTTAAAGACATTTTCACTGTGTAAAATGGCATTTAAAAGTACCATTGGTAATATATATACCGTTATATATAAATTATAAAGATGTATTTGTTACAGCCTTTTCAAAAAAACACACAAAAAAAGCATCTCGTCTGATGTTATTATTTTTCCTCCAGTTCTCATGCAGCCTGACCATGGTCTTTCTCATCCAACTGGCCATTGCGATCCTGGGCTTCTTCTACTCCGAGCAGGTGAGCTCTCACAGGACCCATGGCCCTGACATGGGATACGGCCTGTCTCCTGACCCATATTTCATTCTTGTTGAAGATGAATTGTAACATTAGGGTTAGGCTTGTTTGGGGAGGGCTAAACTCTTTTAGCAGCCATCTCTCAGTTTCTAAGCCCATCTCATGGGACAAGGAGTTAATTTAAAAGTAATTCACCATTCTCTTGCGTTGTTCATCAAACTCAATTCATGCTTTGGAGTTTCCCCATGCGTCTGCTGTAACCTCATCGTGCTAGTCAACTCTTGAAGCTCTACAGTCCAAGAAAAGAAATTCCCATCGCGTGCATTACATCACATGGTTTTTCTGCCTTCGTGGCACATGGCCTTCAAGAAGTAGGCCAGTTTAACCATGTCCCTTCCAGCATTGTACCTGCTTAATGATTAAAGAGCTTTGCCACTTCAAAGTGGAACCAAATGTTGCATTTGGATGGAGCTTTTCTAGAAGCTTCCTGTAAATGGCGTTCAGAGGTGCTCGAGCATGCTAGTGTTAGAGGAGCTGACAGCAGAGAAGCAGTGAGCTCAGGGGCGCCGAGAGTTAATTAGCACACTAAAGCATGAGCTATTAGAGCCGCCATGCTGAATTAGCGCTGTTGACCTGTCTCCTGCTGCTCAATTACATATGCACATAGAACCCAGATGTGGGATTGTGATTTCAGGGATGGATGGGAAACTGCATGGTGGTTTTAGACTGTTCGAAGTGTCTTGTTCACAGACACGAGCCGCTCTGGGGGAGTTTGTGAAAAAAGCCATTGTGCATTATCGAGATGACCTGGACCTGCAGAACCTAATGGATTACATCCAGGAAGAGGTGAGAGGGTATTTTTAGGCATGAAAAGCATTAAGCGATTTCTCCATTTCACATACACATTTACAGATTTGGTCATTTATAATAAATGTCATGAAAAAAATCTAATGACTGCACAAAAATGTATGATGGCTTGATGAGAAAGTAGCTTTGGGTAAACAGCTGCTCAATCAATAAACAATTTAATTAATGATAACATATTGATGCTTCTGCTAGAACTCATCCATTGCTAAACCAGTCTCCAAATTCCAATTTCCACAAGCTGTGCATTTTAATCGAGGAAGATGGCACAAATTACTTGTTTACTTGTATTGTGCACTTTTTAAAGCGTAATAATTATTTTGAGCACTGCACCGTTGTGCCTCTGTAAAACGTACCGTTTCCCCTGTTCCTCCCACAGTCATGCTTTTGCCACGAACAACTCTAAGCTGTCAGTCAGAATTCCGCAAAGACATAAACACTTTCTCTGCATTGTTCTTCAGCACAGGTTTGCGGTTCTCGTTTCCGGGTCAAGCAGCACATCCGATCCGCATAGAGCTGTACTAGCGATTAATCTGATTGGTCAGTAGGCGGTGCTAGGAACTATGGGTGGTACTAGGGACATTGAACATAAAAGGTTTTTGATGAAAGTATAACAGTGAAAAATGCTAGGAATGTCAGAAAAGTTCATTTGTCATATTATGCCACCTTTAACTTTTTGTGTTTGTTTCTGCAAAAGGCAAGAGATCATAATGCACTTGAATTGCTTTTTGCAAACATAATAAAATAAACATAATTGCCAAAATTGCCAAAAGTCTGAATAGCGCTCCAATTCATTTTGGATTCACCTCAAAATTCTCTTATTTGTTACAATGAAACAGCAAGCTGACATTTTTCTGGCAGATCTTTAAACATCTTGGTTGAGTTTGACTTTTGGGTGAAGGTTTAGTGATAGGTTCTTTGTTTATGTAAATTATTTTTGTATGGGAAACATGGGACAGTGGTTTAAGAATGGGAAATTGGTTCTCAAGATTCCCTTTGGATGTTTCTAAAATGAATTCATTAATATATATATATATATATGCTTTTGTCTACACTGCAGACTCTGTATTTGTCACAGTAAATTATAAGAATTGATATTATAAATAAGAATTTTGAGCAGTTCTTTTCCTTTTTTTTCCTTTTTTAGCAGAGAATTTCTCTGTTTTCAGTCAGTTGTATATGATTGTGAACCCCTTAAAAAGCTCTGTATAATTAATTTGAAATAAATAATCATAGTAAATAAATACAAATCTAGAACATACAAATATTAATAATTAATTCATTTATTCATAGAACGAAGAGAAGCAAATGGAACACAGTACTTCTTACAGTACTGTGCAAATGTTTTAGCTTAGGCAGGTGTTTAAGAAAATGTTTTTGTTGCTAACAGCGTTTGTTTTTAATTGTAAAACATAGTAGAAAGAAAAACACACATACAGTATATGAGAATGTTTAAGTCTGCACCTGCATCCACTCTCTCAAATTTTATCCGGTGCTGCACTCAAGAGAGTTGGGTCCTGCAGAACTCTGGCGGGAGTGATGGACTGATGAGCAACTTGCTGGAGAAATTCAAGCTGTAACTCACCAGCAGAAAGAGTAACACATTTTCTTGCTATGTATTTAATTTGTTATGCATTACTGTACAATTGTGCTCACAAATTTACCTCCCCTTTCAAAAGTTTTACATGCCAATTTTTCCAGAAAATATGAAAGATAACATAAAAGCGTCTTTATACTCATAGTTAGTAAGTCATTTATTGTCAAACAACTCCTTTAAGGTCATAAAAACAACAAAAATGTTAGATCTAAAAATAGTAAATACTGTTTTTTTGCTATTCATATTTTCTGTAAAAAAAAAAAAAGCTGAAAAAAAGGCCAAAAGTGTGATACAGTGAGCACAACTGTAAATTTATGTCAGCCCCTTCCAGTCAAAAGTCAGAATCACACAAATGTTCTTATTCTCTGGGAAAGCTACTTAAATTAGCCTGAATAGTAAATATAGCTAAAGACTGTGAATGTGTTTGGAGCTGGATCCTGACAGAAATGCCGCCAGACCTCAGGCATTCTAGTGGTCAACTTCTCCAGATCCAGACTGACCCCTGATTCAAAAATGTGATCATTATTCAGCTTAAGCTTGGAACTCAGACTGAGAGTTTATATCCAAAACAAATGGCGTTTACTAATGTCATTTAAACCACATTCTACCGTTTGAGGCCTGGTCTGTGGAGTATGTTCTCGTGTTGAAAAACCAGGCCTTGTGTATTTCAATATCTATATGATTCCTTTTACTTCATCCTCTTCTACTGTGGTCACCACTGAAACAATTTCACAATATGGCTGTTATTATTGTTATAGAACACTTTGACTTCATGGCATTCTATTACATTCACTGAAGATTTTACAGTACCGTTCCCACTTCATATGTTCTTCCTTTTTCTTTGGCTAATTCTCTCCAGAAGAGGTGAATCCGTGGCTAAAAATAGCTTGTGTTTCTCGTTACAGTTCGAGTGCTGTGGTTGGAACAACTACAGTGACTGGTCGTGGAACTTCCACTTCAATTGCAGCGAGTCAAATCCTAGCCACGAGAGATGCCCTGTTCCTTTCTCATGCTGTGCTCACAAACCAGGAGAGGTGAGACTGTCATCTGCCAGTGTGAGCTCCTGAAATGAAACTGAAACAGAAGCAAATATGAGCTCTGTGCAATGTGAGGATTCACATATTGAGATGAGAATTGAAGTAGATTAGCGCTGGTGCGACTGAATTATTTAACTGTGCAGGATTTCTATATATTTCCCCAGCTTACTGTAACAAATGTCACCCATATGTAAATTAGCTAAAAGCGAAAACATTATTAATTCAAAATTACACTATTTTTAAACAACATCTGGTTCCCTCTGTTGAATATCGATTGAAAATGTCATCAATGCAGAGTAAAATAAAGCTTTAATCATTTAGTAGGAAAGAAAAATGGCCAAGATAATGGTTTAACCCCAGTATGAACTAGATTAGATAATATAACTGACAAAATGTACATTTCTCTAAGGAAAAGCATGAGTGCTAACAGCTTCCACTGCTGCATACTACATATCTTTCAGAATTGCTTAGATGTTATGAAATTCAGTCAGATAAATTTGAGATCTAAACACAAAGACGTAGAGATGGAACAGGTGGAATTCTGCCCGAGACTTCTTGCGCAGATGGAATTAGTTGTTCACCCAACACCTTCACTATTTGTAGCCTTTTCTGTTCAGGTTGTTAATGAATAGATTTAGAATACGCTCTCTTCTGGCAGTTTCCCACTGAAACAATAATCATTTAACAATTAAATATTCTATTGGATAGCGAATAGTTTGTTAACTGGCATGAAATAATGTAGAAATCCATTGGCTTTACAAGATTGAGTTTCACAGCAATACAAATATACCACCAACAGCAACTCCGGGGGAAACTCAATAGGTGATCCAGTTCATATCCGGACCCAGACATGGTTACATTTGGACCAACGCCAAACACTTTAATCATAAGCCAAATTAGTTTTCATCGGAGCGCGCAATTGTGTTTCTGCGATATCTATTTTTTTGAGAATTGAACTCGGTTTAGCTGCATCATTTATGTCCAATCACAGCAGCTATAGGGAAGGTCTGGATTTTATTGCAGGTCTCTATAGTGAAGATCTTCCCATGTGTCTGTTTGACCGACTTGTCACACAACTAATCGCATTTCGTTTTGTATGTTTCGCATAAGAATGATGAAATCCATTCGGCTAACAGGTCAATATATCTGTTTTTGTCCACCAATAACTGCCTAAAACAAAACTCCTGGACGAGGATACGCTGTGAACCTCACATACCTTTTGTGAATCTAATGTTTAGTTGTTCTAGTAGTCGTGATTTAGTTGTTTCAATACGCATAATGACGTCTGAGGCTAAGACTACAGCAGTGACTGCAAACCTCTATTTCTCATATTAGAATCTGAATTTGAAATCTTTATCCAATAAATAAAGCAGTAAATCGCATTAATATATGTAAACACTAACACTTGTTTTTTAGTTCTGCATGTTTTCAAATATTTTCTGCTCTTTATGTAACCACATTTCCCCTGGCTTTTACTCTGTAATATTCTTTATTCTTCGAGTAAAAAAATGACTAAAAGGTCTACCTGCCATATTTTTTGTGCATAGTTTGAGGATTTCATTTTTTTGTCGTTGTTGAAGTTCTCTATTTGGAATTTGTTACTTTTCCAGACTTTGAACTGAACAGACATTTGGTAAGTGGTATATACAATAATAACTTATTATTGTTAGCTTAATCACAGAGCTTTTTGGCCACATCATTCTCATAAATGTTCTACATCCTGCCCTTTTTCAGAACATAAACAACACAATTAACACACAATAACAAAGAAAAACTGTGAAAGGCTCATTTGGCCCAGAATTGAGGACACAGAGAGATGAAGTGACCCAACAAGTATTAATTTTGCCCAAGGTGAGCAAACAAAATCATAAAGTAAAGCAACAAATCAACAAAAGCATATACATAAACAAAATACTGAAGCTAAGATGAACAACAGAAAGATGCTGAGCAGCAAAACCTGACTGCTATATTTTTTGAGGTGCTGCTCTTGGCAGCGAGTTTAATTCAAATAGAGTTCATTCAAACCTCAGCAAGTGTCTTAGAACAAGATAATAGACAGTTCAACAGGCCTTTCTTGTCTTTCATCCTGTCTTTCATCATTGAGAGACACACACGCAATGCTCAGCTCTTACTCTCTGTCTAGCCGCTCCTCCATGCACTATAAATATAAAGCAGAGTTGATCTATTGGTGTTACCGACATGTGAGTAACCTGCCAATTATTCATGTGAATTGGAATTGCTAGTGTGGGTTTTTCCTCTGGGTGATCCGGTTTTCCTACATGTCTAAAACATATGCCATAGGTTAATTAAGTATTTAATTAATTGTAAAACCACATCATTAATAAACCCTTAAACATAATTTAGCTACCGTTTAACTATGGCTAAAAAATATGTAGCCATTCTTTTCACAAAAGTGCTATATAAAAACATTTGATGACTTATTGCTAAGTACTTTTTGCTTCAAATGTGTTCTGCTCGGCTCACCTACTATGTTTGCCCTTACTGAATATTATACAAGAATGGACTTCTGATTAAAATCTGCTGTTTGAAATGGTTCAATAACAAACCGTTTTCTTCTGGTAATGGCAAATCATATTGTTGAATGGTCATTGGTTGAACATTTCTCTCTAGATCCTTCATAAACATTCGTCTAGAGAAACTACATTTTCACTTTTGCTTTCCACGCAGGTTCACTTTGATGTGAATTTCTATGATAAATGGAATGTTTATCAACGTGAATTCTCCTTACTCCAGGCTTCATATGCAACGTATACAGAATTGTTAACTATAGGTTTTGAGTAATAGTAGATTGGTTGCAGAAATGTACAACTAAGAACACTTCAATCACCGCAGTCCTCTGATACGCACTCGAAACATGTAGCTAGCATCACATCGCTGGGATTTTCACAGGAAGGCGCATGAGTATACAGTGATCCTTCATGCTGAACCTTTATTTGAACAGAATTCATTCTGGGTTTTTTTTTCTTTTGCGGTGTGTAAAAACAGATGCAAAGATCTATTATTTCCTATGCCTTCAGATTATTAGAACTGCATGTGGTCATTGGTTTATTACACTCTTTAACAGACTGCCATAAAAGACAGATTCAAAGCGTGGAGTCTGTGTTTGACTGAATGAAATGATAATGGCCCGAACTGCGAATTTCCTCCAAACAACAAACCAGATTGTGTTTACCAAATTTTCAGTGATTCAAAGTTTCAGTTTGCAGTTGGAGATGTAAGACTTGTCGAAACCCAGATTAGAATCTTAAGCAGATGTATTATTCCATTTTAACGCCATAACAAATAACCATAAACCTGAAAAGAATCAAATATTTGGCTCTACATAGAATATATATCCGGTCAAAATTATAAAATCATAAATCAACAAATAGTAACGTCAATATTTACCTGTATGGCAAAAAAAAAAAAAAAATACAAGTAAACTCGAAAGTTTTTGCTCTCCTTAAAACATCTACTATCAACAAAAAAAATCTAAAATAGCAAACATAAAAGCAAAGTGCAATCAGCATTATGGATAACATAAATGTATTTTTAGGTTGTATAGGTAGCTTTTTTTCAGCGCTGTGCTTATAATGGTAAGTACTTTTAGCAGAATTCTGGAGAGTTGTCCTTAAGACACCTCATACAAATCCAGTCTTTCCTTTCCTGATGCTGTTTACCTGAATGGTTTGTTTTTAGTCTAGCTCAAATAATTGTGATGTCATTTGTTCATACTGCTGGGTGATTAACCCTTTAACCCCTTTTAAACTTTTTTTGTGCATTTTAGAACAAAAATAAAAAGGCTGAGACAAAATAGTCCTTTTTGTTCTATTGTATATTTTATGCAAAAACCAAAAATCACAAGTCATATCACAGGCATTTTACTTCCAATAGTTATCCCTTCTTTTCCTCACTAGATGGCACTTATGGCTCCTTTTTGAAAATGTACTGAAAGACAATTATCTCACATTTTAATATGTATTATCTTGGAAACAATGTCATAATTCTTGCGATGTAACTTTTTTAAACCTACACATTATATTTGAAATTAAAATTTTAAAAAGTATGTGGATTTCACTAAGCACAAAGTTACGAGCCACCGATTGTGTAATTACTGAAAGCCCAACTGGTGCAATGAGTTGTTTCTCGTTTCTTAAACAACTGTTGTGAAAAAAAAAAACTAGTTTGTTTGAGAAGGGTCTAATCATTACCATGCATCATAGTAGAACAATTGTAAACAACAAAATGTGAATGTAATCTGAAGACCAAACCTTGTTGCTTCAGTTAACTACCTTGTGTCTCTTTGACAGCAGAGTTTGGAGCTCCATCATTTAGGTTAATTCCTCTACATAGTCCTGTAGATGAAACTGTGCAAGTGTGCCTTTAGAGCTATTCCATCGAATGGGAGCCATTTCCGTCCCTGGGACTTTATACGTATAAATAAGCATTAAAATATCTTCAGAAATACATTTGATTACTAGACAAAGTGTACTACATACAAATTGTATTGCAAATTTAAGCTATAACATTTAAAATATTGATCAAATTTAAGCTATAACATTTAAAATATTGATAAAATCCACCTAAACACTGAAAAATAGCATTTATTGCTTGTTTCCTGTCTCTGATGCTACCCTTTGCCATAAAACATATTGATTACGAGAGCCTTTCTTTTGTATTGATTTGTAAATCCATTTATAAAGTAGGTGTCAAGTACATTCATTTACGATACTTTTTTGACACAAAAAACCCAAACATTTTAGTATTGTCCCCAGCTTTTTAATCTTTCCTGCTACCCAAACCAATCCGCTTCCTTAAAAACTACGGAATTACCATCAGTCAGTTTTTCAGCAGGTAGTGGCATCACTTGGATGCAACATCAATATAGAATATTTAGGTATGTATGCTGTTGGAATCTGTTTTAAAATCAAGTAAAAAAGAAATGTTTAAAAGTAACAAGCAAATTGCACCCGTTTGGCACCGACAGGCTCTTTAAGAAAAAGATATAATACCAAATATTCACTTGATTTATTTTTTTGTTTAACACAAAGTATTAACTTCAGGACATGGATTGCAGGTTTCGTCTGCAGCAATGGTGTTATGTTCAGCTACAAATCCAAAGGCAAACTGTAGGCTCATAAGCAATGTGCAAAAAC
Source organism: Danionella cerebrum (assembly GCA_007224835.1). Classification (NCBI taxonomy): domain Eukaryota; kingdom Metazoa; phylum Chordata; class Actinopteri; order Cypriniformes; family Danionidae; genus Danionella; species Danionella cerebrum. The sequence goes on along the minus strand of SRMA01027430.1, from coordinate 139,774 downwards.
CCTATTAAATCATCCGCTGCAGTTTGTTGCTTCATTATCATGTAGGTTCCCCGTCTTGTTAGGGTGCAGTTCTGCTTGTGCTGCAGTTATTCTTGAGTTACAGTTTTTAGGACTTTTTGCTGGTTGCAGCCCGGACTACTTCATACAATATTTGGGTCCCTGGATAAGGAGGCAGTGTGCATGGCATTAATATTGTTGCTTGATTTCGCCAACTCCCTAATTAATCACATTAATATTAGTGTACCACGGTTTCAAAATGAGGTAATGATGCAGCCTTGCTAAATCTTTACTGCCCCCTGCTGTTTACACCCTATTGAAGGGTCCTGTGGTTTGATGGTCCTTCTTTTGCTCTTTAGACTCAGATAAAGACTGCATGCTGGTTTGAGGTTCCATCCCACAATCACCTACTGAACTCAACATCTGTTTATTTGGTGGGCTGCGCAGACAGAGCTGGAGCATGGATCGAATCTCACCTGCTGATAGTCGGGGCTCTGACTCTGAGTCTTGCATTGCCGCAGGTAACGCCGAGTACACAACATTAGAGCAACATTTCTATTGTGAGTGATCCTATTTTTAAACAGAATGATGACATACCATTAACTGATTTAATCGTGTTTTATTCTGTATGCGGCATATTATTACAGGAAAGTTTAATTATTTGTCAGGAAACATTGTTTCTTCCATGATTAATCCAAGCTTTTCAGATGAAACTGCAGTGAGTAGAAACATTATTTGTATGGTTTCTGTTTTTCATAGAGGTAGTCTTACTGTAACTGCTGTATATTTTTGCTACAAATATCAAAAATCTAAATTAAACCAGACTGTAAATAATTATGGACGACGTGGGGTAATTTGAAGACATTGCGGAGCTCTCCTGGAAGCCACCATTGAGCAGCGCACATGCGCACACGCGTCTTCCTGATGATGATGGAACAATCATGGTTCCGCCTCGTGTCTGACTCACACAGACAGTCTGTTATATATAACTTATTTATATAATTATAAACAAAAATTTGAGAATGACCTCTGAATGTGGTTGCTGGTAGCGTAAATGATCTTTCTCGCGATGTGATAGCAGCAATGTCCACTCTGTTCAATCATAGCTGTCAATCACATGGTCCCGCATAGTTTTTTTTAGGGGAAATTAAACCACTGTGAATCACTCAAAATTAAACTTGATTTTTTTTATTCCACTTTTCCCCCATAGACTGAGAGGGGCAGATTGTGGTGTGCAGTAAAAGGGGCTGGTGTGAATTGAACTGTGCACGTCCAGGCCATCCGTACCCCCTAAATCATTTTTCACTACTTTTGTTGGCTTCAATGCCACAATGTAAAAAAAAATTCCATAGTTTTAATCCCATCTGTAAAATATACAACTAAACAGTAATTGTTTTTACAGAATAATGTACATTTTACAGTTTAAACCAGCATATAACACACTGGAGTTCTGGTATATTTACTGGTTCAAACAGTTAAATGTATGGTATTTGGTAAAAGCAATTACTGTTTTGCATTGTACATAAAAACCCATTTAGTTTCACTAAAACATATTGTTAAATTTACAGCAATAAACTGTATTTTTATGTTTTTTTTTTAACTGTTAAATTTAAGGTCATGCTCTGTAAAATTATTAACCGTTGTTCACTGTAAATTCTACGGCTATCGCATATTTTGTAGAATACAGCCTTTTTCAGTATTTTACAGTTAAATTTACAGACATTTTTTACAGTGTATTACGCCAACCCAAGTGATGCAGAAGCAATGAAGCCTAAACCTAAATCTGATTGCGGCATGCAGTAGAAGGGGTTGGTGTGGTTTAATACTACTGCCTCATTTAGGTTGGTGTTGTAGTTTTGAAGCCACCAACAGTAGTGAAGAATGATTTAGGTGGCGAAAAGTTTCGACACCCCTAGTTACCCATTCCCCTAAACCAATAATTGTTTTAGGTAATCTGAGGTTGTTTTGAGGCTCCCATGTTGCCACTCTTTAGAGCAGATGCAACAGGTGAAATATTACAATTGTCCTCTTTTAAATATTTTATTATGACTGGATTTATCTGTGTGGGTCACTGAGGTTACCAAACCAATATTGAGTTCTAATAATTAATGCTAAAGTTTTTGATAACAATAAATCGTGTCTTTATTTCACTTATCCAATTTCCTATATGATAAATTTAACAACAAATCTTATTCAAGATTCAGTGTATAGATGATACATGGGGTGCGCAAACTTTTGCAAACCACTGTAAAATAGAAACAGAAGCCTGATATATTATTCATTGTTTTCATAAAAAAATATAGTGTATGAGCGGTAAAAATGAAAGATCACATGAATCTAGTGTAAAATAGTCTTTTATTGCATGCAATAGTTTAAGCAATCAAACCATCTTCATTTGCAATCGTCACAGTATTTAGGCAATGCATTAATGCAAGGAAACAGATGGATATTTATAGTAACACAAGGGAAGATTATATAAAATTCAAGTGCAGTGTTGAGTAAATAAATTCAGGTACTCAAGACAATTCAATAAGAAAACACTGCGCAAGGGAGATATTCATTATGGAAACTGTGTTAATGATTTAAATAACTAAAGGATGTAAATACAGACTAGCTGTAACGTGCATAAAATATTTACAAAAATGCACATACTTGCTTTTAGAATGAGCATTGGGTATTCAAATGCTGTTTACTTGCAATGTTGAGAAATGGTGATCTAACAAAGCTCTTGTGTTTGATCCACAGTTTGCAGGGATTGTTCTGTCTCAGATCCTCATTTCTGAGATCCAGAATGAGATCCGCGCTGTGTAGATAGAGAGCGACAAACAAGCAGCAGAAGCAACAAGATGAGTTCATTCTTCAACTGCCTCATCGAATGTTCTTATTTATTTTTACTTTCTGCTTTGGGATAAAACGGCTTGTTGATAAAGCATGTGGGCATTTCCTCATTACGAATTCTTAAGGTCTGGAGGGCATGTGTTCATTTTGTAATGTGGTTAGAAAAGAGAAAATAACATCCGGCCTTCCACTTCATTTATGTCTTGCTACAAGGAAGGAAAACAGGGTTATTAAAGGGTGAAGTCATCAAACGGAAGAGTTTGTTGAATGCTGAGCATGGCTCTCTGATCTCATGTCAGTAGCTAAATGTGTTTGAACAGTTACCGCCGAGGACCATGCACTAAACCTAAACATGTAAGGCGTGTGCTCTCTGCATCAGCCGGTCTGTGAGTGGAGAGTTTGGTCGCACTGCATCTCGCTCCATCAGCAGGTGTCTGGGGACAAGCACAAACACACATAGCACCTGGTTCTTGAGGGGGAAAAAAAGAATAAAAAAAAAAATTCACCACAGATGGCCATTTCTGCCTCAAGGAGTCTTAAACATGAGCCCTACACACTGGTGGATTGTAGTTGCCTAAACATACTGTAATTAGTATACTACTAGATAAGAAAAACAGAAGAAAATGTGTGTAATTACTTTTTTCTAATATCAGGAAATCCACTAACTGCACGTTCGATAAAATCCTTCAATATTTTGTGGAAAACAAATGAAAAAACTATAACTGAAACTGTTGTGTTCTAAAAACTGAAATTATAGATAGATTGCTTTTTTTTTTTAAACACCACTTACATAGAAAATAAACCAAACCATGGTTTTACAAAATCTGGTGACACCTTTCAGCAATTCCTTTACATCTTAAGAAGTTAACATTCAGTTTGTGAACATGTGCTCTTACCGCTCTATTAAGTAAGATGTATAAAGTTGGAAGAAAGCGGGAGAGCCCTATATGGGATTTTTTTATATGACCGTGGGTATGTGCTGGAGATAGCTCATTACAAATCCCAAAGTACATTTATGGTGCTTGCATAAGGATGCTTATACAGATTATATTGCTAAGAAATCCTCTTTTAGTAGCTTCCTTGGCATGGCAAGCCTTTTTAACATTTAAACTCTTTAAACTTGTTATATTCTTGTCCTATTCATGCAATGGATTTGTTTTGCAAATATGTATAGATGAGTTTTGAATAGTTGCAGTTGTTTAAAAGTGATATTTTCACTAGGTGGTAGTCTAAATTGGAGATATCTCACAAGTTTTCCAGTGGTAAATATAAAAAGGTATCTCTAATTTAGACTTAGTTGTAGAATTGGAATTATGACTTTCATTTGACTAGAAATAAATGATTTACAGATCTTTAAATATACCGTTCATTAGTTACAAGAAGCTGAGTCTCTGTGTATATGGTTGGAGCAAGACAGGATTAATCCATCTTTCATGGGTGTGTCTGCATTTACTTTGGTCTTAATGCTGCCAGGCTGTTGTATAACATATCTGAAAAAATGTTTGACAGATTTAAACTAAATACTTACAAAACTTATATTACTAATATAAGTCATAACTAATGAAACTTCCAAAACTATACTAACCTTGGTCAAAGGTGAGTGAATGTGGTGCACCTTTCAAGTACCAGCTAACCCTTGTGACAGTAACTAGAATTGAGTGGGTAAAGAAAATGGAAAGATGAATATCCCTAAATGCAAATTTTTAAGTTTCAGACCTATATTTCTAGGCATTTAAAAGCAAATATCTCCATTTGAAGTGTCATTTCATACACTGATCTCATTTATGCACAATGACTTTGGTATTCTGTTTTCCCCATCAACAATAAGGTCCTTTAAGTTAATTTCGAACCGAATGTTAAATTTCTTTGGACCACTTTTCAACTGATCCTCAAAAATCATATTCTGACGTAAACCTGAAATTTGTGATTCATTACAGATCAAATATTTCTTACATATTGTACCTTTAAAATAAGTTTATTAATTTCAAATGCAATTTGTCTTTGAGATTTTCACGAGTTAGCAATACTTTAGGCTTTCATTTTAAAAGAAAAAGAAATGTTCTACTTTACAGATTCAACATAGCACTATTTACCTTGCCATCTGCTGGTGTTCTTTCTCTCCCGACTTCATTGCAGCGTGAATGAGGAGTTGACTGAAGACATCTCTCTGCAGTAGAACAAATAAGAATCTCGTTTATACAGGAAGTGCCTCTCGCTTCATTCACACAGAACAGCAATGAAAGACCTGTGCATCACTGCCACCAATCTGCACAAAGCGCTGTTTGATTGGCTGAAGCAGCTCTACCGCCTGGCTGTAGTTTCCTTGGTCAAACTCCAGCAAAGCCTGGCACATAGGTAGCCCCACACTCTCTGCGAGCAGCAGTTGGCGGTTCTCTGCTGGTGACCTGCAGATAACACACAAACCAAACCTGTGAATTTAGAGTTTAACGTTTACCGTTTCCCAAAGTTCAATTTCATATTTAACCCTTGGAGGTCTCTGCTCGCAATGCGCATGTGCCAATCACACTGTTTTGAATTAAGTAGGAATGGTTTAAAATATAACATGTAGGTTTCAAAAAGCTTTTTAGCTTTGATATTTTTGACTTTAAACAAACATTAAAAGAGTTCTGACACTTAATTTGGAAGGTAATTCAAATGAAAATTTGAGATAATGTACGATCCTCTTTCAGTTTCAAATTACAGACCCCAAATCGGTGCCATCAAGTTCTGGTGCAAAAAAAAAAAAAAAAAAATCACAATGAAACAAAAAGTGCCTGGAACAGTGAATAAGGTTTAGGAGAAGTATTTCTGTTTTTGCATACAATTTTTACATTATTTTGACCTTATCTTTGCTTTTATGGGGGATTTATTACATTTTGTTGTGTCCTAAATACAAATAGTTGTTCTCAATTTTTACAGTGTAAAAATGACAAAACTAATATATATTGTATTTTATTTGTTGTACAATTTCGGTTTGGTAGTGGAATTATTTTATAACGTAATGAAAAAATATTTGTAAAAAAAAATATTTAGTAAATAGTAAAAAATAAATAGTAAAAAAAAAAAGCTCAAAAAGGCCGTATTTGCCTAGGAAGGGCACACTGCAAAAAAAGAGAGGAACCATTGTTTTAAATGCCCAGAGTGCCAGCAAGTAAATATTTATTTATGCAGCACATTATAACAGTACTGTCCATGACAAAAAAGTTGAAGCAACTAAAATACATATGTATATATATATATATAAAAAACAATTTTAGTATTAAAATGATTTCAAATCTAATTCTAAAAATTAAAGGAAAATTGATAAAATGCTGAGGATGAGTCTCGGACTTCAGTTGGGATTCTACTCAGATTTTAGAAACAACAACTGCAAATGTGGGACGCCAATTTAACCCTTTAAACGAGGGGTGTCAATTCCTAGAGGACCGGAGCCCTGCAGAGTTTACTACCAACCCTGCTCAGAGAGAACCAGACCTGCAGCTTACAAACAGCCTAAAGGAACTAAAGAGCTGCCTCAGGTGTGTTTAGTTGTGGCTGGAGCTAAACTCGGCAAGGCTGCGTCCCTCCAGAAACTGAGTTTGACACCCCTGCTTAAAACCCTACGGGAGTGCTGGCAGTACCATTTGCAAATCACTTTTAAAATGCACTATCTGTGCAGGAGAACATGAATTTATCCATTAATCATTCATGAATTCCTCCATAACCATTCCCAAATCTCATAATCCAAAACTACTACTACTTTTAGGGCAAAATTGCAATTCTTATGTGCATTTCATCATCTACTGCAAATTTCACCAATACAATCCAACCTCACCTAAATCAGGCATCACAAACTCGTGACTCACAGCAAAGTGACTGGGTTTTCCTCATTCTCAGATCCATAATGTGGTTTTAAACACTAGTGCAAAAAACGTGGAGCAGCAATGAACCATTTTCATTGTACGTTGCAGCTGGTGTGAAACGAAACATCTGCAGGGCACCTTTACTATATCACACAAAGCTACGAGGTCCTTAGAGTAGGAGACAGAGATGAAAGTGGGGTAAAATCAAGTATCTGCTTGAGTTAATAATTCCACTGAGAAGATTTAGCACATTGTGTATAATTTTGTTTTATGGTGTACAAACATTTACAATTCTAAGGCAGTTTTGGCACAATGTTCAACTGCATCAATATATTTAATATGAGATCTATGGCTTGTTTTGATGAATCCTGTGTCCTGAACAAAGATTGTGATGTTTCTCATGCCTTTCTTTCAACCCAGCACACCCATCACCGAGCTCTCCATGCACACAACAGTTGAAGACCTGAAAGAATGGGCCTTTAAATCCTGTTGAAACATTTCCATTGTGGTCTGTGCTATTTGCAGCACGTTTTTCTATTTGCAAGTGTATGATATTTTTGTGTTTGCTGTGGAAATTCTGCAGTGTTTTTTTAAAACCCTCTATGGAAACAGCAAGATGCATGTACATTTTGAAAATGTGCATAAAAAATTATGCTATACAAGTGAATAGGGTATACTTTTATGTGCATAAACTATGATGGACAAGCATTTACCGAATAGATCCCAATGCAATGGGTTTGTGAGGGGGTGTCTGAGGTGTGATGGTGTGCCATTAATGGATTAAACAATGAAATTATTTCATTGCACAACATCTGAAATGTGGAATTTGTGAAATGGTCATTTTAAAATTCCTAAAGGCTGTCATCAAAGTGGTTTGGGACCTTAAAGAACTGTAATAACCAGCTGCGTTCCCAAAGAGCAGTCTTCTGCCTCCACATTATGTATATTGTGTTTCGCCCACGTGTTCAACGATGCATTTAAGTAAGTATATACGAGAAAAGTTTTCTCCTAAGGCAAAACTTCCATTTTTCTTTTGAAATTTGGGGCCAGTTTATCAGGAAGTGACACTTTTATTATCTTGACAAATATTTTATGCAATATTCAAGCTGTAAATTGAATTTCAATCGCATCTATGGATGGAAAAATGGCTTTTGATTACAAGCAAACAGGTCACAGGTGAGGATGGTTACCTTTACTAGCCGTTTAATTGACCATGTAAACTTTTGAGTCATTTGCAAAGTTTCTGTTTTCATTTTGATTTTATGAAAATGTGCCAGGGTGTGTAAACTATAGTATAATCTCTGTGTTGTGTAATGAAAAGTGAGTTTACTTGGCCTGTTCCCTCAGACTCTCCAGCAGCTTCTCAGTACAGACTGTATCTTTGCTGCCCAGAGAAACCATGAGGAAGTGCAGGTCGTTGAACAGGAGTGTGTGGTCCTCACTGTGAGGCTGTGTCACAGGCAGCAGCTCTCGGTAGCGCTCTTCAACACTTACCCCTGAAATACAGCACAAAAGAAGTTGAAAATGTAACTTTATTTCCAAATTATTGATTGAAAAAGTAATACTCCACACTTCTCCATCTATTATTTGTGTTCTATGTTTTCCATAATGATAGTTAGTATTACTCTTGTGACTTCTTTTGGGACCTGTCTTAGCTTAAGGCAGATCATTAACTGTTTTGTGGATTTCAGAAGTACATATTGTTTGAAAACAGTAGGTATTTTGTCATTTTAGCTCATGAGTATGAGTTTTAAGTGTGCAACAAACAACCCCACACAGTCCTAGTGGTCACTGGCACATCACCAGCCCTCCATCAGCTCATCTGAGATTCTGAAGAGTGCCAGAGATGCTTCACCGGTGCGATTCCCTCCAGCGCGCACTACAGACATCACGCTCTCATTCACTTGCATCTGAATACTGAAGTGTTCATGCATGAGGACAAAGGACAAAGGTGAACTCTGACCTGTGAGTTTGCATAAACATATTTGAGTGCTCTAAGAGTTTGCAGGGTTAAAAAACTAAATAATTAAATGAATGAAAAAAAAACTAAACAAAAAAAAACCTACATCTTCAGAAGATCTGTTAGTTCTCCAAGATTTTTAAAAACACAGAATTATTTTAAGGTTGACTTTTGTTTTTTTGTTTTTATATTAAAAACACTTTTCTTTTATTGGTCGGATAAAACACGGTAATGTTTTGAGTTTTCGCGACCTGTATGAAAATTCACCCAATTATTACACTATTATAAACACTATTTCACCCAATTTAAACGCTATTTTAATACAACCACCAAATAAACCCCAGACATCTGGAATATCAAATTCAGTTCTTGACCTAGAATCCTCTCACAGCAGAGACGTGATGTTTGCATCACATTAGGGTTTTCATCGCAGCTGCTTCACATGTTCAAAACAGACTTCACACACAAGCTTCTTTCATTCCGCAGCATTCCAAATGCATGTTTTTAGCTAGCCCAGGCGGCCATGATGTATCCCTGATAGAAATGAACATCTTGCTCTGACAAAGTTGGACTGTGGGATGTTTTAATCTCTATTTTGAGATGTGAGGCTGTATTACTCACCCTCAAGCTCCAGTCTATAGAGCAGAGAACATGCATCCACCACATCCAGCATGGCTCCAGACTTCACACAGCGCTGGGAAACCTGCAAGAAGCTCATTTTTTACTGGCACGGTCAATTCAACAATAAAAAGTCATAACAATAGAATTTAGAAAAACCAGAGTAAACCAGACAAAGATAAACATGCATATATAGGTTTGTTCAATAGGCTTATTTCCCATCTTGCCCGAGATAATAAGCAATGATTACTCATTTTAATTCTGTTCTTCCATTCTTAAGACCTTTTGATTGGACTTTGGTAATAAAAAAAAATATATTTTGAATCCTGTTCTGAGACCAGGTAGTTATATCACAGCTAGGCTCTATAAGTCAGGGTGTTGTACATCCCACTCTCTCTCTTCTTTTCTAAATCTTGAAAGAGCTGCCTCACTCTTTGAGACCCCCCCCCCCCTTCAAATTTGTTCGATTAGCTATTTAGTATTCAAAGTGTTTTAAAGCTAAAAAAAATATATATTTTCTACCTTCTTAATAATGGTTTATCACTATTATTGATATTTCAGTAACAAACCTGGTGCATTGTTTGTTGAATTTGATGAGCCCAGTAGCATTACAGGTCAAAATCAAAGAGTTCAAATGGTTTCTAAACTGGTTTCTATACTAGTTTTTTCCCATTTAAAACATGACTCTTTTAGAGTTATATCATGTTGTAATACCAGCAAAAGATTGAAGGATTGGTATGTTCTAGACTGATATTGTTAGGTACTACACTCCAATCTGTCGTGAGAATCAACTTTGCTGCAGTGAGAGAAACATTAAATCGTTATATTTGGGCGTATTGATCATTTTTGTATCTCTCTGCTTTGATTCAGTTTCCCACATAGTTCTCAGAGTAAAATAATTAACATTAACCATAATATCTCAAGACATATTAATCTTTTAGATAATAATCTCTACACAGCAACAAAATTAGATTTGTCAGACTAATTTGTGTTACATAAACTTAACAAATGGAACACAAATCTCGCCAGAAGTTCTATTAATAGAAGAAGACTATTTTTTTTTTCTATAAAGTACACTTATGTATAAAGCAGTTATGTGAATTACACTTACTCACACTGACTGACTAACAGTGCATAAACAACCAGAGTTCGCATAACATTACTGGGAATACCTTATGAATTGTATAAAATGCATGATATGCATAAAAGCAACTGACTTTTACTGCAGGAATTTGAATAAAGATCCATATCTTTAACACTGCTCTAACTCAGCAACTCTGGTTTTCATGAGCATTCTGCTTATAAATAAAATTTTGATTTAGAGAATATCTTAAAAAAATCTTGAGCAAAACATTCATTTGAAAATAATAAAGAGTAGACCAGTCTCATAATAATTTCTAATCAACAGACATAGCAAAGTTTAGCGTTCCAAATGCTTGTGTGAATTAAGCTATTATTACTGGATATTGATATATCTTATATTGTTTCTTATAGTGAATTCCCAAATGTACAGATGCAAGGTGCTATTAAGAAGCACGTCTAGACTACTGGTCTTAGTCAGTCACATGCTTTTTGTTAATGTCACTCACGTGCCATTTTAAAAGGATAGACAATGTTTGATGAACATTATTTCTCACAGTACATTGCTTGAACGATTTACGGTTTTGATACTGTGATTGAAAAAAAGAGAATCTGGATAAGTTACAAGCCAAATTGACAAATTGGTGTTACTTAGCCATCAAAATCCATATGAGGGACAAAGTTGGAGCACAGATTTCACACTCTTGCTTCCAAAATACAAAGCTTTGTCAAACATTCTGAACTATCTTGTTTAGGAGATAAGTGCACATTGGAAAAATGTATAAATTAAAAACCGATTGAAGCCCACAGACATTTCAACAATGGCTGGGTACAGGATTTATTTTAATTTCGACCAACAGGCTGTGATAACACTGTAGTAAACCCAGAAGTAATGTGAATTCTTACACTGCCATTTACAATGGTCATTAATACAGATAAAGACAAACTGGTTAAGGTGACAATGAGTGGAGCGAGCTAAACTTCTGCTCCAGTTAAACTAAATGCAACTTTATCCAGATCAAATCCCTTGTGTCTAAGCTTCAAAACAACTGTATATTCTCTGTAATTAATCCAAAGCATTACTAAAAAAAAAAAGTTATTGTAAGTAAATAAAACCATGCCAATCATAATAGACTTGATTTTTTTAAAAAGAAATACACTAACCTGTTCATCAAAAATCTTCAAAGCAGCTTCATAGTTACCCTGTAGCAGAAAACCAATATTCACATATTTAAATAAATTAATTGAAAGTGCTTCAAAACAAATCTTTACTTTAATAATACTCTTAAAAAGAGCTCCCTAGGGGAAAATACTGAGAAGAGTTTAGAAAGGTGTGTAACAATATACCTACAATATACAAAAGTGTCACGCTAAGTATCTAAAGAATAAGTAAGTTATTAGGAAAAGTAAAGATGCTTGACAAACTGAAGGCACAGTTTTAACTTGGATCAAAAATGACGACTGAATTAAGAGTCAGATCAAGCATATCGTGTCCCTGGAGAGAACAGAGCAGAAGTGCATTTGCACCTGACTGAGCTTCATCACGTCTAAAACTTCAAGTCATCCTTGTCTTTTATTAAATATTTACTAGGAGAATTATTCTTTACAGACATTTTTATTGAGGAAAAAGTGGAACAACTCAAAGTACAAGAGACACTTCCTCATTTATATTACATGCACTGACTTCAGAAACCCTAGCACAGAGCCCTCGGGGGTGGATGACTTTACTCACACTAATACAAATTAAACCAGACTTTGACAACCCAAATGTTCATCACAAATCATGAGCTAAGCTCACTGTGTAACACCACCAGTTATACAATGTTTCCCCTACCATTTGGGGTGGGGTGTGACCCAAAAATATCCAACATATATATATATATTTCTGTTAAAGGGGGAGACGTATGCAAAATGTACTTTATTGAGCTTTATGTTGTGTTATAATGTCAGTCCCTCTTTAAAAACGCACCTGAATCTTGACTCTGAATCATTCATGGATATTTGAGTAATCCTTGAATCTCCTGCGGTAGACATTGTGGAGTGCTAAACGCTCTGTTTCACGAAGCCCCAGCCCTTTTGCGTAGCTCCGCCTCTGACCCCCATCTGCTGCTGCACCGCTCCTCCCCCTCCAGCTCCAGCAAAGACTCGAGTCTACGGCTGAGGGAGCTACTGTTAGCAACAGCTGGTCTCAATAAGTGTCGACGAAGCTCCTCGTTCAGAGAGCTTTTCTCTATAGTTCTCCGGATTACAAAATGACTTCTACAAGGAGATGTATGTTTGGATGCCGAGGAGAGAGCCCTCTCTTTACGCTTCCCAAAGATGACATGCTTCGTCAAAAATGGTTAAAAAGCTTATGTATTATTTCATAGAAAAACATAGTTTCATTATGACGCATGTTTTTAATTTCCTAGTAAAATGTTGCCACAAAATGGTGTAAAATTACAATAGGATATTTCCCAGGCAGACACGTCTTGAAAAAGTCTGTACTTGCTCCGGTTCCGCCGAAAACTCACTTTCTGGGTCAGACGTAGGATCGTGTGCATAGGCTTGTGCAATATTTTCCGTTGCCATTTTGCAAAAACATGATTTTAATGTATTTACTATGAAAATGTAGTGGCGCTCGGAAAATGAAAACAAACGGTGGCAGCGCGCATGGAGTATGACACACGGAAAGAAGGAGGGGGCTCTTAAAGAGACAGGTGAATATCAGGGCGTTACTCACAGCCAAGATGCCAAGTCAAATTTCTATGAGGTTATTTATGACAAATACAGCAATTACAATCCAACTGTAGGTAAAATTGTTACTTGAGTGTGTTAGAAAACGACACTATATGCCTGAAAAACATATAATACCCCCCCTTACATCTTACACAATGCAACATCCTTCAGAATGAGTCAAGCCATGACTCAGAAGTGCCACTCTCTTGCTATCAGTTGCAATAGTGCTGGACAGATCTTGATGTATCCAAGTGTTTCAAAAGAGAAACTAATGAAGGAACTGTGGCAGAGAGGTCTGGCGTTTTAAAGACCAACACTTATTTAGCACAATTATATTTGACCTCTAAGAAATGTATGCGATTTGGCCTGCTTTGCCAGGCAAACGTCACTAAGGGTGCTTTGGAAGTGGGACGCCCCTGCTTGATTTTAAGACGTACATCAAATGAACTACAATGATGAGAATAACCCCTTAATAGACCCGTCAACTTTACAAAATTCATTGACCAGACGCAATAAACCTACATTCCTGCCATCACAAGATTCACATGTTGAAATGACCAAATCCAAAGTACTTGAGGCATTCCCCAGTTTCACTGAACTGATAAAACTCCATCCACTACAGTTGTTTCTGAAGAAACTTGACTCCGCAAATTTTAAACCCAAAATTGTTTAAAGGCTCTTCAAACTCAAAGATGAGCTTTTCTGCAAAAAGCTTTGTTGAAGAATTGAGTTGAAAGCTAAATAAAACAGTTGACTACGAAGACCCATTAATGGACTGATATGTTGTGCAAATTCTTACCTTCTCAATGTGATAGAGAGCCCAGTGCCAGTAATTATGACAAGCTAAAATGTCACACACCTTCAGGAGAAAAGACATCACATGACCTGAATATTCAACAGCAAATGATGCTCCATGTTTAATGTTAAAGATTTCACAGACTGACCATCCAGTCTTTCTCTGTTGAGGCCATAAAGTTCAAGCCCTTGTCCATTTCAGCCTTCATCTCATGGACGTGAGCTACTGCGTGGACACTCCAGCCATCTTCAGGGGTCAGCATCAGCGCCTGAGAAGCATGTACATACATTTAGAACGACAAATAAAACTCTAGTTTATCAACGTAAACCTTGTATTTGCACAACATAAAACAAAAAGCTTATAATTATACCGCTATCTATTAAGAGCAAAATGAACATGCTGTGAAAGTTTAGGAAGTGCTAGTTCGATTCAGACCAGCAGCATTTTTTAAGCATAATTATACCCAAAATTATGGAAAGCTTTATCGTCTCATTGGAAGACACTCGCCATCCAGCCAATCAAAAGCAGAGGAGGGCAAGATTTAGCCACAGTCTGGAAAACAAGGGCTATCTCTTGCCTCAAAGTTCCCACTCACTGTACTATTTTATTAGCTTGTTTTTTGCGCAGAACATGGGTGAAATGTTAAAGTTTTGATATCAAGATTACAAAGTTTTTCAATTCAATGGTATACTATTTAATTTTATTATTTCTATAGCTACATGTCTTTTAAAAAAAATTTGTTCAGGAAATTTGGCATGAAGAAAATAAATGGAATGTAAAGCAACACCTTTGCTAACAGTTTAAATGTAACCCAGCCATTAATGTTACTGTAAGTTTTTTGTACAAACCATTTATTTATTATTATAACACGCCTACTATTATTGATGACATTTCAGTTCAGGGGGATATTTCATGCTGAAATGTGATTAAAACTTGATAACCCTGATAATTTAAATGAGAAAATGAAACTTTGGTGATACCTCTTTAGCCATTTTTTCAGCTTCATCATACTGACGAGTCTCAAGAAGCCCAAATGAATACATGCCTTTAATATAACTAGAAAACACACAAAAAAAAACTCATGCATTTATCACGTTTTGACTGATCAAACAAATACGAGATTAACTTCGTATTATGAATAGAATGCAATCAAATAAAGAGAATCAATATTATATATTACATTAAAATACAGAGCACTCTAAACTGTTTCTTTCAGCCAGTGCTGAATTTGGCACCAGAGGCCACCTGCCTGTAGAGTGGCATCTGTGGTTTCCAGTGTGGCATCACCCGTGCCACTGAGTCCCTCATCAGAGTCTGTTCACCCAGGTAGAAGAATCCATCATGTGCAAACTTCAGAGCCAGCAGATCTGTGGGGTGATCTGCAAGAATACACTCCCAGAGATCGCAAGCCTTATGAAGAGCTCTGAAACACAGAGCATACGCAGTGGTTGGTCCAAGAAATTCTGAGTTTAATTTCACAATAATTTATGAGAAAACCGAAGAGAAACTGAACATTATAAACGTCTTCATTTCAATCAGAAAGTGAAATACCTAGATTTTATGGATTTATTTCTAACAGCAACCTTTCTTAAAATGCATTGAGGTGCAGTTGATTCAGCTCCTCAAAAAGATGCATTTTTTTTTTACCAGAAAGTGTTTACTGAGTCAGTAAATGAAACAGAGAGTCATTGACACCCTCCTCAAAGAAAGTAAGAAAGGTCATTGCTAAAGGTGTTAATTCTCTTTTCAGAGTTATTTAATATATTTCCATACAACCTCATTTTAAAAACTGCTGCTATTTCTTAACCAATTTTAAGCCATTTCTGCAAGAAGGTAAATGTATTCAGGACATTTAAGCAATTTATTCAGCCACATGATTTATTGCAAAAAAGCAGTAAAATGTAAATGTGCTGGGGGCCACAGGAAACATGTAAAGAGAAAACAGAGCTCTTTACACACATTACTAGGAAAAATCCCAGATGTCACATG
The DNA here is from genome assembly GCA_007224835.1 of Danionella cerebrum. Taxonomy (NCBI): domain Eukaryota; kingdom Metazoa; phylum Chordata; class Actinopteri; order Cypriniformes; family Danionidae; genus Danionella; species Danionella cerebrum. Next base: position 123,936 of record SRMA01027430.1, on the reverse strand, counting down.
TTGGGTGTTCTAAAAAACATGATTCACAGAACCTCACCCTTTAGAGAAAAGCTCAACAGCTTTCACGTGATTCTTTTCTCTGGTTGTAAGCTCCTGACTGTTCGCCAGTTCCAGGGTTTTCCTCACTGCACTGGCCAATCTTTCATCGTGCAAGACTGAACTTCCGGTGCCCACCAATTCCAGCCCCGTAGAGATCACATGTCCCATCACTGCCTCACAGAGAAAAAAATCATGAACATAACATTTATGAGTGACTTGAGAGATAACATTGGGTGTAATCACAAACCAAAGTCCGGATCCGCAGCTTTGATGGAGGCAACACAACCTTCTATTCCTCCCAGAGTCTCATCATTACGCCAGGTCACATACTGATTATCAGAGACAGTGATACTCAAATAAGCTACACATGCAAAATAAAAGTACACATAAGCACACTGTGTCAGTCTGTATGACAAACTTATTAGCACTCCTGTGAAACTGTACAGTTAAAAGTGATGTTTAACAGAAAGACTATTTTTTTAAGTATAACAGTTTATTTCGGGTATATTGTGTTTTTCAAACAAAAAAAAAAAAAAAAACAGTGGTATGCAAAGGTTTGGCCTGGATAAGAAACGTCAGATAAACATTAGGGATGCCACAATACTATTTTATGTTTTAATAATGTTTTAAACCGAACCGAATGGTGCATCGTCCTCGGTTCAATACGCACTTGTGTACCGCGGTTTTCGATTCCTCACTTGAATATCTCCTGTATGTATTATTATTTTAAAACAAGAACTACTTGTTTACATTTCAAGTATTGTTTACAAGAGCAAGTATCCAATCAGTGAACTGCTCCTTGTGTAAATATCCAATGAGCAAGTGCTAAAGTTAGAGGACGGTGGGACTTCTCGCAGTGGATAGCCAGTTATAAGGTTGTCGGTTCGCGGCCTGCCGGTGACCTTCCTGGAAGGAGTTTGCATGTTCTCCCCGTGATTGTGTGGTTTTCCTCCGGGTACTCTGGTTTTCCCCACAATCCCAAAAACATGCGGTTAGGTTATTTGAATAATCTAAATCCCCCCTTAGGTGTGAATGTTGTCCTGTGATGGACTGGCGACCTGTCCAGGGTGTACCCCCGTCTCTCGCCCAATGTGCACTGGCACCGGAAGACCCCCATGACCCCAAAAAGGGAATAAGCGGGTTGGAAAACGAATGAATTAAGCTTACATTTTTGAAGACGTGTATTGATGTTGGATTTATCAAAATAAAGTGAATTTTATTTGTTTTTTTTATCTCTACATGAGATTTTGTAACCATTTTTTTATTCCATGTATACTGTGAAATGTAATTAAGTGGGCGTGGCCAACTCAAGTGCATCACATGTGAGGCTGAGACGGGTCAAACCATTGAACACAAGACAGAAGTATACACTGGGAGGTTTAAAAACACGGAAAATGAGAAACCATCAGATGAGGAGGGCTCAAAAGAAAATCCTGGGCAGGAGGATGAACTCCTCAATAATTTATATTATATAGTTAAAAAAAAATCCAATAAAATCAAGTCCTTTTCTTATCAAAATTTTCAAGCTTATGTATTACGTAAAGCCCATTTGTACATTTTCTGAAATAACTACCAATATAAAAAACTGTTGTGAACGATTTAAAAACGGGGACAGTACCTTTGGATATCCATACTGTGAATAAAAATATTCTCGTACTGTGTAATTACATTTCTATCCTACCGCCCAGCCCTAATACAAAATTTGGTAAAAAAAAATGATTAATTTGCTCAGCCATCAGTACCAAACTGAAAACCGTGGTTAAAAACCGAGGTGAGTACAGAACCGTGAGCTTTGTGTACCATTGCATCCCTTTTAAATATATCACATAGGAAACAAACACAGTGACGTATGAGAAGTAAAATAAAGTTAATGTGATTTATAGAAGGGTTGCAAGAATTATTTAAACAAAATTAGGCATGGGCATAAATTCAGGCACCACAAAAGAAAAATTAACTTATTTTTTGTGCACCTTCCTTTTGCAAAAATAAACACTTTCCACAGACTCCAATTAAAGTCTGGATTCTAGCAGAGGGTATTCTTCTTTACAGAATGGTTCTCTCCAGTTCAGTCAGATTTGATTGTTTTGGAGGATGGATAGCCCGCTTTAAATCACACCAGTAATAATCGGGTCTGGGGACTGAGATGGCTTTCCAGAACATTGTACTTGTTCCTCTGCATGAACGCCTAGATTCTGAATCGCGTTTAGGGCCCCAAATCAACTTCAACTTTGTCACCGATTCCTGGAAATTGTTTTCCAGAATCTGCTGATATTGAGTGGAATCCATGCAATCCTCAACTTTTCACCCACCTCCACGTTTCACTGAACAGTATCCTTGCAGTTTAACGACTCTCTCTTCTCTCCCTTTCAACATCTCTATGGCAAAAACCTCTATCTCATCTGACCAAAGGACAAATTTAAAGTATGCATATGCAAAGTCATTCACTAGAAGCTTGGCAGTCATTCTTTATTCTTTAGAAACCTCTCGCACTCGCTTTCTTTCTCAAGTTTTTGAAATGTTTCACCTTTTTCCTGTTTCACATTTCTCACTGCAGTTCTTGAAACTATTTTGATTAACTTTGATTAACACAAACAGTTCTGCTCTCCTATTGATCAGATCATACCCATGACACTTTCTCTGAAGCGCTTTCAGGACTGTCTACGCTTGTGCTTGGTTTCGTGTTGGTGTTAGTAATTTGTGAAATATCTTGAGAAAGTTAACTTTCAGACGTTGTGCCGTAATGTTTTCTGCCATCCTTTCTCCTCCTCCCCCGATCTCCACATCGTCTCACTGATAATGTAAGGTTTCAAATTTGTGTACATATTACATACAACAATGTGTAGATTAAGAATTGAAGAAAAGTTACTTGATTTTCTGCTTTTCCATTTTTTTTTTACTTATGCGGTTGTTTCTGAGACCCGTTGCACAGATTAGGCGTTTTAAATGTAAATCTTGCTTCGACATACGAAAAATTTGAGATACGAACACCACCCTGGAATGGATTAATTTTGTATATCGAACTACCACTGTAATTTACTTTATTTATTCATTTATTTTTAACAAGATCCTCATATTTAAGTGCAATTAAAATTCTTGACTAGGTTAATCACTCTACTTACGGTAAATTAGCAAGTAATTGGACAACAGTGGTTTGTTATATAACAAATATATTGCATAACTTATAAATATTTTTTAAGGGGGTAACAATATAGCCAATATCTTTTTTTTTTATTTAGGCAACTACAAGAAATCAGATTATCCATAGAAAAGAAAAATAATGTCAGACATTAATACGATTTGCTAAACATCTATTGGCAAATAATTTTGTCTTGACCTTATGTGGAGTAACTTACCTGAGAAAGTATGGCATCGTAGAGCTTGCAGGCCTCATTACTGCTGGTAGACAGCTGCAGACCCTCAGATTCCCAGGCCTGACAAAAGTCCAGAGTTCACTCCATTAATATTGGTCTATTAACCACAACCTCAAACTTTTTCTAGAGTAGTACAAGTAAACCAATGACGTCACAGATAATATTTACTAAACACAGAGGAATTTAACTACAAGGAGCTGCTGTACAAACCAGTTTGTTGTTAAAAAAATCGCGTTTAAAATGTTTGTTGCGCCTGTGAAGGGTTTGCAGAAACTTAACTCGCATTGTTTACAATATTATTACTTTACAGATTGTTGTCCCTTTGCCAAATATAACGGTTATGTAATAATGTAACAGAAACATGAACATAGCTTACGCTACGTTAACCAAAACATCACCCGAGTAGATTTTATAAAGGGCCGCAGTCAACCATTTATAGCGAAAAGTTGAGGAACACAAGAACTATTTGTAGACTTACTTTACAATCTCTAAAACTTTTCGCATTCATTCTCTTCTGCCAATTAAGTTAGTTTCGCGACTGCCTGTGAGTCTCCGACCGTGTCTGACTGACATGGATGAAACTTTGAAGTTGAATCTTCAAAACAAAGAATTGGAACCGATTCTTTAAGCCGATTCAAAAGAGTCATTTGACAAAATATCTTAAGATGTCGACAACGGACAATATACACCCAACAATGTTAAATCACGAATACAGTTTCGACGCTACAAAGAGAAGACTTCTTATTTAAAAACTGCTAACGTGTTGAAACGCACATTCTGCTAGTCTAAATGAACAATTCAGGCGATTGTCACTCTTGGTTTTTAGGCAGGTTCAAACGAACCGATTCGCAAAAACGGTTCCCACTTCGATCATAAGACTAGTCAAATGATTAAATAAAGGAATTTGCAAGCACACGTTACAATGTTATTTGACTTAACAATTGATGTGACCACCCTTCAACACAGCAGCAAATCCTCTAGGAACACTTTTTGAAGGAGCTTTTAGGTTGTTCCAAGTATTTTGGTAAACTAACCCCAGATCTTCTGTGGATTTCACCTTCTTACATCCGTATATCTCTTCATGTAATCCCAGACACAGTTGATGATGTCTACGGCCTCATCGGAGCACATATTTGCACCTCTTCAACATAGCTTGAACATAGGCTTGACAGTATAACTATCTTGTGTCTTGTTGCTGTGCTCAAACTTGCAATGCCAAGAAACTGTCTTTTTCACCTACATGGTAGAAGTTTGGCTGTTCCTCGCACAGTATTAAGCCTCCTACTCAGCGGTTTTTGTTTCAGTTAATGACTGGGTTTCAAACTACTTCTGATATTGATGATCATGAACATCAAAAATCCCAGACTTTGTGCAAGTTTATAAGTTTGATGGATTGCTAGCAACACTAAATATCTATTTTAGATTTCTTTTGCATTTTGGAAATTTACAAATGTACAATCACTGTTTATATTTATGAAAGCTATACAGCATTTTGTCACACCTTCCTAAATATGTAGAGTAACTATTTCTCATAAAGCAAATAAAAAAATTCTGCAAAAGTGAACAAATCAAACCAACCCCAAAAATTGGTGAATATTAAAAATAATAATATATTTTAAATGGTTGCATTATATAGCTTCAAAACCAAAAAAAAGCAACCACAAGCCTGTAAAGAAGCAATCACAATTGCATCATTTGCATTATTTTATTGCCTCTGCATACATTCAACATCCTATATGCAAATTAGCACATGAAGCCTTTTCAAAAGCAAACATTTCCTTAAAAATTAGGATTATTTAATTTACATATAATACATTTTTCACACATGTTAATAAATACCATAAAATCTTTCAAACATTTTACAGTCTACTGTAAATAACTATCATTGACCATGTGTATGATTCCGTTCACAGTTATCTGTACTTACAAGAATAACACCCAAACAAAACCTGTGTCCCTCTATGCAGCTGAATGCGACTACAATGAAATGTACACTTTGGAAAGGCAACTTTTGCTGCCGTGATGTTTCGTGTTGAGTTGAGCATGGCTTGGAGCTACTGCACTGGGGTCAGTCGACAGCCACTGCAATATAAAACTTTATAAACACAATTATAAATAACACAAACAGTCTTAAAGTGAATGCAGATGCAAGAAGGTTACAAGAAAGTGAGTTGCCTTGAATCTGGAGAGAGGGGAAGGAAAGACATAACCCTTGGAGGGGGAATTAAATATTGGTAAAAAGCCTAAATAAGGTTCAGTTCAGTTGAAAGTAAAATCAGTTGTCTGTTTACTCAAGCTCGGCTCACATGAGAGTTTTTTTTCTTTACTGAGTAGAGTTCTGGTACTTTAAGAGAAATTAAAACTGTTACAATATTTAATATTCATAATATTTCCCATATTCCAAACATTCAAGTAAAATGAGGTGCATTTTAAGCAGTTTTTTTTACAGAGTATTGCAGTACCAAAACTGATGTTCAGGGCCACGAAAAATAATGCAAGCACAGGAAAAACAATTAACAAAAAAAAAAAAAAAAAAAAAAACAATATTAAACGGATAAAACTACACGGCACACAAACTTTGAAGTTGTATTGTAAAAGTTCCGTTTAAAAGCCAATGTTACAATGAGTGACAATAACAGAACCTCATCTCTCAATCATTTTTCTGAGCTAAGAAAACCATAGACCAAACTGGTTGGTAAGGTAAACAGTCTGGTTGCAATGAAGGGGTCAGGGACTTAAAATAATGTTGCCTTTGTCACTATATTTTATTTAAACCAGTCCACGTCTCTATTATTTTCCAAAGCTGAGATAGAGTTCAGATATTGTGGTTGCTGGTGTAAACAGATTTGCTGCTAGGGAAAAGTCTGTGACGTAAAATAATGTTGTCTTTGTCACTATATTTTATTTAAACCAATCCACGTCTCTATTATTTTCCTAAAGCTGAGATGGAATTCAGAAAATATGGTTGCTAGGGGGAGCAGTTTGGTTGGAATGGAGGGGTCAGTGATGTAAAAAAAAATTCCTTTTGTCACTTTACGTTATTGAAACCAATCCACAGATCTTTCCTATTTACCAAAGCTGAGATAGAGTTCAGAAAATGTGGTTGCTAGTGTAAACAGTTGATCAACATAAACAAATCTGCATTTCTTTGATGTTTTTTGTGTAGCTATTTTCATTGCCTTTTCAAAGGTCATTGTAAGTCATTGGTAAATATTTAACCCACTCCAGAGTCTAGGGCTGGAATACTTTTGTGCTTTTTTTGTTCTTGCAAAGACGGATAACCCTCACTAGCGCAGTCTCAGTATGAGTTACAGTTTTCAAAATTGAAACCCCATATTAAGTCAATGAAAAATTTCCCAGCATTCTCAGCTATTTCCCAGAATGGCTTTTGCGGTACCAGTCTGAAATTATAGAGCAACCTGAGTCAGACCAGTTTGGATACCATGGTAATGTTTGGTAGTAGTGAGCTCTGACTAACAATACAATCTTCATTAAAAATCCCCTTAATATCACATGACCGGAGGAAATCAGAAAGAAATGATTTTAATTTTCAACGAACCTTCCCTTTAACAGAAAGTATCGATCCAATCAACAGAGTGTTCACAAAGTGTATTTACAGTTTAGTGAATTATCTGAACTGAGTAGCTATATACACATCTCCACTGTATGTAAACTATCGTACAAGCATCAGATCGTCATGGAAACCTTTCCAGGATGTATCCTCGAGGCCAAAACAAAACATCTGTGAACACCAAGACTCTAATATCCTCTCTCCTCTAATATCAGATGGCTACTCTTGATAATGAGTTAACGATTTACAATTGACGATGCTACAAATACAACACATGTCCTTCGCTGATCGTGTATGTGATGGTTACAGATCCGTCACATGCTTTGCAAGTAACTGAAATTAGAGTCTGATGCATCTTTTTGATGCGAATAAAAAGAGTAAAATGCGACCGTAGAGAAACAAAATCTGCATTCGTAAAATCAGTAGTGAAGGTAGAAACGCAACATAGGAAATCAAGTCATTTGAACAAAACTCTGACCGGTTTTCTGCAGTCGACCTTCCTCAACATCAGCAGGATTGATATATCCAAACTGAGATCTCCAGCCATTCTTTGCCTCTGTTGATCCTCATGGAGCTCAAAAGTGGATTTGTAAACATTGTTCATGTGTCCTTTAAAACAAGAGTCAGATTGGTTCTTTCTAAAAAGCATACTCCCTGCATTAAAACTGAAGCACTGAAGGTCAGAGGAGCTCTCTGTTGTTCTGCTACGCCCAGTTGAGGTTGAATCCCTTTGAAAGCATGACGGCTTCTAGATCTTTGTCCTCTTCTTTCTCCCTGAGTCTCTGTTCCTCCAGCAGCGCCACAAGAGAATCTCGCTGCTCCACCACCTCCAGCATCTCATTCAGTATCTGCTTCTCTTCTGCCAGCTCCTCCTCACTCTTCAGATGATCTGCACACAAGTTTTAGGCAGGAGTGAAAATCCAGCTGCATAGATTATTTTGAGAATTTCAGTACACAATCTGCAAATTCGCACGGTTTGCAAAACGTCACGGATTTCCCTGTACCTGCATTTTCCATGGGTGATGACTGTGTCTAAGGTCCTAAGTGTCTCTTTTTGTTCTTCAAAAGAGCTTGAAGTCTGCTTTAAAACCTTTATTTTTGAGAGACCTTACTGATGAACTATAACTACCTTGTGTCTTGTTGCTGTACTCAATCTTCCCATCACAAGCAACTCTTTGTATTAGTTAAACTAGCTCACCTGTTCCTCACACACAAGCATTAGACAAATCTGCTCCGAATGACCAAAGTAGTTGCATCCTTTCACTCAATTGTTTAGTTTGTTCAGAGTTTGGAAGCATCCACCAATAATTTATGACCCCTCTGTCATACACATAAGTTTGGATTCATCAGGAACTATTTGTTGTATATTCTGCCTGAGGAAGAGCAGAAGGGGGAGGCAAAAGCAGGACAAGAGATCACCAACAGAGCAGAAGGACAGTGATCCAGCTAAACCCAGCCATGTGTAACTGAAATAAAACTTCTGGAAATTTAACAACAACGGATGTCTTTATGCCACTAGTTCTTCCATTTTCATTAATTGTCTTATATTTACCCCGTTATGACCAATTACTTTTGGTTCTCTTAAAAACCTTATTGGATTTTCTCAACAATCCGAGTAACCGTAAACAATGCCAAAAAATTCAGCCCTCCACCTGGATTTTGCACCTCATGTGCAAACTCCCATTAAGCCACATGCACCACAATTCAGGAGAGTATGTACCCTCTATTGCCATACGCTCTCGTAGCTCCTGCTGCAGTCGACTTTGACGGTCCTCCAATTCCAGTTCCCGAGCGCTGCAGAGGAGGAAAAGGAGAACGATTATCAAAAAAGAAAATCACTTTTAGAAAGTGCAGCTTGCAGGAGGAACTTTTTCTTCTAATGTAATAGGGCGAGAATATCACCAGCTCCTCTCCATTGAAAACCTACAGTACTTAATTCCACTATTTTCTGCAGCACAATCTACAAAACTAAGGTGTTTGGCGTAAAAGATGGCTGTTATGAATGTCTACAAACTAAACTCGCTGGAGAAGCAACTTTAATTTGATGGGAGGGGTTGAGACCATTGACTGTAGTCTCAGGGACGTCACCCATTGGTTTCTGGCAAAGTGAAATCAAGCTAAAAGTGTGCATCACCAGCAATTCCCTTTGTGAAAGTGCGTCACTTCTAGGTAATTACGAGGCGAGACGTGGGCATGGAAACCACACGCTCGATGGTCTAAAACCACAACACAAAAAAGAAACAATCAAAAGTAAAATCTAAAAACACGAGGAGGAGCAAAGTTCTTGAGATTTGTTCCAAAGTTGGCCATTTTAACATGAGAGTGAATGAGAACCTGCTCAGTTTTGGAGCCAGTCTCTAGTGGCAGGTAGAGGAATTGCAGTTAAAGTCACTTCAAGAGGGAAAGCCGAAGATTGTCCCTCGGTTGGGACAAATTACAATTTGAGTAATTTTGAGCGGAGTTGATTTTTTGAAAAACTAATTGATTTAGAATGCCATTGATATTTTAACTTTAACGCTTGTTGTTGGCATAGATTAACAGAACAATTTGACTCAGATGAGACTTGATCTATGATAGTGTTAACATGAAAAAACACATGCATTCAAATATTTTAATACTGGAATCAGGGCTGCCGTTTATATGAAGCCTTTGAGATAAAGAGTTGAAACGTATATCACATTGGTACAGGAACAGATTTATTAACAGTTGTTTATGAGCCACTATTATTTTTATAAAAAGCTGTTGACCAAGGACAAAGCTCTGGGTTGAGTCACTCAGGCTGTTGGCGCTTAAGGCAAGTATGCTGCATGTTTTTATCGGTTTTATCTGAGAAAATGCGATAACTCAATGTAACTTTATTTAATAGTTGAACCGTTTAATTTATTTAACTCCATTTATCAATAAGAAAATAAGCTTTTTTGGCACAGGTCAATATAAATGGTGATCAACAGTACAATTCTCAAACTGTACCTCTTCCCAACAATCAATGCATGAGCATTTGTTTTCATAGCATTGCAATCAGAAAAGGTTGTTATAATGGAAGTCAATGGGACACAAATAATTCTTTTTTTGCTTCACAAAAACAAAGCATCCACCAATGCCAATGTTGTTACTAATGTTTGACGTCCAAGATAGTGATAAAAGGTAAAACCAAATCAAGGCCACAATCATCTTTCATTTTGAAAATAAGTCATTTTTCATTTTTACTGATCATGCAGGTGCTTGGGAATAAAAGGGTAAGATTCTGGATTAAAAAATATATATATAAAAAAACATAGTGGCTTTGATTAGAGCTGAGGTAGATAAAGAGATTTGTTGCCTGGAGATCGGATAGATTTTTATTTAGTTGCTGTTAAACAACACGAAAGGGTAATACATTTGTCCATTTGTGCAATTTTGAGTTGTTGAAAATTTCTAAAGCATTTTCACAAAATATGTGTAAAAATAAGATTTGTCACCAAAAATTGTTAAATTTGTTGAAACAAAAAAAGCCAAAATTAGACTCAAAATCACATTGAAAAGGCTGAAAACATCCCCAACACCACATCAGGGCTCAGGCATGAGATACTTCTTTAAAGAGTGGAATCGATCAGTAAATACAAGTCTACTTACAATATCATGAGCTCTGATTCGTAGCGCACCAAAGCATTCTTCTCTTGGACCAGTTTAAACCATTCCTGCATCAGCTTCGGATCATCCTTTTTCCCCATTCCTGCAAGAAGCACATTGGAGGAGCTTGAGGAACGAGCTGAGCAGACAATGACACACAGACCTGACACCGACACCCACACAGCCGATGCAATGACAGCCAAGCCAGGTCTGGGTACGAGTATGGAGGGAAGGTGGAGGAACATGATGAGCTAGAGCCTGAGGCTTCACAGAGGATGGCGTGGAGGAACGACTTCTGATTGGTCAGCATTTTAAGATTAATGCTGATCAGGCTGGACTTCTGAGGCATTTGGTCTTTTTCAAGGCAGGTGCTTTGTTTTCAGAAAGTAAATGTTCAGCAGATCCAGGTTCATGTGATGTTAAACAATACAAAAGTTGAAAAGAATGACTTTTAACTAGAATATTGTTCCTTTGTTGATCCAAAACTTCTTCTAATATTTGTTATTGCATAATGCACAGTAATTGCTTTCCGTTATGCAATTACCACAATATAATAATTACAAAGCATAAAGTGTTGATACAATATTAGCTCTAGTTAGTCTAAGAAATAATCCAGACACGTCTGTCCAAATTCACGTCAACAAAAGCAGAGTGCACAGCTTGACATGCCTGAGAACCGTTCGATTACACAGAACACAGACAATGTTTCTGCACTTCATTTGCATAAACATACACTTCTGCTACTCACTTTTTTTACACCGAAGAACAAGAGAGACAGGGTTTACGGGTTTGATAACACTATTTCTCATCATGTAAATGCAGATACTGATGAAGCTCGACATGAAATATTCTATCAACGCATCTCCCACCAGACACAGATGCATCTCAAATAATTTGAAAATTATAAAAACGTGAAACCCATTTATTACGCCGCTTTATTTTAGGTTATATTTTTTTCTTTTATATCTTATAGTACACATTTTAAGTCACCAATATGGTTGTTTTTGACTCCCTCCATTACCTGAGTGAGCCACAAAGACCACTACCATCGAAGCTCGTGGTTCATCTATGTATTTTTGTATAAAGATGAGTGTAAAGAGACAATGTTGTAAGGAAATGTGATCCATCAAAATAAAGTGTAAAGTAGTGTTAAAGTCAGTGTTAAGTGCAAATAAAGAAACTTTCCAGATTGATATTTCAGTTGAAAACCTGGCCTGTGTCATTTTTAAGGGCTTGGGATGTCTCTCTGATGCTATGTTTCAATCTCTGAAATAAATTACATAGAATCTTTAACTTTTACGTGACATTCTTATTATTTAAGCTGCACCTCTGTTTGTTTTGGTATGTGCACCACCAGGTACAGAAATCCCTTATAGAGAGATAATGTAGCAAATAAATAATTTATAACATAGCAAATAAATTATAACATAGCAAATAAATAAATTCATTCACAATAAATAAATACACAAGTAAATAGATAAATCCAATAACAATAAAAATGACAAATTATTTGAGGTGCACCTGTAGTTTTCTTAAACTTTATTTCCAAGCACAAGAACAAAAGCGCCTTATTGTTTGAGCTGTTTCTTAGGATTGTATATAAATAAATAAATACACATGTAGTTATGTAACCCAAAGTGGCTGATTGCTTCACATTGGCTCAATGAATACATAAATAAATAAACAATAAAAATAGCTAATTACGTAAAGTAACCTGCACTTTTGTAAAACTCCACCACTAAGCACTGGAAAAAAATGATCTGTGCTTCATTGGCTGACCTGATTTTAGCGTAGGTAATGAATAAATTAATAAATAAATCCAAACAAACCCACGAATAAAAAGATTCATCAAACAAGAAGAAAAAATGACTAATTATTTGAGGTGCACCGGTGGTTTTCAGAAACTTCAGCACAATCACGAGAGCAAAAGTGGTTGATTGCTTCACTTTGGGAGGATAAATAAATAAAAGCACAATTAAAAATGGTGTAATTACTCAAAACATTTTGCACATTAGTCTTAGCAGTTTAGAAAGTTAAACTTTTCAATAAAACAAGAATATAAAAAAAATATCAGAATATTTAGACACTTGACATGATGATTTCTCTTCACAATGCAAATGTGGAAAAGCCATATTGTCTACAATTCTACAAGAATCTTTTTTACAAACGTCCCTTTGAGGTGCTTTCACATAATGCAATACCAAAACCACAATTATCAGCCGTGAGCTTCAACCGGAGCCGTTCCAGGTTAAAACTATCCTGTACCTGCACCACAGTAACACATTCATGTGCTGTACAGCATGAAGTAAAAAGGCCTCAAGCCAAATGCGGAAGTCCATGATCAATACAGAATACAGTCTCCGGCTGTACATGGGAACAACTGCATCACTCAACCCATGCTAAAACAGTCCCAGAGGTGCTTCCTACACCCTACACAAAACACACACACATACAAATAAACACTTCAGAGATGCCAAGCGCTGAGATGAGCCTTCACGTGGCAAACCCAGATGCAGCATGAATTACTTAGCAGACAGAGACGACTCTTGTAACACAAAAGGGAAGAACACACACACACAGATAGAACGACTGTGTTCTAACGGTTGCTGATCTTGACTGTTTTGAAAATGCAGGGTTGAGGAAGATGCCCTCAGAGACACACAGAGGACGGGGAGGCTAACTTATCCAGTGGCACGCACTGTGATGGGCCTGCCTCACATTCAGAACCATGCTTTCCATTGAGGAACAGAGAAAGAGAACCACAGTTAGTATGAACAGCCACACACACACACACAGAGTGCCAAGAAAGCACCGTTAAACAGGAGTTACACACAGCTGAATACAAACCAACACACACAACACACTTCCCGTAACACCTGGTTTGTTTATGAATGCAGTCAGCTTTAAAACTTTAAAGTCAGAACACATTTCAATCATGCTGTTATTCAAACCTGCAGAGCATTTTCCCCCAAAATACAACAGCATCACACCAGGTCTCCTCTAACGTAACCTCCTCTAATTATTCCTGATAATGCAGAAAGATAAATATTTATTACGTTATCTCTCCGGCCCAACAGCTTTGAAAGGCCTGTTCCCGGAATACCACACTTTCCTAGAAGTTGTGCTTAGCAAACTTACATCTGACTCATTGAGAGATCAATTCCAGTCCTTCGACTGTGTTGCCAGTGGTTCTTGGGTCTTTAGAAACCCCTTTCACTAGTTTTCTTTCCAAAGGGTTAAAAATCCTTTGCTTCTCCACTGTGTTGGTCTCTTTAAGCGTCTTGATAATGCTTCTCACTGCAGCTCGACACCTGAAACTGCTTTGATAAATGTGTGAATCCTTCTCCATCCTTATAAGCTTCAACAATTCTCTCTCTCAAGTGCAAACTAATTTGTGTTTTTGCCCTGAGGACGGAGTATGTTACTTTATTAGTTGTTTTGCAAGATACTAAAACTCAGCATTAAGGTTAACTAGCTTCATAACGCAAATTAGGTTAACTTTGCAAATCTTTCAACAACAGTTGTTTGCTCTGAAGCTAATAATATTGACCTCAGCTGTGTTTATTCGATTTTTTTTTTAGTTATTGTATTTAAGAAATCAGATTTTGTCAAAGGAAAAAAGAAAATAATGTCAAAACATTCCATTGCTCTGTTAAACATCACTTGGACATTGTTTTAGGAAAAGGTGCTAATAATTTCATCTTAAACTATACATCACCCTGGTACAGTTGGGTATTACAGAGACTCTGACGCAATCTGCTGGGGGAAATGCACTTGACAAACACTGTAAGGGCGGACACTATGCTTTTTAGTTCAAGGGCAAAATCAACACTCCACAGGTCCAGTAAGTTTGTTGGAAACAGCTGGCCGGTGGCAATCATGTTGGGGTCTACATTACCTTCAGAGGAACAGCAGGGGCAGAGGAACAGGGCTCTTCGGCGAGGGGTCCTGACACAGGGCTCAACTTCAATAACACAGGGATGATTGAGCGATAGAGGTGAAAGTGAGAGGAGAGCAGAAAAGAAAGAGACGTAGAAGAGAAACAAGTGAGGAGTGAAATCTAAAACAGGAGAATTCTGGGAAGAAACTGAAAGCAGCACGGTGATGTAACAGAGGGAGGAAATGACACGGGGCTTGAACTTTCCTTCCATGCATGACTGAGGGCAAATACGAGATGATTCAAGAGCACATGTAAGGTCTGTAAAGGCTATATCAAAGAAATCTCACTCTCTAGACCTTCTTTCAATCCGAAAATGTAGATTCATGGACCTAGAGCTGAGTTCTTTTACCATCGCTAGGATGTTCCTTTTCTGTTGGAGGAAAATGTAGTTTCGGTCCTCCGAAGTGGAAATAAGCAATAGGTTTATTGAGTGTCAACCATGACAGACGAGGTAAAGGAAATTTACACATAAATGAATGTCAGAAGAATATGGATGGGAACAAATTGAATTGCAGTCTCTCTCAGAACATTCCTCTGCGCTGCTTGATGATAGGATGAGCCCAAGTGAATGAGACACTAGGTAGTTCAATAGTTTTTAGAATTGTATTTTATCGTCTATTACTAATCATAATTTGGCATTATTTTATCAATGGAAAGTGAAACTGTGGTTTGGGGGAATACACAGAAACACATCTAAGAAACTATGTTACTACACTACGTTGCATTTGATCATAAACATAAATACACCAACAAAAAATACGTTTCTCAACATGTGACTCAACATAAGCAGTTTCTATTTACCTTCATAAAACAACCTTAAAGTGCCTACATCATCATTGATTAAAAATGACCTTTAATGTAGTGAGTAAAATAGCTTTAAGATGGAGGATCATGTTTTGAGTTGCGTGAAAGTGCTATGTATCGAGTTGTAGTCTTTAAGGGGGGGGGGGGTATTATTTGTTTTTCAGGCATATAGTGTCGTTTTCTAACACACTCAAGTAACAATTTTACCTACAGTGCGATTGTAATCGCTGTATTTGTCATAAATAACCTCATAGAAATTTGACTTCTTGGCTGCGCGTAACGCCCTGATATTCACCTGTCTCTTTAAGAGCACCCTCCTTCTTTCCGACACGCCCCCTTCATTGCGTCATACTCCATGCGCGCTGCCACCGTTTGTTTTCATTTTCCGAGCTACATTTTCAAAGTAAATTCATTAAAATCATGTTTTTGCAAAATGGCAACGGAGGATATTGTACAAGCCTATGCACACGATCCTACATCGGACCCAGAAAGTGAGTTTTCGGTGGAACCGGAGCAAGTACAGAGACTTTTTCAAGACGTGTCTGCCTGGTAAATATCCTCTTGTAAATTTACACCATTTTGTGGCAGCATTTTACTAGGAAATTAAAAACATGCATCATAATGAAACTATGTTTTTCTATGAAATAATACATAAGCTTTTTAACCATTTTTGACGAAGCGCGTCATCCTTGGAAAGCGTAAAGAGAGGGCTCTCTCCTTGTAGAAGTCATTTTGTAATCCGGAGAACTATAGAGAAAAGCACTCTGAACGAGGAGCTTCATTGACACGTAGTGAGACCAGCTGTTGCTAACAGTAGCTCCCTCAGCCATAGGCGCGAGTCTTTGCTGGAGCTGGAGGGGGAGGAGCGGTGCAGCAGCAGACGGGGGACAGAGGCGGAGCTACGCAAAAGGGCCGGGGCTTCGCAAAAGAGAGCATTTTAGCACTCCACAATCTCTACTCTACAGGAGATTCAAGGAATTGTTTTTAATGAGGGACTGACATTATAACACAACATAAAGCTCAATAAAGTAGATTTTGCATAATTCCCCCGCTTTAATACTAAAGAGTCAACTTTGAGATGTCGAAACAAGTTCTTTTTCCAAACAAATCTTTAGCTCAAAAGTGTCTATGTCACCCAACACTATACCACTCCTACCCCCAATGTGTCATCCATCCATCTTTTAAAACAAAGCTAATGGTATCATGCAGTTTCCACATGGGCACCTACATACAATCAAGTAAATACGTAGTCATGCTTACAAAAAAGTGACAAACATTAATGTAACTGGATATTTAACAATGAGAGGAATCCTGCTCCAATCGCTTTTGATTTAAAGTGTCATCAGCCCCCGATCCCTCTTCCTCCTTGAACACAGGTTCCATTATACTCTCGGGACTTCTTCCCGAAGTTTTTTTTTATGCATAAGAGCATGCCATCCCTTCTGCTATGCTCTATTTGCCTTCGTATTTGTTGTTAGATGTTAGAACTTCCGAAATTCTCAGGTTGCATCGCCTAAAACAGGATTTTTGTATGAAAAAAAAACAACAAAAAAAACCAATTAAAACTCTGGTAAAATAAACCAGGATAATAAAGTGTTTTAGACCTTGAATTTGTTGCAAGCTATTGTTGGAGGAGACCACATTATTAAAACCAAAAAAATAAAAACCAAATAATTAACAAAATTATGATATAGGCTTTTTAAGCATCATGATAAAGGGACAGCATTTTGTACTCCCTAAGCATATGATCCAGCCTTAATACATAAATAAAGTGAATGCAGAGGATGCGAATGTAACAGGGAAACCACAACAGTGTGGAACTGCACTGCAACGAATCTCCTGAAACATATTTAAACAATGTTTTTTCATAAAAGAACTGCATACTTTTTCATGACAAATTACAAATCACATTCAAATGCAATGTTTCAATCCCATGTATGTTTCAAACAGAAATAGCCATAAAACCCCTGAATTTCACCCTGACATGGCCAAAAAGTGGACAATATTTTTGCTAAAATGCATAAGACCAAAGGTTGCATGCTGTTCTTCCACCATTTGGAGCATTCTTTCGTTTGAAAGAATGTGCTGTATCTCTTACTGTTATTTAGTAAAATATTTCTGAACACTCTAAAACAAACCTGCCTAACTGTTTTATTGTAAAGAAATGCATGCAGATCTCTAGATGTGAAGTATTATCTGGACAATATCTTTAAAAATGACGGTTCTAAACAAGTTTACTTATAGGTACACTCTTAAAATTACACTCAGGGATGCACAAGTCTCAAGACCCCAGGGCATTGAGTCACAATCAAAGAAAAACGATAGCTTTTAAATGCATCAATTGGTTCAGATGCGGTGTCAATCAAAAGGTCAGAGGCCATTTGGACATCAATATATCCATAATGTTTACATGTGAAGAGACACAATCTTTCAAAATGTGCAGAGGATCTGATAATTCCTTGGCTATTTTGAATTCCATGGATATTTATCGAAATACAAATGTGTCACAGACTAAATATTTCACAGAACTGGATGGTCGGGACTCATTATAATCTAATTATACCATTTTTTGTTGAATAATGCGAGTTATTAATATGGGGCACAAGATATTTTGGGACCGTCTTCAAGCGGTCAGCCATTGAATTGAAGTTTCAATCAGTATTTATAGCTAATGCCGACTAATTGTCATTGCTCTACATGACTGACCCTTCCTCAGATTATCAACATTTCACAAACAGATGGGATTAACATTTGCTAGCACTCAAAACTCATCATTTCACCCCATTGGCTTTTCTTCTGCAGGTAACAAATATGAGGCCAATTATGTCCAAAAAAAAAAACAAAAAAACAAGCATTGCATTGTTCTGCTGATTTGCATGAAGAGGCCAACAGCCCAACTACAAACACACGGTGATGAAAAGGATTATAATTGGTAACCAAAATGAGGACAACTCTATTGTTTTAGAAATGTTGCCCAAGTTTAAAAGCCAAGAAGCATCTTAGCTTTCAGAACACTGGGTGTAATTATGCAAAGGGTTTTTGAGCTTGGCTTAAAGGAAACCCACCAACTGCTTGCAGATCTGTCACCGAATACATTATACTGAGGAATAAACAACTCACTTTTTGGACTTTACTCTAAATGTGTTTATTCCACTATTTATACATTTAAATCAAACATGGATTTCGAGAGGCACAGTGGTCTTCACCGCTGTCTCTCAAAGAAGAGGTTCCTATTTCTTGACACTGCTCAAATTGGTGGTTTCTTTCAGCAATTCCACAATAAAAATGACGAGTCAACCAGTTTACAAGAAAACAGCACACTGTTTCTCAAAGTTGTCAATGAGTCACAGTAGCATATAGGCAGGTTTTCCCCCCAAAATTTTACTGTTGCGTTGAAAAAAAGATTCAAAGATTGCCTCAATGTCCACAAAACAGAGCTCCACGCTATCTCCTGTCTATGAGGGATTTTTAAATGGCTTGTCTGTAGCTTCACCGTACAATCAACACCAAAAGACAATCCAATCACTCAAACAAAGATGGCACAAGATGGCATTATTTATTTTTAGGAATGATGCACTTGACAGTCACTTCTGATGTCATTATATCATGCTATGGCCACTATTAGCCATTCAATCAACCCCATTCATTTGGTTCAACAAGTCCATACTTGACCCATTTACAGTCCTTAGTAGGTGCAATAGGTCATCGTCATCCAATTGTAATGTAAATAATGACATATTCAAATAAAGCATGTTTGGTACTCAATTACATTATTCATAAACCCTTAAGGCCTCTACGCACTGAACCGAATTTTCGGTTTGAAGTTTCGTGTGACAATGAGACTTGATCGAAACCCATAGCCCAAGGTTCCGCCGACAGGACATCAATATATCTGACACAACGAGTGGTGCCAATGAAAAAGTTTTGCACTGACATATCGGATTGGTTTTTCCCAACAAGAAAGCTGGCTAGGATGTAAAGAGGCACTTGGTGGCCCACATTTTCATAGCGACTTTATAAAGGAAACAGGAAATAAACAGTGCGACACAAATCCTCGCTTTGCTCCAATTTTTTTTGTGATCAACCACCAACATTATAAACCTCTCGACATACATGATTTTTTATGTGTTTAATTTCGCCTCTCCTATTTCCCTGTGTGGTGTAGAGTGCATCTGCTCTACAGCAAACGCCATCTTCAGGCAGGGAGCGTCATTGCATCAATGCTTCCTCAACCCATACATAGAGCACTCTACTGAGACGGCATCCAAAGATTCATGCAAATCTCAATTTGGA
This sequence comes from Danionella cerebrum, assembly GCA_007224835.1. Classification (NCBI taxonomy): domain Eukaryota; kingdom Metazoa; phylum Chordata; class Actinopteri; order Cypriniformes; family Danionidae; genus Danionella; species Danionella cerebrum. The sequence continues at coordinate 104,309 of SRMA01027430.1, read as the reverse complement.
TCAGTGTGTAGAGGCCTTTAGTCTGAATTCAACTGTAATTCCAATAATATTTTGTTTATTATGATGGGACAACAGTTTCAATAAATTCAACTTACTGCACGAACAAGAAGTGAAAATAAGTGAAGCAGAAGACTGCTGCACCGTATGAATGGTTTCAAGTTGTTATCAAACCATTCAGAATGGTATGACGACATCAAAATAGGTGCCGAACAATGAGGTAGTTCTGGGACTGGGGCTTAGTCAGTAGGTATGAGAGGTAGACAGTTAAGCAATGGTTCTTAACTAAGCTATAAGAGAGGAGCAAGCAGGCTACATCTGAGTGATTGGTTTAGAGAAAAATGATGTGCTACCAAATGACAATGGCAGGACCATTCTCAAGCAAGCATTTTGGCATAAAATGTGTTAATAAATGATAAAGATGTAGATAATTTCAATATAAGGCTTACTCAGGAATAAGCAAATATTACTGGTCCTAAATCAACAATACAATAAGAAAAATGACTGTGGTATAAAATCATTATTGTTATATTTAGTTGTTAACACACACAACACAGTTACAATTGAAATACTCAAATTACAACAAAAAAAAGATTAGATATGTCAGGGGCAACTATGAGAGTATTAACACAGAATGAGGGAAGACAGGCTCTAGTAAGTACAGGGGGAAAGGGAGGGCATCAAATGTTAGTTCATTTCAAGCAACAGATCTGAAATACATACCACCCAGATGCAAATCCAGGATCTCACTGTAATTAGACTCTCCCCAATAGTCTACAATAAGCATATTAGAAAGATGTTACAGCAAACACAGGCACAGCCAGGAGCTTCAGCTCATGCATATGTTGCACACGAACACACACGCGCATACACTAATATACATCAAATACACCCATTGTAACATATTACTTGTGTGTATACGCATATGGTTAATAGCACTTATAATGCATGTCCAGTAGTCAAAAATGGGTACATAGATTTGTTGCACTGTTGTGTCCATCAAGACGCAGGAAAGATTGATGTTATTCAAGGTATTTACATTCATTATGCTGGTGCTGATTTGTCATCGCTAATCTATCATTTTTAATAGTAATGTGGCCTCTTATCCTATTCAGTTGAATAAAGTGTCTCTTTAAAGGGCCATGAACCCAAACGTACTGTGAAACAAACAGCTTTAGTCACTTAACCCCATCCATGTCCTCCTTGATTACTTAGAACAAAAAAACAAATGCTTAAAACCACCACCAACACACTGGCATCTGTTTAAAAAAAGGAGGCTATAAGGATTGCTAGAAAATACATGCCAGATTGTGCAAGAACCTTTTGACGACATCTTTAAGTTACAGTCTAACCACAATATGATGAAACAGTAGACAAAAACAATTTCTCATTATGTGTAAGTTTGTGACAGTATGTATGCATATTCAAATATAAAATGTTTTCTTTTTTTTACCCCTTGTCTCTTCTTTAGCCAAAATGAACATCAGAGACAGTGTTTCCTTCATCGATCGATCAGAGCAATTTTTGAGCTTATCTGTGCATTTATCAATCCTGTTAACAAAGTTTCTAAATACAAAGTCGTTCAATGTTTAACATCTTCTTAGAACCATCCACCATTTTTACTCATCCTCACCAGACACACCCACCACAAGAATATGCAAATCTTGGGAGCAGTTCTTGAGGTTCCAGATTTGCACTCAGAGCTGCTGCACAGATTAACTGAGTTGTCTTTTAACGCAGTTAAAAAAAAATAATCATCTTTATAATTTTACCTTTATGAACAGTGCATTTAAAAATGTATTCAGTTCTTGACCCAGTACATTGGCTAAAGTGGTTCTGAATAAGACTATTTCATATTAAGCTGGCATTTTCATGACCCTTTAAATGTGACTGTACAATATAGATCCAAAATAAAATCTCCAGTTGTGTCCACGGTCATTTTAAGTGGACCAGGCCCAATGAGGTGGTACACAAATCTATGTTTGGCATGATTGGATAGACGCTTCATGCAATTTAGACACACAAGGAGACCAAGAGAGGCGATGCTCGCATGAGGATGGAACAAACGCAGAAATTACTACAACAACTAGGTTTCAACATGGATACCTGAGCGTCTCTTACGCTGTTTTGGACTAACACTAGAAGATTTATATAACCCTTAGAGAGAATAGAGCATAAAAGACATTAAGAATCATTTGAATTGTGGTATGAAGGGGTACAAGGGAAGGTGAGAGTAGAAGCAATATGAACAAAACACATTTTGTTCTAATGATGCACTCTGTTAGGAAATGCCATGGGGTTTCCTTTTATAAAAGTTAGTGCTAGAGCTACTTTATTACAATCGTCTGTGCACAGGTTGAAATAACTGGTTAAATCAAGTAGCATTATGCACAATGAATAACGGATGTTTTTAATACACCCTTTGTAATTTTAAGCAGAAAACTCTGACACATCAATATTCATTGAGAATGTGTAATGTTACATCTATAATACAACAAACTCAGAAAGTATTCATAATGCTGCAGCAGTTTTAGATTTTGGAAACTTTTCAAATATATTTTTCCAAATTAAATACAAGCTGCTTAATTCCCAGGCTTCTCAATGCTTTTTATACATGATGCCATGATTGTAGCACACCCTTTTTTTTATCAAGCTCCATTAACTGGGATTTAACAAGCATTTTCTAATTTCTCCAGAGCCGGGGTTATAGGTTGCACTGAAGCTGAATAGGTTTTGATCAGCTTCATTCATCTTTCCCTGAATACTGCCACCACCGCCATGCTTGACTATAGGGTTGGTATTGTCCAGGTGATGAGCAGTGAATTTAAAAACACAACCACTCGGTGAAAAAAAACAAAGGTGAACCATGGCTAAGCTGTACCCAGTAGAATCATGCCTTTGGCAAAAATGGCCAAAGAATTTTTATCCATTTGCTAAAAAGTGGCTTCCCTCTCCCCATTATGTCATACAGGTCTGAAAGGTTGAGAGCTGGTGATGGTATTACTGGAAGGTTCACGCATCTTTCTGACAGAAAAAGCGAGGGGTGTGGCCCTCCTCCTCTTACAACTCAGTGTAAATGAGCAGCTAATTTGTTCCTTTATGGATGATAGAGACCACCGTGGTCATATGGACCCTCAAAACAGCAGTTGTTTTTCTGAACTCATCCTTAGATTTGTGCCTTGTCGCATTTCTGTCTCTGAGGTCTTCATAGCTTTCCTGTTCTTCGTGCTGGCCTTGTGCTCTCATATTTTCTGTGAGCTGTGGATTGTCTGTCAGGTGTGTGGCTTTCCAAATCTAGAGTGATCGACTGAATTTACCATGAGCATGTTCCAATTAAATTGATGATTGGTGAAACAGGATCAACACAAGATCAATTTAAACCTTTTAATTTGTACAAAATGGTTAAACTCTCAGAAATATATTTTTCCTTTTAATGTATTCAGGGAAGATTTAAAACAGATATATATGGAAAACATGCAGAGCGTTGAATACTTTCTGGATGCACTGCCCCTGCAACTGATACCCTAGTGAAAATCCCAGCATGACCAGCTCAAGTCGTGTTAACGACAAGCTTAAACCAGCTAGCCTGTTCCCAAACAGCTTGATCTGGTCATGACTAAGTTTCCAAATGGGTTCTTTTTTGTACTTGTATACTAAATTAAAAAGTGACTTATCTTATTTTCTGTGACTGTGAAAAAGACACTGGTAGTAAAGATTTCTATTTTAGGAGAGCTGAAGGACACTTTAGCATCTCTTAAAAGCTCATATATTTTGCCTGTTGGAATAGTCTTAGTCAACTCAGAGAGAACTTAGACGATAAGCAAAGATTAAATTCTTTTTTTCTACAAAATGAACTATATGCACACACTCTTCCACTTTCAACAAACGTCAGCTCACTCACTTCTGGCAATAAGTGTTCAGTGCAACTGGCATTTTTAACCCAATCTCTTCAGAATCACTGCCTTTGACATTAAATTATCAACAACATGCAATGAATTGTATTTTTAAAACTTTTTAAAACCACAAATTAAAGATCCATATCAGACTTACATTTATCTAACAAACTGCCATCAATAAACTATACAATCTATAAAATATAAATCACTGTTGAAAATACTGCATAATGGACAAAAAAATGTACAAAATGTTTACATTTCCTCCACAAACATATAAAGATTAAAAAAGTACCAGAGTCTGAGATAAAGGAGCAGAACAAATTTTGTTTCCTGAAATATTGTTAGTTATTAACACATGAACAGAATGTCAGATTAAAAAAAAAAACAAATGTTTCTGAAGGATCAGCAAATGCATAATTTCTGGTCGTTTGTAAACATATATAAACATGTGACATTTACAAGACTATATTGTGAATCAATAACTGTAAAAAAATTTCTCTAAAACTAGCAGTTTATTGTGATTTATAATAACTTATTCAGACCAATATATGCACTTACTGTGCATGAAAACATAAAACAATTGTTTTTAAATCCTTTCTAAATGTCCAAAATGACTATTTGTGGTTCCTTTGGCAGCCATCTTTATTAAATGTGCCGGCTCGCACATTTCTGCACACTCAAGAACACACAGATTTCGTAAACACACACCGAAGTCTGTTTGAAAATTAAGACCTGTGGAAAATTCTTTCAAACCTAGAACGGCAAATTTAATTTAATGTAAGACTTTCTAAGGCCTACATTTTTTTTTTTTACTTTTTAAGACCTTTTAATATTTTTTTGTCAACAATAATGCAATGTTGAACAAAGCAGCAAATGTTTTACACATGCGTTGAAATTCCGTTTTAAAGAGCGATCAGGCATAAAAAAGTCTATCCATCCATAAGTGTATAACGTCACTCTAAGCATGTTGAAAATCTGACCAATGTTCCTCTCGCTCTCTTCTCTCCCAATCCCAGAGCCCCAGATATGGAATATGAGCAGTAAAATTTAAATAACAGATTCTTGGGGCAATTGGCGTTTCCTCATTGTCTACGCCAGCTACAATCTCTGTATGGGGCTGATTGTAAAATGATCAAGAGAGCCATTTTCATCTAATGGATGGCAATGTGTGGAACCTTCATGCTAAGACCTTATACAAGAACTGACACAATGCTCTGGTGTTGTGCTGCCGCTTGTCTAATAATTAAATGTTTTCCTGTAACTCATGTAGTTCTCACTGGGCAAACAATCCCTGAGAAGTTGTAGCAAGTGAGCTGGCTGAGATTTTAGCGAAAGTGTGATCCGTGTGCATATATTCCTCATTTTAAACCCACAGGCAATGACTATAGAAAAAAAGTAAGATCCAAACTCTAACTAAAGTATAAGTAAACCCATTTTATTCTATAAAGTTATGCAGTGCATCATCTAAAGAAACTTTCATTTCAAATTCAGATCAGACTGAAGTACCTGCTTCCCCTCGCAGCGCCTTCTCCACAGCGACACCTCGTTCCTCTAGCTGCCTCTGTTTCTCCTCCACCTGTTCCAGTTGCCTCTGAATGATCTGAGGGATCAAACAGCAGCTTCCGGTTACTTGACAATCGACTCTGCTTCAATTAAACTTTTCTGACAGACTCAAGTAAAACAGCCGCCGGCGGGTGATTCACCTGGGCTCTATGGAGTCTCTTGAGCTCTTCCTGCTTGGCTTGCCTTCGTGCAGCTTTCTGTACCCTTCTGGTTAGCTTGGCATTTAGTTCCTCCTCAGTGTATGTCTTCTGCAAGATAAAGTCAAACTAAACTCCAGCGCTCCATGCTCAAATCACTTACAAATGGATCCTTGTCACTTGTCCTTGATGTCTAAAGCAGGGATTTATGAGGCAGGAGACACTAGGATACAGCCTGTTTAGGCTAAGCAACTACCGTACTTTAGCTATTATGTTAACCAGTCTTCAATTGAGTACTCCAAATTATCAGCAGAAACTGCAAAGCTACTCATGTACTGTTACTTAAAATTTAGACATAAAAATGATAAACGTGTAAAGTGAGGGAAAAAAGTATGAAACCACATTCTGATTTTTAATTTTCAATTTTTAAAATTCAGAAAATAATTTGCATTTATACAGGAGAAATAAGAATTTGACCCACTGCTAATCAGCAGGATTTTTGGCTCCCCTTATGAAAGGAGTACAACAAATAGCTGATGATTAGGGGTTTAACGATATGATACATAAATCGATATGATTGTTTACAATACTAAACAAGATATTTAAAAAGAATGTGAAATGAAATGCTTTACATAATAATTATATTACCAATTATTCACTCTATTTCATTGTTTCAATGGGCCTACGATTCACATTAATGTGTAATATCATCCGCCCTCTAGGGGGCAGTGGTAATATTGTTGATACTCAGAGTATGGAACATTAGTGAGAGAGCGTGCACATGTACATAGTTCTTCGCACATTGTTCCTTTTATTTCAAAGCAAAAAGTAAAAAAACTGATTGTAGCTCCAAACACAATATATACCACACAGTAATAACTATTGTAGCATCTTGAATCACAAAATATGGCAGCAAAATTAATTCTTACGTCCCTAATTATTATTTTTACTGTATACTTTGCATTGCTTGTACATAAACTATTAAGACCAAGGCCAAAGAGCGGAACAAGGATGTGAGGCATGAGATTGTAGACTTCCACAAGGCTGAAATGGCTTACAAGACCATTTTCATAGGGTTTGGTGAGAAACTACCAGCAGAGGATCAGATTATTCAACACAAAACATGTGTAATCTGCCTTGGGCTCGATTAATGATCATTAAAACAGGTAGGAAAAAGACTACAACTACACGAAAAGACCTTGCGATTGACCAACGATTGTTGCGATTGTTATCAACCATCTGATTTGCGACTTAAATCCTGCTATGTAATCTTCCTGCTTAAGAGAGCATATGCACATGAGCTTGAAGGAGGAGGAATGCCCCATTGGAGCCCAAATGGTGAAAAGTTTTAGAGGTGCATTTTTTTTTTCGGACGGCTGCACAGCATCAAAACGGATGATGAATGGGTCATGTTCCATCACTTAATGGGTCAAGACATTGAAATTTTGTTATAGAGAGGTATTACAGCATAAGAATAACCCAAAACATGTACCAGAGCAACATACGAAGAGCCTTAAGAAGCATAAAAAGGTCCTGGTTGGAGCTAGGCAGTCTACAGATTGTAATTCAATAGGAATTTTGGGGAGAAATCTGAAAGTTCCAGTTGCAATATGTAAACCTGGAAAGCTTTTGATGACTTGGAGAGGATCTGGAACAAAATCCTTCCTTTGAAACCAACAGGAAACATTTCAAAAACATTTTCTGGATTTTTATTGTTGCTCTGAAGAATCTCCCATTAAATGTAGGACGGACCCTCTCTTCATCTATGCACAAATGTTCAGAATGGAAAAGGAGTTGAATACTTGTTTCCCTCAATAAATATATGTATTTTAAGTAAATTACTGACACTTTCATCAGATATTTGAACTGAATGCAAAAATAAAGTGTTATGGTAAAGTTGAGTAAAAGCAAGTTGCATTGAAATGAATGAGCTGCACAGTTTAGAAAAGAGCTAGAAAGACATTTGAAAGTCACATGATACAGTCAAATCCTCCAGTGGAAAGGAGCGCTTCAGCCTTCACCATGCTGCAGATGATGGTTAGTAGTTTATTAAAAGAAAAAAATAAATAAACAATGTGGACCAACAATACCAGGAATGGGTTAGGCACAATGGAGTGATACAGCATGCGTAAACTGGGAAGACCGGTGGAAATGAATGAGCACACTACCTTTGCGGCATATGATCTCTTGAACGCCAATGCATGAGGTACATAAACAGACTTAAAAAAAGAACAAAATAAATAGGCAAAAACAAAACAAACACAATCAAAAATGGTGTGATTAGATGAGTTAATGCACATTTAAATCAGATAAAGGTTCTACGACACAAACACAAGATTAAACGTTTATGGACGATTCAATCTACTTTTCAGAACAAATCTATTTTCAAGATCCAAACTAAACACTTGTTTCTCAAAAACATCATGCATCAACACAAACCGTAGAACAAAAATATAAAGGATGAACAAAACCCATTATAGGAAAAATTCTAAACCCATAATAGGAAACATTTATACATTATTTCAATTTGACTTTTCAAACCAGTAATTCTTTAAATTTATAAACCTGTGACTTTTTTTTGTATAATCATGAACAATAACTGAAGCTCTGATTTTTAAAGAACATTTAGAAAAAGTTAGCCAGACTTTTAACATATTTGTAGCCAAACACCAATATAGATAGTTTTTTTTTTACCTATAAAAAGATTAAATAACTTAATAGTAGATCAGCTTTGGCAAAAAAAAAAACTGTGTATATACAAACACCCTTTATAACTAGTTTGTGTTGATTTCTGATTTTTAAATGATTTTAAACACTTTTCTTCATCAAGTTTGCATGAAGTTTATCAGAAATGCTCAAAATATATACATACTGGTCCTACGAGTACACATCAGAATTTGTCTATATAGACTACGCTTGTCAAAAGTCATTCCTGGAAGGCTGTGTCCCTTTTAAAGTGTGTTTTAATCGTAAAACAACAATATATTTAGAAACTGTACTTGTTAGTGACCCCTTTGACATCAACAATGTCGTTTTGCGGTACAAAAAGACGTAAAATATCTTTTTCGCTCATAGGTCGATTTTCCCAGTCGACTGAAACTCGTCTGACCAATCAGAATGCAGCTTGTTGCTAGGCAACTCAAACATTATGGCAAAACAATGAACAGAGGAACAATTACTGTATTTTTCGCCATATAAGACACACTTTTTCTTTCCCAAAATTGAGGGGGAAAAGTTGGTGCGTCTTATACGGCGAATGCAGAGCGCCATGGAGCGGAGGGCGGTCACGGCCTTAGGAGAGGCGTAAGAGAGCCCGCGGCTTCGGCCTAGCTCCGGAGCCGTCGGCTATGGCAAGCCCTTTTAACATTTAAACATCTGCCCTAACTATCTGCAAATGCATTTAAAGATAGGAATATATTTAAAACTATATATATTTGTATATAATGGTGGATTTAATTCGCATATGAAATAGTTGCCTTTTTGTATCGTTAATTTGTATTGTTCTCGATGTGTAAAGGCTAGCCTGGTAGGAGTATTGAAAAACTACAGCCCTCCAGGACACAGGACAAATCTACTAGACATTCACACAACTAATGAAGATTCCAGCTTCTAACAAATGAAACACTCTGTAATATTTGTTTACTACACAGTGTTACATTAGTGTTCTGTCTACAACAGTGCTACGGAGGATGGTCTCACTAATATACCTCTTCCTCTTTTCCTTTCCCCTGCTCCACATCTTTCATTTTCACCCTTGTTTCCTTGACTCTTCTTCCCTTCTCTTTCTCTTTTAACCTTCCCACAGACTTTTCAGTAACTCTTTCTTTTTCCTTTGCCCTATCCTTGTCTTTGGATCTCTCCTCTTTCACCGTCTCTTTTTTCAAATCTGACACCAAGTCAAACAGGTCCACATGGCGCTAAGAGTGAAAAACTTATTAAAATGTGAGAAAGCTTTAAAAAAAAATCTTGAGAAAAGGTAAATACTGAAAATTGTAATATACACTTACATCACCCTTGGATTTCTGCGAGGATCTTTCCAAAACGTCATCACAAGAGAGATCAGAGTCCTCAGAAAAGCTTAGATTTCTCCTCAGATGCAAATCTATAGAAGAATAGTTCAGAAATGTGAAAATTGGATCTACAAAAAAATCAAACACCCTTTGATAGTACAGTGAATCGCTGTTTATTATTTAAATGTAGATTGAATGGTTCTTACTATTCAGAGATTTTTTATGGGAACCAGAGTAACCTCAAATTGCGATATTGAGAAAATATCAAATTGTGATTCAATTTTCAATTCGCTTTTACATGAGCTAATATGTAAAGTGCGATTTGGAATAAACATGACATGGCATTACTTTTGGAATGTTCAACTACATTGGTAAATTATATAGATTTAAGTACAATAGGGAATTGAATGCATTTTTCCACACGGCATTAAAAGGGACCATATCTTAAGCGAGGTAGTGTGAAATTTCGCTCGTTGCACAGACCTAGTACTTGAAGCATTTTTTTTTTTTACCAGCTATGCATTGCTTGGTGCAAAAATCACATCATTGGTAACTATCTGGTAAAGAGGCTCTAGATACCGAATTCCCCTGTTTGAAAAAGCTCCTTTTCAGAATGAACACTCAGACAAAACACTTGGAAATCAGGCTGAGAATTCACTTGTCGGTTAAAGTACAAAATTTGTTTTAATTTCAAGCCATGGAATTAAAAATAAAAGACTTGCAGACAAGACACTACAGGAAAAGGTTGATTTACAGATTGATTTAAACAAATCATTATTGTCTTTTTGTCCCCACAATCGTTGTTTGTCGCCAGTCATAATAAAAAAAAAAACACGAAAATCGTTTATAGTATCTTGGAGCATATTTGGTGGAATGTTTAGGGTTTTATAAACTGTACAAATGTGGCATTAACTTATAAAATTTCTTCAGTATTTGTGGGTTCTTTGGGAATGTAACAAATAGTAGAGGGTTTTATTTATAGTGGCTGCAAGTTAAACAAAAAATAAATCGATAACTGAAGAAGATAAACCTGGTAAAAGTTGACAACATTAACGTCGGACAGTTGAAATGAACATTTCACATCACCTGAAGACTTATCGAGAGGTCGACCTTTCTTCTTCCCTCCTGAATCTCCAGTTGTGGAACTTGATGGTGTGCTTGGACATGATTTGTCATCCTTTTTCTTCTTGTCCTTCTTGTAGCCGGAGAACACTACCTTCCAAAGGGACTTGTGCTTCGGTGGCGTTTCATCTGTGCTGGAGAGCCTTTCATTTTTGGCTTTCTTTTCCTTTTTGTTCTTGCGTGGCGAAAACAGTGAGCTGCGTTTTTTGCTTTTACCACCCGTGGAGCTCTCAGAAGATGTGACCGAGCTGTCCAAGTTCTTACTGACGGGTGTTGTGAAGAAGCGCTCAGGGATTGAGTCTGTCTGCTTTTTGGACTCTTTCCTTGCAGAATCTCTAGGGGTGCTCGGATGCTTTTTGCTTTTCCCTGTCGTTTCTGGAATATTCCAGGCTACTTTTGCAACAACGTCCTTGGAAGCTTCTGACTCTTTCATCTTAGAAAGTTGCTTGGCCATGGCATCTTTCAGGGCTTGGCTTTTCACAGACTTTTCCCGTTCTCTTATTCGTTCTTCAGCAACCTCCTTGGCTTCTGGAGAAAACTGCTGAAGACCTTTCCGAGACCCTCCTGGAATGTTGGGCCTACCATTTTCCATTGCTAAAGCCAAATGGAGAGGGGGTTTATCATGATTCCGAATCACCTTGCTGGTTGGTGGTGTGTAAAACTTCTCAAGACCACTTGCATCTGGTGTTTGATCGTCATACGTGTCTTCAACATCGTCTGCAAATGGTATCTCATCTACACACTCCACAAATGACTTTCTGACTTCTTCACGGCGTGGTTTATTGGGCTCTTTTACCCTCATGACTACAGGTGGATTAGTTCTAGGGGCTGGTTCTGGAGCAGTCAATGGCTTTGGTTTAGGGGGACTAACTGGGTCCTTAGGTTTAGGGGTAGTTTCATCAGATTTGGGTTCCTCTGTTGATTCTAAAAGATGCTCCCAGGACACATGAGGCCTTTTATTTTTAAGAGGTGCTGGTTCCTCATTGGGTGGAGGTGGTGGTGGACTGGATGGAGGTGTTAGCATGGTGGAGTCAGAGTTGTTGTAGCTGTCGCTTGCAGCAGTCTGACTGGTCGTCACACTCCCATTAAGACCCAACCCTGAACTGCTGCTCATGTCCTTCTTGTCTGAACCAGTACTTTTGGGTTCAACTGGAGAAATAACCTGACCCTCCAAAGTAATATTGATCCTGCGTATGATCGAGCGGCCTGTAAATGCAGGTTTTTGTTCTTCAGACAAGTCTTCGGGTGTGTGAGACCTGGGGGATGATGCTGATTCAGGCACCGAAGAGTTCTCAATGCTCTCCAATGGCGTTCTGCTTCGATCCAGAGGAGTTAGACCTAGACTCTTTCTAATCTCTGCACTCTTTTGCCAGAACTCTTCAATGAGGTCTGTTTTCTTAACAGGAGATGCTTCCAAATCTTTAAATTTTTCATTTGTATTTTTTTCTGAAGCAGGTTTAGCCAAAGGAGTGGAAGTGACTGCTGGTACTGGTTGAGTTCTTACTGGAGAGCTGGTCAAAAGGGGTGAAGGTGGCTCATTGAAGGACTGTGATTGGGCACATATTGGAGACAGTGGGTTACCAGTTGGAGAACATGCACAAGGCTGGGGCTGAACAGGAGATTTGGGAGATATTTTCTCTGGTTGTGGAATTGGTTGGGAAGAGATAATTGGAGCTACAGGAGAATGGGAGCTTTTATTGTCTGGACTGTGTGACTGTATGGGTATTTTATGTTTGCTTTCAGGTAAATAGGGCTCAGGGAAGAAACGTGCACCAGGAGATTTCACTAGAACTACGGGAGAAACTTCTTTTACCTGCAACAAAGCACAATCGTAAATATAGTTATGCATATCTCAAAATACACTAGTGATTCCAAGACATTTTGGACCCGCAACCATTACCTCCCCAAAACGTAAACCAGGCTTTGGAATGGGAGACAGCACAACATCCACAATCAGTTCTCTAGGGCTTGAAGATGATTTCTCTGAAAATATCAAATAGGAAGATGGCAACTGTTCTCAAACACAACAAAAATATTTGGTATATATGTGACCAGATTTTAAATGACCAGTTAATGAAACAGTGACTCTCTCTTGTACCATTATCCACTGGAACCTTCAGTACTCCGTCAGTGCACCGTGAACGAGCTTCAGCCTCTGCATCTGAGGGAATGTCCTCTGTGACAAAAAAAGCATTAGAATATTAATTCATTCATTCATTTTCCAACCCGTATATTCCCTTTTGGGGTTACAGGGGTCTGCTGGCACCTTTTTCCAGCGCACATTGAGCGAGGGACGGGGGTACACCCTCGACAGGTCGCCAGTCCATCACAGGTGTAAGGATAATTCCTAAGGCCAGATAATGCAGGCAACCCCAAAAACAAACTTGAGATCTAGAAGCCAAAACGTGACGGATACACGGTACTCCCCAGGGACCTCGTGACCGATCGCTAGTCCAGATTACAATGCTTTATGGTCCACATGTGACTATTAAACTAGATTCGACCCCAAAAACCTAGCCCGTGCTAGGCACAAGAGGTCAAAGGACAACTGTTTATTATCTCCCTCCTAACACGTCTTAATGAACTCACAACGAATCCATTAAGTTCCCCAAACAGCCCCACCAGACATCCTGTCTGACCATGTGTGGGGATCTCACCCTGCTGAACACCCACAGTCTCAAAGAACTCATGTTCATTTAAACGAACAACTAATGAACAATGAATTAAACAATACAAAACGACCCAAAACCACTTGGCTTCATATAAACAGATAAACATTGTCTTTGTTATAATTGTATAATTGTTATAATTATAATTGTATAATTGTATAGAGTTGTATGAGATGAATCATGTAGGAACCGCTTAAATGTAACCTCTTCACATCAAGCAACAGGAATATTCATAGTCATGTATGGATGTGTGTGTGAATGATGGTTTTCCCACTTTGTTCTGATGAAGTTTTGCTTTTAATTAGTTATTTAATGCGATAGAATAACTACAGAATTATTTAACTATTCAAGCTTCTCTTTGTTCCATGTTAGCGGGATTTTAGTTTGTCTTAAACTGTTGTTGATTGGACAGAACCTCCCTCAAGGAGGAACTTTCAGGAACTGCCATCTGATTGGATAGGACCGCCTCAAGGAGGAACTTTCAGAAAGACACACGATTGGTCTGAAACGCCCTTTAAAACTTGCGTCCCAGAATTCAAACTTCAGTAAGAAATGCAAAAGAAAAGGCAGAAAGAAGAACAACGACTTCCAAACTGCCTCCAACAAAGACAATGGAGCCAGTGCTACCTTCGCCCAAGCCGTTCTTAGGCGCGGAAGAAGTTTCACGTAGTTTCTCAAAGTTCTAAAGACTTTCAACCAGAGCGACACTTTTACTCGTTTTTCATTCCTTTCCGTTAAAGTTCAATGTTGTAAGCGACCGACTTTCTTCATCAAACGATTTCTTCACAAACGACATATGAAGCAAGACACGGGACATCGAATCACTTTCAGCACAAGTAACATTCTTCCAGAACCGGTTACTTTACTGGTGCAATGTTCTAGTCTAATTAGCTTTATTAATAACTCAATGCAACTCAGAACCCAACCTCTCAGTAAGAATGCGTGTGTGCGTGTGTGTGCTAGCTACTTGTTAGAATAGTATTTGTCTGTCTTAGATATTTACTTTTATAATAAAAGAGAAGTATCTCGTAATGTTTGCAAGTTGTTGCATTATTCTGTAGATCTTTTGCTACTGTGCTCTTAGGATTGATTTTACTGTATTTATAGTACAGTTGGTGGAGATTATTAACATTCAAACTGTCTAAATTATCTAAAACCTTTAGATAATTCCATTTGAGTTGTAAAACTTTAGTAAATTAGTTGCCATTCTCAAAATAATATAAAATGCTACAAACCTTGATCTAGTTCAGTACCAGGCTCAAACTCAGGGCTGCTTGCTTCTGCTTCAGGGTCATCGTCCTCTTCACATGGCTCTGTGGTTGTACAAGAGAAGTGAATCACCTTAAAGTTAATAGACTATATTCATGCAGAATATTATGTTCGTAAATTGTGGAAAAGCCTAATATTTATCTAAATTGCTCTTTTAGATATTTGTTGTCTACTAAGAACACACACACACGCGACAATGTTTCCATGCAGCCAAGAAATATATTTAGATTTCATAAAAACACCTTAATTGATTAGGATAGTTTACACTTTTTCAATGTCTTAATAACATAATTGTTGATTATCAATGTGTAATCAGATCTGCGATTAGATTACATTTATTTTGATTCATGTAAAAAGGGTGCATGTAAACATAACCAATTAAGGTACATTAAAAAAAAACATCTTGCATGCAAATATCCATTTAAACACATTCAAATGGATTGATACATTCAGCTTCGGTTAGATTAGGAAGTTTGGGATGGGGTGAGTAAAACCTGAAAAAACAAAAAGAGCCAACATAACAAAAGTAAAAATGGTAGATTTGGAGACCCCTTCCACATACCAGTACTCTGGTCAGCCTTTTCTGAATGACTAATAGCTTACATTTTAGACAAATGACTCATATCCTGCAAAAATGCCAAACGATCAACCCTTCTTAATGTCTGCAAGCCACCTCAGAACCAAAGTTTTGGTTCTTATTTGGATTTGACCTCTTCAGGCACCAAAAGCTTTGACATTTCACTGTAAACTCTCGTATCATTGGACACAATGTATAGCCCTACCCACTTAAAAAAAAGTTAGTTTTTTCACAAATTCCATTATGCTTTCCAAAGCAAAAACATCAGATGCATGCACTATTCAATCTGCTGATTTACATAAAGAATTATAATAGTTTTTACACCAGACTGTGACCCTAGCATGCAGAAGTGTCAAACTACATTTGCATGTGATGACTCAACATGCAATCAGTGTTCAGTAGTAATCGCCGTGGTGTTAATCCTTTAAAGGTATCGCCATGCATTTCCATGTCTGTGCGTTAGAACTAGTTTAGGCAGCTGAAAGTATTTCCTCTCTACCTCCAGACACCGAGTCCAACCAGGCCCTGACAGCCTCATGCCGTATGGATTTGTGGGAGGGGGCTACAATTAAATCAATGGAAAAATCAGAAAAGTGACTTAAAATGGGCATTCACATAGATGCTTTCATTCATGAACAAATCAAGAAAACGAAAGAAAAGAAAACATTATCTCACTATATCCAGACTTTTTTTTTTATACAGAGAGACAATGAAACATAGCAGAGAACATAACACAAACAGGGAAAGGTCAACATGTCACAACAATCACATGAAATAAAGAACAAACTCAGTTAAAAGAAGATAAATGATTCCTGAAAGCACAAAGTAAAATTGTGTGGGAGGACAAAAATAGCACATAAAACTTTCACATGCACATCCTGCATGTTTTACTCCTGCCAACATTAATCTCAATTACATTCACGTTCAAATAGTTTTTTTTTTATATATAAAAATATATTAAACAACTCTTGAAAAGCTTCGTAATAAAAAAAGTCAATCCAGAGTAACACATTTGGAAAAATTCTATATGGGTGAAAAGTTTTTGATCCCTTTAGAGAACATCATTACTTGCAAAATGGTTAAATCTGACCTTGCAACAACACAAGGAACAGATTTCTTTTACCAATAAGATGACATTATTATTTGAACAAAGGTTTGAAACTGTTGTGGAAATCTGAAATAACCTCTAGAGACTGAGAATGAGAAAACGGCAAAGTGGTTTATTGAGCTCTATTAGTAAAGCAATGTTTTTGCTCATTCTTTCCCTTCAGTGGTCTGAGGTGAAAAAGACCAACCCCAGTGCTTGCTAGTAAAACACATGATTTCTGATCACATGACTCACCCTTTCTTCAGTTGTAAAGTATATTGTGGTCTTAAAACTCCTTGAATAACACAAAAAGGTTGGTTGTTGTTCCTGCTAATAATGCATACAAAGCTAAAGTTGAATAAAGCAACATTACACAAGTTTTTCCTTCTCAAAATATATGGCTTTGAAGCAGCAGGATTTTCTTTGGGCACATTCTACAAGAACCTGATTAAGATTCCCTGTACGGATGTTTTTGTCCTTTGTTGTGTTGATTTTTAATGCATTTCATGCATTTTTCTGTAATTAGACAGACAGACAGACACATTGGCTTGATAGTGATATTTGAGGGCATAACTTAGCTTTCAATTTGACACCAATAAAAAACAAAAATCTGTTTCAGAGAACCTGCCCTCCAAGAAATTGTAGCCAGAA
Source organism: Danionella cerebrum (assembly GCA_007224835.1). Classification (NCBI taxonomy): domain Eukaryota; kingdom Metazoa; phylum Chordata; class Actinopteri; order Cypriniformes; family Danionidae; genus Danionella; species Danionella cerebrum. The sequence goes on along the minus strand of SRMA01027430.1, from coordinate 87,331 downwards.
ACCTTGCTGAATCACAGGGGGTCAAATACTTCCATCACTCATAAGTGCCAAGCAGTTTCTAACTTTTTCAAATGTATCTTTCTGGATTTTAGTCTGCTGAAATAAGCCCATAATTACAATAATGGAGTGATAATTTCTTTGCTTGTGGAAAAATGCTCAAATTCAGCTTAGAGTCAAATGCTTTTTCTTTGCAGCTCCATTTCAACCCTTTACTCCAAATTAAGAATTTCCAAGACAAAGCCAAAACAAACTGGTACAAATATTTCATGGAAATTTGTCCATGCATCAAGGCAATTGTAAATGTGAGCAAATAGACAAGAAAATACTTTTTGAATTATAAATTATTTTAAAATGAAAGCATGTAGATATGATATATTCCTCTCAAACATAACCAAGCTTCATCCACAATCGTTGAAATGATGTAAAACGTTTCTAGAATTATTGTTCAATAGTTACTACTGACCAACATTTTTCTTTAGTATATTTTTACATAGACAAATATAAACATTTATTAAAATGTTTTGTGTAGTAGCTAGCATAGTATCATTAGCTGTGTCCCAATTTGTTTGCTCAACCCAAGAATTAGGAAAAAGGTTAGTTGGAGGCATGAAACTGGGCTTTACTGCACTAAAATGCTTAGATTAGACCTGTAAAACATTAAGTACATGAGATGCATGTTAAAGCAGGTGTAAAAATGATATTTCACCCTGACAAGCCTCTGTTCTATACCTCCACACAGTGTTACCTGTGGTGGAGGTGGGCTGTGTGAGCTGGGTGTTGAGAGACAGCTGAGAGCCAGTGGGTGAGAGCGATGGGCCCACCAGCCCCTCTTCAGCTTGTTTGGATGTCCAGTGTTTGTCCATATGGGTACCTAGAGGATCGGCTGGATGAACAGCTTGATGGATCTGCAGGTTCCTAGCTGCATTACGATTGGCCATTAGGGTGAAGTGAAGATTACAAGGAATTTCATTAGGAACAGATAATCCATCGTTTCAAAAAGGGAATCCATGGTTTGTATGGGAAATGACAAACATTACAGACAAAAAAAGAGAGAGGAGAGCATTATAATTGGGAACTAACTAAGGTGTTCAACAGTTGAAGACAAAATGATTAACCACCCTTTGAATATTTTTTCAAATATTTCCCAAGTGATTTTTAACAGAGTACGGGAATATTTTTACATTATTTCTTTTTACATTGTCTTTTGGTCAAGAACTGCAGCCAGAAGCATTATTAAGAAGTTAAAGAGACCAAGAGTGAAGAACAAGGAAGCTAAAGATTTCAAAAGCTAGTGAGAAACAAACTCCAAGGCACTAGGGAATTACTGGAATTTAAAGGTGTTTTCACACCTGACTTGTTTACTTGTTAACTAAATACGAAGGGAACAAGTTGCACTAGAACGACTTGTTCCCTTCGAACGAACTAGAGATGGGTTTCCCTTTTATTGGTTCATTTGGATAGGTGAGAAAGCAACAAACAAAAAACTGTGCCAAAAGTGGAGTAAAAAAGAAGAGTGGAGGATCAAAGAGGAGGTCTTGGTACGGATCCCAAAGAACTCTAGAGTGGTTAGTATGAACTAATCTGTAATCCGAGCATCATTTGCAACATGCATTATACTCGATGACACAAATGATAAATTAAGGGACACCAAGGGTCAAAATTAAGCAAAGATGTCTGTTCAATTTGGGCATATTTTCTGGCATTCAGTCCTCTGTTGTTTCATTCTCTTTCAATCAAAAAGCAGGTGAGGAAACATGTATGATCAATGGGTGGCCTGTATGATGTCATAATTTCCAATGAGCAAAGTTAGTGTACTTGGCAGGTTTGCAAAAGGCGCACCCTAAAGTCCAGAATTTGTTCCAGTAGACGAAGGGTCACTAAAACAGTGCCCATGGGAACCTGGTTACTCGGACGACTCCGACGGCGGCACAATGTGGAGAGACATTTCACAACGTGTCAAGCTTTAAGTGACTAGTGAAAATGGAACATTGTGATTTTCTAGGACTGTAATCATTTTAAATGTCTTTGACCATTATTTTTCTTTCAATCTGAAAAACACTGAGACAAAATATAGAAGTATATTAATATTTATATGTTTCCTACCTGTTAAATCATAGTTGATATACATTGTGAGAAAAAAAATGAACATGATCAGTGTCTTGGCAGAGATGAATATAAGAATTAATAATGATATTTAGTTAAATTTCAGAAGAGTGTATGAAACCCTTCGCATTAATCAGTGCCCAGGAAATAGCTCTCGGTTTCGTAAAGGCTGGTGACCCCTGCAGTAGACCAACAAATCTGGAGGAGCTTGACAGATTGGCTCATGAAAAATAGAATCCTAAGAATCCTCAGAAGACATGCTTGTGAACTCCAGAACGACCAAACACTATTGACATAATGGGGCAAGTCTTTTCATCAGTTATTTCTTCATTGTCTTTCTTTTAATCACATGGGAAATAACAAAGGTGTGGAGGGGGGGGGGGGGTAATTCAGTCTAATCAACTGTTTTTGCTTTAAAACAGAATCATGCAAAGCCTTACCATAACCAACAACTCAATGGGTGTTTTTTTCACACTTTTGGTTTGGTGTAGATTTTATGGGGAATGATTCATTCATTGAAAAAGATTCAGCAAATACTTAATGCACAACTGAAACGGGCGTAACAAGCAAACTGTGTTAGTGAAACACATTTCTAGCAATGATTATTACAATAGATCAGTGTGCGCAAAAGCCAAGCACACCCGCAGGCATCACTACCTTTAAAATTACCCATATCCTCTTCATTCCTGAGACTTTCCAACCAAAGACCTGACTGAAGCTCGCTCTCCCAGGGGAAATACTCTCCCGCTGGCATCCCATACATTACCCCAGCACATATACACACAAAGACAGAGTGATGGAAAGATGAATGACAAAAAACAGGATGAGGAAAAAAGATTTTTACAAAGAACAGAATGACACACAGTCTATCTAATAACACTGAGAGACAGGATGGGTGCAGAAGATAACTTGGTCAGCTAAAGTGCTCATAATCTTGAGCATCTGCAGACCCATTGTTTGATATAAAACAACTGAACAATTTGTACGAGATGCCAATAAAATAAAACTAAATGAGAACATAGTATAAATAAGTTTGGAATGCCCTGATTCATCTATTCATAAGAGATAAAACAAACAGAATTATACATCAAGGATTCAAGCTTGGAGTCAAAACAGTAAAGAAAAAAAATCACAAACATGAAATATGATATGAAGGAAACGGAAGATATAAGACTGCAGAACACACACATAACAGTCTAGGGAAAGACTACGGAGACAGACTAATTCAAAGATCAAAAACGATGCGCTCTGTCCAAGACGCAAACACCAATTCGCCTTTCCTTATTCTCTAGAGACACTTTGATCTTTTTTCCAAAGCACAATCTCTGATGCAGTGCTCACCTTCACTCGATTCACCTTCTTCCTCTTCTTCATCATCTTCCTCTTCTTCATCATCTTCCATTTCTCCATCTCCATCATTGTCTTCCTCAGCACCAGGGTCACTTGCACCCTTTAGTTTAGCATGGAGCTCCACAGCCTCCTTCCAGGGCACGCCACCCAAATCAGACGGGCCGGCTGTTTCTTCTTCAGCCTCCTCTTCCTCGTCTTCCTCCTCCATATCAGACTCTGAACTGCTGCAAGAACCAATGTTTAAATCAGATAATAAACAGGTGTTCAGTAAACTAAATCTATAACTTTGTTTTCTTTAAAAGAAATTGTTACCAAAGTATCAAAATTCACCTTTTTCTTCAGTGATTCAAACCAACCGTTTTAGTCTTACAGATGTTTAGATATCTTAATGTGTGTGAAATAATGCATTACTTACAACATGCAATTATCCCTCAGAGGTCACTGCGTGTACCAATCACAGGGGCTGTTCTGAATTAAGTAGGATTGACGAAACCCAGCTATTGTTTAATATTAACTTCAAATATATTGTGTATGTTTGTGTTTTAAACTAACATTGTGAGATTTATAGCAAGGTAAGGTAATTCACATTAAAATGTTACAAAATGTACAAACTGAGTATTACTGGGGAATTCAGTTTTGTTTTATCCCAAATCAGAGCCATCTAGTGATGAAAAGAAGGGAAGTTTAAGACCTGTGATATGGCTTGTGTTTCTCAAAGTTTCAAAGCACAGCAAAATGAAAACAATTGCTTGGAACAGTGTATACGTTTTAGGAGAGGTTTGCCTGTTTTTTTTTTTCATACAACTTACAGATTGTTTTGACGACGTCTTTGCTTTTTGGAGAGATTTATATTTTGTTTACACTTTTGATTTTTATTATAAAACACAAAAACTGTTCTCAATTTTTGCAGTGAAATAAAATGAACAAATTTACTAATAGGAATTGTGTTCTTGTACAATTTTAGGATTGTTGTGGAATTATTGTGTAATGTAATTAAAAATTTATGTATTTGTATTACAAAGAAGCATATATGCAAAAATACAGATTCAAGTTAATTTACCTAACAAAAGAATAATAAAGAACGAGTGTTAAGGATTAAAACATACAAAATAAACCATTCCCAAGCCCTATAGATAGATGAGATACCTGGATCCCTCCTCAATGCCAGCACCTTTATCCAGCACACTGCTGAGATTGTGCTCTGCCAGGGTCTCCTCTGGCACTTCCTCCAGCTCCTCCTCTCTCATCATCGAGAGCCGGTAATTCTCCAGCTCAATCCTTTCGGGAGTTCCTTTCAGACGCTTGGCGACACTGGGCTCTGTGACCCCATTCTCCTCGACTTCTGTGAATGATGAGAAAACAGGAAACATCTTTTTAATGCAATCTTTGTCAGCTAGAGAGCGAAATGTTTTTTTTTTGTTATTTTTTTGCTGAGAGCAATAGACAAATTAACGTTTTTTATTTGTATCCTAAATGACTCAATTCTCCATCCAAAACACACCATTATTGTTCATTAAAGAAAAGTAAAATCAACCACAGTCAAGTCAGAATTCTTAACCTTTTATTAAAACAAGCAATATTTGATCTTTATGATTGCAGATATAGTATGATGTCTAATACTTATTACATTCTATATAACAAATACAAGTTATCGATACCTTGCCTTTTTCCCTTCCTATACAGCAATTGAGTAAATCACTGTTTTTGTATCTACAGTGAATTAACAGTTATGAACATGTATATGTAAGAGGAAGATTTTTTTTTTATTTCCTTTAGCAAATCCAAATAAAGACAGAATATGTTCAGAAGGTAATGCATTATGTCTGTGCCAGAGGAAGTGATTAAGATAAATGATGCCATTATCTGCAGAAAAAGTAGTTATTTGTTAAAGGGACACTCCACTTTGTGCCAGCAATGACCAGTTCCTTGATCATTAGGCCAGAATCATTTCCACTGAAATTACAATATAGCTCTAAAAGAGACGCTTTAAATGTGAAAAAAGGCATTAATATGGAGACTGAACTTTTTTTTAACTGATTCAATAATCTAAAGTGCTACCGCCAGATGCAGAAAAAATGGTTAAACACTAGTTCATATCTTGGGAAAATGCAAAAAGGGCCTTTGTAAAATCAAAAAAGTGGAGTGTTCCAGTAAACAATGACCAATTTACTTTATCTAGTACAATAATAAACTATTTTGTAGTGAAATGCAGTGAAAATGGTGTAAAGTTTTGATCATATGTTTCTAAGATCCTAATAAGATACTATTGGTTAAATGCTAAAAGAAAATTATAGATTAAAAAAAAACTTTCAACATACAGTAAGGAAAACGTGTTTGACTCCTTGCCAATTATAAATGTTTGCCCAATAATGATCAGTCCATACAGGTAATTAATAATTTTAATTACAGTTTATTTCAACTGTGAGAAAATAAAAGGACTTCAAAATATCAGAAAAAACATGAAAAACAAATCAATCTCTCTTGCTCTGGTGTTTTAAACAAGATCATACTTATTGGCTTCTAGTGACTATACTGGAAGATCTTGTGGCTGATCTCAAGGCAGCTGGGACTATATTCACCATGAAAACAATTGATAACACACTACACCATGAAGCACTGAGTTCATGAAGTGTATTTGGTGAGAAAACTACAGATGCAGGCCCATCTTAAGAGTCAATATTTCTGAGGAAAACAGGGCTGTGATCAGCTGAGGGCAAAATCTTAGTGGTTTGTGATCAGCTGAATTCAGGGATGGGTATTCCAGCTAGCCACAATCCCACAGAAAATCAGTGGAGTGAGCTAAAGGTTTGAGTTGGGTAGAACTGAGTTGAAAAATCTGAAGAGTAGGACTACAAACTACAAATACATCAGAGCACTAAGATTGCTGACGAGGGAAAACCGACAAGCATCAAGTCACATTATGTGAACAATTGGGGATAAATCAGTCCATAACATTTTGAAATATAGTTTTATTTTTTTTTGTTAACCAGTCTCTCGCAGTTGAAACAAACATATCTTTAAACAAAGGGACCATGTGTACGGCAAAACCAGAATAGGTGAAAGTCTTGTTTATCTCACTGCAAATCAGTCAATATCTAAAAAAACTGTCTACAACTAGATTAGAGTTTTAATAACTATTTGGCTGTGCATTTTTTTTATGATAAACACTAGTACTCGACATATTCGAGTTTTAACAAGCTTTTGACAGTTAAGAAAAGATTTCCTACTTTTACTAAATATATTGTAAATAAAATAACATGCTCATTTCCTTAAATTCTATTATAGTTATACACATTAGTAACTTATAAATTGACTATTATATCCCTAATTAGCTTTAGTTTAGTAATCATCATCAGAGAAATGATGTTGCTATGTGCAGTGATGTTAGTATGCAGAGGAGTATAAGGAGATGGTAAACACTGGGGAAAGAGATGCAAGAACTGATGAGTGTTTAGTCCAATCACAGAGAAGGATGCAGTCTCTAGCTCACAACAAGCTGTGCTGATAGGAGAGGGGAAAGGTAAAGTTTACAGAGTCTACAAATCACAAGCAGTGTTACAAAAAGTACACAAAAAGGGAATTCTAGTCACAAAGTCACAGATCTACACAGTGGAAAGACAGAAAGGATAGTAACACAAACAAGGCAATAAATTAGGAATATCACACACATGCAAAATTGGTTCCATTCTAATATAGACTGCCTATTTAATTTACATTATCTTTAAAAGAGCTAACAGTGCAAAGAGATCCTGTGTATGTATATGTGTATAAATGTATATAATATTCCGGAAAAACTTTGCCCATTGAATATTGGTTTGCTTAGTTGATACCTGCTTCAGTTGAAAATGGCTTCCTTTATGCTAAAAGGTTTTAACAATATAGCATTTTACAATTAAATTTGCACTTTAAAAAGTGTTCATCTCAAATTTCTCGATTTTAAAAAAACAGAAATGTTGTGTTACGTGTTATGTGGTAAAATTGTAATAAATAAAGTCTTGTAATAAATAAAGTGTAATGTAGTTGGTACAACATTAAGCAAACATAGAAATTAGACTCAGCCGTCAACATTCAAATCTTTTGCATTCGATGACTTTTTTTAAGTTTCCTCAAATATTAATTCATTTTTTAACAATTATGTTGCATCCTAGAAACATCATGCAGAAACATCACCCGTCACTGTTGCAGAATCACAAATCAGTATCAGTCTCTGCATAGATTTGGTTGGAAAGGAGTCGTGCTACAGAATATCGAGCAGAAAGTGTAGGGTAAAGCAGGACAGAAGATAAACGCAGTAGACGAATAGGAAAGGAGAATCTAAGGGATTTTGTGCCCCCTGGTGTTGTATCCAAGACATAGCCCGTCTCAGCGAGCGAATGGAGCCACCGACTTCACGAGAGAGGCACAGGACGGGGGCTAGACAGGAAAGGTGGGTACCTGAGGGCCTGAGCTCCGCAGGGGTCTGAGAATCTAAGGCTTGGCCAGGGGCGTCCACTGTGTTGGGGTTTGTGGCCAACACCTGGGGCTCCTACGAACACAAAACAATTCAATTATTTATTTATTTTTAACACAAAAAAGTTCTAAAATAGTAAGCCGAGCATGGGAATACATGACAGAGAGATGAATCTTTTCAGAACTCTGGAAGAAAAGGAGTCAGTACCTTGGGGCTTGTGGGAGCAGCAGCGGGCGCAGGCCGTTTTCTCTGAGCCTGACCGGAAAGTCGATAGCAGTAATGCGGTTTACAGTAGAACTTCCCTAAGAAACAAACACAAAATATTCAGTGTGCTCAGAAGCAGTTTCTGAGTCTCTTCACATGGTTAAGAAAGCAATCATTTATCGTTCAGGCTTTGATTTCCCTTTTCTAAGCTTAAACGCTGTATTGGTCACAATTACGCCTTACAAGAGCAAAATGAAGAGTTTATTACGAGAAAATTACCCTGGTAATTAAAAATTGATTGGTGTATGTCAAAGAACCACCATTGGTTCCAGAGCACATAATTCAGATCTTTCATTCTGTGACGTTACGAGGACAATGGGTTTCAAATTGGGTGAAAAAAATCTGCATTCTCTGTTTGGACGTTTTTCGTGACTGAACACCCTCTCACTAAATGAACACTTTCTTCAGAGAACCTGTTCCTAACATACTATAACTATTTTATCATTATTAGGGCTTGAGCACCTAGAACCCTATTGAAATTGCTTAGAGTATTATCATTTTGAGGCATTTATAGGGGTCTAAAGGTGCTCAAAAAACAAAAAAACAAAAATCACTGAATTTCACACACGTCAAACCTGGTGAAAATTTCCATCTGATCAGGGTTCAAAAAGTGTGGCAAAATGGCTACCACCTGACACGTCTTAGCTTACAGTGCTCAAACTGTTTGAAGTATGCAAACGAAACCGGGCACATGTGTGAAGTGTACCCAGACTTAAATGTAAATAATATGTCTTGTGTTTCCAAAATTTATAGGACAACGGTCATTTTGCAAAAACCTTTAAAAATGGCCACTTTTGTTTGCGCCAAACTTTATCGAACTCCTCCAAAAGATTTCATGCAATCACTATGAAACTCTGGCAGTCTCATCTAAAGGGCCCTACAAAAATAAATATACTTTTTTTTTTTACTTCGTTGAATGGTTTGTGCTAGGTGGTCTGCTGAATTTCGATGTTTTGCCTTGAAGCAGGAAGTTGTTATAACTTGGCTATGCAGTGTCAGATTGGGATCAAACTTGCCTTATGTGCTATATAGATGTGATAGGTGCTATATATACACATTTATATAACAAACTGTGGTGTCAGTTATAGGGCCACATAAAATATCCAATTTTCTGCTGTTTCATTAAATTCAAGGTGTAACGGTGCCTCTGAGGTGCTAAAGCCCTTTGATGGCTGCTATCATTTTAAACCTTTTGGATGCACTTTCAATACATCTGGGCCACTCTAGATTAACACTGCATAACTTTCAAAACACAATATTTATCTTAAAAACACCATTTTTGAACCAACTCATGTTCTCAATCTTTGCTTAACGCGCTGTTTGCTGCCAGTGTTGCACCCACTGGTATGCTTCTGCCATGCCCCTTCTGAACCTCTCCTGGTGGTCTGAACTCAACCAAACATCTGTGTCTTTTTAAAGGCTGTATTAATGCGATCATGTGGATTTATTTAAAAGCAAGAGGCTCCATGATGTATTAGTCCCTTATATGATTGACCCAAGGTCTGACATGGATATGAAATCCACTGTTGAAGACCACAAAGGCTCTTTCAGTACGTTTCTATTTGGTAATTATACAGACATTGTAAACTTTGTATAATAATTTAGATGGAAAAAAATGCTGCTTTTGACTCTAAATCTCCATGCAGGAAAGTTGAAACGGAGTCAGTGTTCAAAACCAGCTCATGTCTAAAACCTCTCTCAAATTCTTGTTTGTTTACAAATCTGTCCGCTGTGAAGTGGAGCTTGCAAATAAATGCAAGTTTTAGAAGTTCACAAAGTACAAGTTCACAAGAATCTACCCACATTTGTCACTTTTTTTTTTTTTGTAAAATCCACATTTTTATCCTCCGGACAACCAAACACATACTAAAACTCAAACTCTCGGGTTCAGTATTGTTCCAAAACTCTCATAAAATCTGTCAATATTACAATCCTCAGACAGCTATATGTTCGCTCTACATGGAAATGAGAAGCATTATCTGACTGGTCAGTATGTAATCAATGATGCTGTTAATCTCCTCAAACCTTTTCAATTCCCCCAAAATGAACATGAATAGGGTCGAAACTGCAGAATTTAAATGTGGAATTTAAGACATTTTAAGATCATTAGAAATCAAATGTAAGATCAGAACATTAAAACCATATATGCACAATCATTAAAATTGTGGCAAAATAAAACTATTGCAATTGAAAACTTGTATTTGCACCGTATCCTTCAAATACATTGTTAGCAACTGGCCTCAGTCAGGCCCTATATAAATTTTTAAACCAAATATTGCTGAACCTGCATTTGCCCATAGCTGAGTTGGACAAGGGAGCACCATTTAAACATAGTAGAAAGCTCTAAAATAAATTAAACGGTTTTTATTGTAGTCCTTTAACTATAATAACATTGATGTGATGCTCCAATATCAGAATATTAGCCGTTAAGGTTTATAAAAAATGTATTGTTGAACTTAGTATATTTTAAGACCTCAGACACAATGTTGTAACAATTAACAAGATAATTACAGCTTTATCAAACGGTGGATATTAGTGGAATATTGGAGTAAAAACAATTGCGTACTAATCTGAAAAGATCTAGCAAAGTGCCTCTGGGTTCTTACCATCTTCAACATCGAAGGCATATGAGGACAGCCGGAGGGTGGTGCCACAGTAGTCACACTTGAAACAGCTGCGGTGGAAAAACTTTCCTTCAGCGCTCAAACGCTCCATCACATAGACGCGCCTCCGACAGAAGAAACACACATCACTGCCACCGATGTTCTGAGGAAACTCCTTACGCAAGGAACCCTGCAGAGAAAGAATGAAAAATGAGGTTTGCTCAGGCCTTTATTTCAGACAGAAGCGTCAAAGTGCCAGAAACAGCATCCTCATGACCTCATTTGCTCTGAGGAGTAGCTGATCCATCTTAAGAGGAAAGTTTAGTGTATGGTAGATAAATATTGTGATACCCAAAAAATAGAAAAAATAGTAATCAAAAGGATTTAAAAAGAAAAACAATGTATAGATCATAAGAAGAGCATACAGATGAGAATATTCTGGAGTAAAGCTAATCTTAGCTTTGTGTTATAGCCATTCATCTCGTCCAGTTATTAGAATTTCAACCAAAACAAGATTCAACCCCAAAACTACAGGAAAGTCGTGTTCAAGGAGTCTCAGACGTACTCCGGCAACTCGTTGCTTACCAAATCCGTTTTTTCATGAAAAGGCCTGGGGTCCTCCTTATTCTGTAGCTGATTGGCAAGTTGCTCAGCCAATGAGCTCACACCCCCTGTGTACATCTTAACATAGCGCTACAGGTGGTGAATAGAACAAAAGTTGTTCATGTCAATGGTAAAATGCGGAGAAACCAGTTGAAAGATCACAGAGATGATCTTGAAAACACAGAACAAACACAAACATAAAATGGTGAGAAATAAGACATTGAAAACCCTGTAGATTTCATGATTTCCTAATGATACACTCTCAGGGTCAGAAGCCATTAATTAACAAATAAAATCTACAGAAAATAAATCAAGCTATCTAAAAGTATAAACAAGTGTAAAAGCAATCTCTACCAACATCTTATAAAGATTAAAAAAAGTAAAAGATAAGTGTTGACATTTTGTTTCCTGAAATTACTAGTTAAATCTTTGTTTAATAACGACTTGTTTCTTCAACTTGACTTTCAAATTTAAAACACAAAACTGGATGTTCTACACACTTTTAGGGGCTCTTTAAATAAAGCAATTCAGATTTTTTTTTACATAAATGCATTAAATACATTGCCTTTTAGAAAATTTAGAAAATATTAATTTTATTTATATTTATATACATCTTGTTCCATGTTAACTTTTAACATAGGTAACTAACAACAAGCCATATTGGGAGCCTTTTGTAACCAACAAAAAAAAATGGAAATTATGAATTAATCAAGGTAATCAAACCAACTCTAACTAGAAAGCAACAACCAGTGCATGTAAGAGAGTTACTGTGGCTTTAAAAAAAAAAGAACAGTTGACATTACAGAAAATGCAAAACAATGTCACATGCACACTGCAAATCTAATAATTAGAGGCGTGCAATGTCATTGAAATTATGTGCATTTTGAAAATGGTGAAGTCTTAGATGGTTTAGTTTTAAATCCTTTAAACGCATCATTAAACCATACAACACTTCAAAACAAACAACAATATCTAAGTTTCTCCAAAAATGAATCCATATCCAGATTTGTTTCAAGAAACCTGAGCGTTCAAGCCACAAGCAGTTTCCACACATGTTAAAATCTCTGGCAACATGTACAATATTTTGTGCTTCACACTGATCTGGTTAAATACAGTTCACTGGTATAAAGAGAAGCCTCACTCTTCATCCATGACCGTGTGTTACTGAAACACATGCAGGCATACACTTTCACACAAAAGATGCAATGTTGCTACCTGCCGGAAAGAGCCAGAGGAACGCCGAGGTCGATTAGAACTCAGTTCAGAAGCTCTGCACCATTGTTCAGTCAATATCCGTGAGGATTTTTTCTTACACTTTAAACGATGAGAAACAAAACGATGGAATGGTTTAAGGAACACAAAAATAGAAAGTGTAAGGCAGATATCGAGTGACCCGTACGCATAATTTGCACTTTGTATTTCACCCATCTAAGTACGAACAAACGCACTGTGAACACACAGCAGAAGCAGAGGGGAGCCATGACTGTGACGCCAAGAAAGAACGTGGGGAAACTGGTACCTGGCTTAAGCGTATCTTAGTTGAAACTATGTTAGGTGGCTGATGGGGACCTTCAACTCTCTTGGGGACATAACCAGTGACTTTTTGATCACCAACCTAGCCAAATCAATCTATCCCAGTCCCCATAAGGCCAAAACATTTAAACAGCAGGAATTGGTCAAAAAGTTGTAGTTTCACAAAAGTGAACGTGCAACTACGCATATAAACTCACCGGCCACTTTATTAGGTACACCTGTCTAACTGCTCGAAACTGCAAATTTCTAATCAGCCAATCACATGGCAGCAAGTAGACATTGAGGATTGAGGCCCTTCTGAAGGCAAATGGGGGTGCAACCTGGTACTAGCAAGGTGTACCTAATAAAGTGGCCAATGAATGTTCAATTAAAGACAAAAGTACATTGCCATTTTTCCCAAAATATTTCCAAGTGATTTTTAACAGACCACCTTCAAAATATTGTTTTCAAGAAAGTTTAATTTCTTGAATTTTCTCAAATAAAATAATTTAAAAAACCTAATATACTGCCTGAGGTCAGTATTATAGAATTCTTTATTGATTTACCCTAATTAAACTAGCTAAGCATTAAATTGCACTTTAAGATGATTATCAAATTATATTGCACAAAGAAATGCACAAAGCATCATAGCAAAAGCATGTCTTCATCAAAGCAGTTTAAGGTTCGAGAAGTTTAAAGAGACCAATACAGTGGAGAACAAGAGGGGCACGGAGAGAAAGTGAACGGTTTCATACATGTTGGAAAGAAAACTAGCGAGAACAAACCCTCGAATCAAGCCCTCTTTAATAGGACAAGTCTTAGAATGGCTTTCCTTGCAGATTGCTGTTCATCTGGGCTAAGGAAACATTAATGCAATGACGCTCCACCTCTGAAGAGTACGTTTGAAAACGACAGACAGAGAAGAAATCAAAGAACACAAAGAAAAAAGCATGGGTGCCGAGAGGTTTATACTTTTGGTGGCTGATCACAGGGAGCTGTTTGACAAAAATGTGGAAAAAAGGAGGATTTGTGGCGTGCTATGTGAGCCACTGAGCAGCTCTTTTAATTCCTATCATCATCATAAAAAGCCAACTTTGATTGGTCGTTCTCCTTGTGAAAAATGGATATTTCACTCTAAAACAAAATATTTATTTTCATATTCCAAATACACCATCACGTTAAAAAAGGTCACTTTTATAAAATGTTCTTTCTGTTAAAATCACTTGGTAAAAACATTTTTAAAAGGTGCATATAATGTGTTTGTGCAACTGTTTGTGTGACGCATACCAAAACAGAGATCTTGAACTTTGTTTAGCAGATCAAAAGCAAAGATTTACCTTTAAAGGGTTAATAAAGGTATAAATGTTTAGGAACGCTCAGCTCTGAGAGTTCACCTTAGGCATTGGTGGTTTGTCTTTAAACTGAGAGGCCAGTCTCTCGGCTCTCTCCTGAATGCTGGGGGTATGTAAAGGCAAGTGATCATCGGAGTACAAAACCTCCCTCTGCCGAGAGAGAGAGATGCAGTCATTCTGCTGTGAATAATATCCATTGCTGAAAAGTTGTTTGGAGTTACAACAGTGTTATTCAATTAAAGATGGGAGCTCCATGCACATCTCCATGCTCAGCTACCTGATGCTGGAGGTCAGAAGAGAAGTCTGGCTGATCAGGACTGAAGCCATGGGTCAAAAGCCACTGGTCAATAAAGAACCGTGAAGGTTTTTTCATGACCTTCACAAAGCAATATGTGAAGAAATACACTATTAACATCAATAACTATGGATAGGTGAAATGTAGACATGTGAAACTCAAGTAAAAAAAATGAAAACTGTGGTTTGCTGCAGACTGTGGTAGATAAAAGCCTCTTTCAGGGAATGCTGAGTCTTAATCGCTCTACCTGGGGCTTGTCCCTTCTGTCCGGTTTGCCTTTAAACCTAGCGACTAGTGTCTCCGCTCGCTCTTGAATGCTTGGGATATGTATCTTGACAGGTTCTTTATCTTCCTGTGAAATGAAGAGCATGTTGAAAGCTGGTCTGGTATTTTGCTTGTGTTTGTTTTGCCCACAAAAACAGTGCAGTTTTGTAAAATCTAAAGTAAAGGAGAAAATCATTCAAAACAGTCCATGCAGTGGCTAAGGTTTCCCTGCAGAAACAAAGATCCTGTAATGCTTTCTCTTCTTCAACACCACCATTACACTTGTTTAACGCCGACAGGTTGCGAGCAGACAGAAATCATTTCCTCCCTCTCTACAGAAACAATCAAAAGTAAACAGTAAGAACCCCATGCATGTAAAACAAAAATAAAACAAAGCATGGTGATCCATTTTTGAGCTCTCTCTTTGAGATAAATGACAAACAACTTGCTGGTTAAAACATTCGTATGAACAATTCCATTTGAGACATAAACAAAAAATACATTTCCAAAATGAACTAGATGAAACTACACAGACGTAAAATGATTAAATATAAATGGAAAGCGGCATCATTCCTTGGTAAAAAGAACTTTGAGAAAAAAATAAATAAATAAAGCAATTTCAGACATTTCTGTTGGCATTGCAACAGATTTGAAGATGTGTATTGTATCTCCCGGCTCAAAAACTCAAGAGATAAAAAATATTAAGAAATAAACTCCTGTTTTTACTGTAATGTAGATAATAAAGCTAATTAGCTGTAGGTGACGCTGTGTTACGATCTTTTGCCTGATGTTTATTTTCTACAGTAATTTCTCCATTCTTCATTCTGATTTCTCTAATCAAGTTTAGGTAAAAAATATGACAAAAATGCATTTTTATTTTTTTAATTAGTTGCCCCATGTTCTTCGTTGTAGAAAGCCAATGTTTCCGATGTTTCAAACTAACATTTTTCCAAAAAAAGATTTAATAACCGCCATCAACCTGTGTATGTATTCTTTGCTATCGCATCAGTCTTTAGTTTAGTATCGTTTGAGTTCACTACCTTATTAAACAGAAATGGGAAAAAATACAGGAAATAAAGAAAAAAAGATGGGGGAAAGTAAACAAAGATCCAACAAAAGATCAAAGCAGGCTACCGCACATTCTTGTATTATTTGAATGTGCTTATTTGATTTATCCTGGTTGTTAAACTTTTAAAATATCAAATTCAAGAACTTCTAAAGAAACTTTAAGGTGAACTTTTTAATTTTCCTGCAACTTAAAGGTTTTATGGACAAAAAAAAAGGTGAATATAGAGGGAAGGTCCTTCTTTTCAATGGCATGTTTCAAAAAGTGAAACCTGTATGTTGTATTAGTTCACTCTACACAAATTGAAACCTTTCAAGGCTTTATGGCATAATCCACTTTTCACATTATTTTTTTTAAATCAACAAGATTTTTTTATCAGTTTTTATCAGTTTATCTGCTCTTCTGTTGTAAAATTTATAATTTTCACAAAACATTCTCATAACAAACAGAGAATGTTTGATATGTTTTTAATTTGTTTGTTAAGAACAGCCTTTCATAATATTAATTTAATATTAATCGTAATCATAATTCAAACTCCTGTTCAGAACATGAAATCCACTGACAGAACGTTGGTCCATATTAATACAAAACGTACCCACAATTTACAATCTACTCTATTACCACAATGTCATTGGCACTGAATGAAGAATGCATATTTGTATCACATTTTTAAAAATCTGACAACGCTTCCTTTGGAATTGTTAAAGGGGTGAGTAAAGGCTGTAGCCAACAACCACAAAATAAACATTTTTGAGGTTTGGTTATAATTGGTCAGATGGAAAAAGAAAATATTTTGGCCAATATTTTGAAAGAGTTTCAGATTTTCAAATTGTGTGAGGAAGACAGTAGCTGCATTTCAATCCACCTATTTTTATTTTCATTTTGGAACATTGCATAAAAACACCCTGGATGGAACCCTCAAGATGTGCATATACTGTATTGTGAAAATGCGCATAAAACAATTTTTTTTTTTGCTGAGGAAACTGGGGTGTGATGGGGCGGCATTAAGGGTCTAACCAATGAAAAGATTAAATTGCACAACACCTGAAAAGTTGTCTTGGTCATTCTAAAATTCCTTAGCCAAGGTCTGTCATCACATTGGTTCGGGATCATCACCGGATTCACAAACAGTCTACCGCCTCCAAAAGCAAGATGCGCATAATTCTTCTCTGTGTTCTAAGATGCTAGGAAGTTATTAAATATCAAAAGGGTCTTCTGCTAACACAGCATTTCTATTTTGGTCGAAAATATCAAATAAAATATGCATTATTCAAGTTTTGTAAATTTAATTTGGATTGTTGGATAGAAACATGGCCAATGGGTAAAAAAAAATTTCTGAGGAAAGATTTTCTGCCCTTCTGAGAAGGTAAAACTAAACACTGTTTACTTGCTGAATGAAGCTTCTGTTGGGAATGTGGAAATGTAAGCTATGAGTGGATAGACAACAGGAGAAGTTGTTAAAAGGAGTCCTAAAGGGGTGATGCTGAGGTTAGCGCAGGCACACAGGAGAGCGTCACCTGAGCATCTGGAGGAAACGATGAAGTGAATGAAGAAGATGAGGATGAGGAAGAAAGGAGAATGGTTTTCTTAGGGCAGCTCCTCAAGACCTCAGTCCCACTGTTGGCCTTCAGAGACACAAGAGGAGAAACTCCATCACACACCGTAATGTAACGTAAATAAACACAACGCCACCTCAAACACATTCCTTAGCTAAAGAATCTGATAACGCCGTCCAATCAGCTAAAACACACAAACAAAGCCTTAGTGTTGCTGAGAGAGTGGAACGCTCAGTTAGAGAACAAAGAACCACCCGATAAAAGCCTGAATCCAATCCAAAGACTACATACAAACAGACCTCCTATGCACAGCATCTAATGAAGCCATTAAAGCCACATCTACACCATTACAGTCTAAGAATGAGAAATATCAAAGCACCAGAACAATAAGCACAGCGTTCAGCTCATTCATCTCAAGCAAACTTGAAATGTAAGCAAAGCTAACTACAACACAGTGTGGGCAGATAGGTCACTAGGCATGTGGCTAAACAGGAAGCCGGTACTCGAAGGACTAAAGCATCACTTCATGGAATTAAGTGTGCTTCCAGTTTCTACATTTGTAACAGGATGCAGGGATACGCTGGAACCACTAGACAGGGGGTCGTTTCTACTACTTGTTTACCTGTTCTGGATTAATGGGGAGAGTTTGACACTTTAGCTTCTCTTTATAGCGGAAGCTCATCTGCTCCTGTAACTGTGTGCGCCTCTGAAAACATGTGAACAAAAAACAGCTATAACCTCATTCAAAGCAAAAACCATATGAAACTCAAGAAGAGTCAGTTTTAGACTCTTATTAGATGATGGAAGAATGCTTTCAGTAATGGAAGTGTGCATTGTTTATTTTCATCACTGAGTCAAATGGAGAAATCTAAATCAAATCCATATTTGGTGTGATCACCCAAACAGCAACAATACACTTGCACACAGTTTTTGAAGCAACTCGTCGGGTAGACTGTTCCAAACATCTTATAGAACTAACCACAGATCATTTGTAATCTCAGACACACTCCATGGTGTTGAAATCAGGGCTCTGTGGAGGCCATGACATCCCTTCCATGAAGTCTCTTCTTCTCTACAAGTTTCTAATGACTTTAGCTGCTTGTTTAATTGATTGTCCTGCAGAACAATGATTAGCCAATCATATGCCTCCCTGATGGCATAATATTTATTTGCATTTCTCAGCATTAAGAACACATATAATCACAACCAAATCTCTAACTTAATGTACAGAAACACAGCCCCAAATGTTCAAGGAACCACCAGCATTCTTCTTCTGTTTTGCTTGCAAATCTTCCATGAAGACCTCTTCTGACCAGACTCCTCCAGACAGTAAATGGGTGAATCATGCATGTACACTGCATCTACACTGATAATCAACTTTACGGTTTCTTTATGCTTGTACAAAAAAACTTAAACAGGACATCCTGAAACCCCAGTCTGCTGCGAAAAATTTGTCTGGAAGAGACCTTGTTGATGGAGAATAACTACCTTGTGTCTTCTTGCTCTGAACTATCTTGTCATCTGAACCTGCCTTTGCTATCCATTACTCACTCAAGTTTTAAGCATCTTACACAGTTGTTTCAGTTCATGACTGGGTTTCTAACAATGTGTGTCCTTGATCATCATTTGCACCTGTTTTGGTTTAATTGGTTGACCAAACACCTGACTATAATTCTTCAAAGTCCCTTACTATGTGAAATGTCATTCATTGAGACTGGCTTGAAGGTTGAGGTACTAAATATTAATTTTAGAATCTCTTATGTAGATTTTGGTTAACCACTGTGAATTTAAAATCTATAATATACCACTCTCTGGTGGGACGCATCTCAATATTAACACAGAGATTGAGTTGACTCACTCTATCACAAAACTTTGTGTTTTATTATATGGATTTAACTATATTTAACAAACAACTAAATACTTTTTTAAAATAGAAAATAGTGTTTAAAAACTGAAAATATCATTTTATCGAATTCATTATGTAGCTTCAATAATTCTCTTGGAACAAACGGCTCCACAATTTGGCCAGGCATTTGTCTACTAACAAAGCTAGTAGAGGTAAAAGGTCATGGGGTAAAAGGGACCAAATCAAGTGCTGCTGTAGGACACGAGAGCCATACAGAGTGGGAGATAAGAGGGTGTGGCAATGAGCTGGTGGTATTCTGCTGGACCCTCTGAGGGCCTTCACTGAGATCAGGAAGGTGGTTTAAACAGATTGCAACACAACTGCATCACCCTCCATTCCACACCACAGATCAAGATCTTCAACTAAAGTGACAAACTTGTAATTCTACTAGCTTTACATGTTTTGTAGCATTGCTCTCTGATAGGCTTTAGCAGATAAAAAAATCAACAGAAGGAATATCTGAACTGAATGCATGCGGAGAAGCTTGGAAACAGACCTCCTGAGATGCAATGGTGTGCCCTTCAGCTGGTATAGGTTCATGACCCCTTTAACATTTTTGACACTAAACCTGAGCATAATATCCTTCCTCTGATATTCAAGGCATTTCTACAGAATGAACGGCTGTTTGTGGTTATTCATTATAACATCTTAAAGGGATCTAACATTGAGGCAGACAGAGAAAATAAGTATTTACCTCTTCCCAAGTCAAATAAACTCCCTAGTTCTTTGTACATCATCAAATAAAGACATTAGCTGTTCTGAGAAATCAACAATACCAGTACAAAGTTTGCAACTTGTACTTTATTATAATGATAAATCTATATTTTTTATTGTATGAAAACTAACTGATATTGAATATTTTATTATTTTTAAAACAAACAACAGGAATAAAAGATAAAGACGATCGTAAATGGCAGGAAGTTAATTCAAGGTGTGATTGGAACCTAAGCACACTGGATGGTCCTGCACTCTTTACCTTCCTCCATGCAGGAAGCGGAGCCAGCGGTGTCAGTGGAGCCAGCAACACTGATTCTTTCAAGTATGGAGTGACTGGAGATGGGGTGAGAATGAGTCCCAAATTGGGCATGGAGCTCCCCTGCGATCAGTGGATCAAACATGATTGGTGAACTGACCAAAGGAAAACTAGAAAGCAGCAAAGTCACTAACATCCAAATGATGGCAGAAAAGAGATGAGACATAAGGATAGGCAGAAACTGGAAAATAAAGTTAGAGGAAGAACGTGAATAATGTGGAATATGTGAACATAAACACACAGAGATCATGTTTACAAGGAACAAAAGAATGAAACTGATTACACAATAATTATGTTTGAAGAAAAAAATTGTATTGTTTGTTTCATAAGAAACATGCAATATTTATAAAAAATATTTACAAATAAAAATAATTTTATGACAAAATAATGTGTATAATTTCCTATTAAAATCTGCACAATTGCAACAATCAGTATTACAAAACTCAAAGTTGGTCAAAAACTATTTCTGCAATATGACAAACATCGACAAAAATATTTAATTAAGAAGAAGTAAAAGTAAAAATGTAACCAAAGATTTTCTTACACTGAAAATATATCAGATTACTCATTTGATTAATCACATGAGAATAAAAAAATATAAACCCCTGATTGCTAAATTATGTAATAAACATAATTGGATAGTGAATCGACAACATTAATAAATATCTGCCTATAATTATTATTTACTTACTTAGTAAAAAGTAACCAACGCATGAAATTTGCAAGAAAAAAAAGTGCAAGTCTTAGAGAAAGTCCTCTCTAATGATAACAGAAATCTGAGATGGATAGCCAGGAATTCGCTAGGAAATCGATGGAGCTCGTCACCAGTGGTGGGCAGAGTGATCAATACTGGCCGTTACTCCTTTCAGGTTGCTTATTAATGACAGGGTGATGGACAACAAACCTATCTCACCATTTCAGAGGGAAAGGATTTCAAAATAAAGATAATCTGTTTCTGAAAAATATTGAATAAGAGTCATGAAAGAGTGATTTCTTTTTGCATTGAGGTTTTGTGCTTGCACTGAAGATGCAAGCCAATTTGCTCAAAGAGAAATCAAACATGCATGAGCTGCACCTAGTCCATATTTCAGTTTGCTGCAATCCTTTTGCTTTTCCTTTATCTGGATTTCAGCAGTCTGTAAAATGTCACCAAAGTCAGTTCCAGCAGCCAATCGCACAACAACTTTTCCGAGTCTTCCCAGATTGGAATCGCATGAATTTTTTTTGCCACTCACTCAGCAACTTACAGGTACTGTGACATCATGCGCATACCCTCTATTGCTCAAAAGCATTCTCAACTTCTGTCGCTTGTGACTTTGTGGCTGGACACAACCAAACTCGTCCCAAAGTCACAATTCTTCATCACAAATAAATGGAGGCACTGCATTTTGGTACTTCAGTTCACTGCAGTTTGTTGCTTCTGATGTGAACCAGACTTAAATGTTTGTTTGAATAACGAGACATTTAAAGTTATTCTAGCCATCTGAAGCAGGAAATGCTTGATCGCAATCTGACTAACCTGTCGTTTGAGTCCGCTGGCCTGTGGGGGTGCGTTCTCCTCAAATTTGGCCAGTAGCTGAGTAGCCATCGACTTGACTTTGTTGTTGTTTCCTGCTGCAGACGAGTCAATTTTCCGTTCTCCCAAAGCCGAAGAGATGGATGGCCTTTCATCTCGATTAACTCTCTGCAGCTCTTCCTAAGATGATCAAGCATTTAAGAATTCAGACAAGTACAAACACTTATGAACATGCTACATATCAAATAGAATCTTACATCTTCCGATTGTCCAGCCTGACTGGTCTTCCGTCTTTTCCCTTGTCCGTCCAGTTCCTTTTCTTTCTTATCCTATATGAGATTGAGCCTAAATATTTAATCTGTCAAATCAAAAAAGATCAATTAAATAAAAATGAATGATTACCTTGGGGTTTCTTTTGCGGGAGATGGCGATGCTTTGACCCAGCTTGCTGAGGAATGATATTGGTGACTTTGTGCTGGCAATCAGTGCAGCCTTCTCTTCAGGGCTCAGATTCTGGTTTTCTGAAATAAATAAATAGATTAATTAGTTTAATGTAAGTGTCAAATT
Source organism: Danionella cerebrum (assembly GCA_007224835.1). Taxonomy (NCBI): domain Eukaryota; kingdom Metazoa; phylum Chordata; class Actinopteri; order Cypriniformes; family Danionidae; genus Danionella; species Danionella cerebrum. Next base: position 64,891 of record SRMA01027430.1, on the reverse strand, counting down.
AGTTTTAACTTTCTACATTGTGATAAGGTTTTATTCAAAAAAGATTTGATTCCATTTCTGGAATAGGAGGCGGAACGCTGAGGCAGAATTATTCGTAACCTTCCACCACTTCATTTCCATTGGTCGACATAGTTTTGCAAAAATAAATATTGAGAAAAATCTAATTTGCCAAATGCTTGCTTAAAATGTAATTAGCGTTTACTTTCGTCTCCTTTAAGGCAATGAAATGAGAAGTAGTTTTTATTAATTCGAGTTTTGTATACTATATGATTGTACTTCATGTGCAAAGCTTTGTCAAAAATTACTTTAAAAAAAGTTCTAAAACCTGACTTAAGTGCTAAGATTCAAGAGTTCTCTGGAAAGCAGATAAAACAATTAAACTGGGACAAAGAAGCAATTAAATGTGATAAAGTTAATATTTTGACTGTTTTACTGTAGCCTGTCTATTTAGTTGTTTGTCATGTCCTGAAGTGTATTAATACAAATATTGAGCTAGGAAGATGAAAATGTAGAGGAAGCTGATCTTAATGCAAAACCAACCAATGGAAGTAAAGGAAGGGTGAGTTTTAGTGCCTTCCCTCTCATCGGCCACTAATAATGCAGGGAGGGCGGGATATATACTTCATCGACCAATGGAAATGGAGAGGAGGAAGAATGACAAGAAAATGCTGAACATCGTTACTATCCCATTATAGTAAGAATTTGATAATAAATTTTTGCCAGGTGCCAGAATTTTGCCCTCAAATCAACATAAAGTTTAAGACAAATATTTTCTGAGAGAATAATAATGAGTAAAACAAAAGATCAATGATCTGTTGAGCACTAACTGTGCTTCTTGAACTCACCACCAGGCGGCACCGTGTCCTTGAACATCTCATAGAACTGGCTGAGGTACATCACCATAGAGAGTTTGTCTGGTTCCACCACGACAGACATCTCCTTGCCGGTCATGATGGGAGAGATCCCAAACTCTTTCTCAGCCACGTCGAAAGCCAACTGACTGTTCTTCTCGACATCTCTCTCCTCAAGCGCGTCAAAGTCACTGTGTTCGTAAAACAAAGCACGAAACACATTTATGCACCTGATCTTGTTCCTCATTGCAGTCATTTGATGATTTTGTAAGCTTTGGTAAACTGAAGAAAAAAAAAACTAGGAACAACTTGATTCTTAGGCAGGTATTATTAAATACAAGGCAAACTGAATAATGACTTTTGTAACATCTTTTCAAGCAAACAAAAACACATCTTTATTGTCATGGTCACATTAACACGCACAAGTCTGTGCTTTGTTCATTCAGGCTACAACCCCAAATCAGAAAACCCCAGAATGGGCTAAAAAAAAAAAAAAAAAAAAAAAAAAAATCAACATAGTGATTTGTAAATATCCTTTAACTTGCATTTCTTTGTAGACAATGTAAACACAAAATTCTGGTAAACTTGTCATTTGTAAATACGTATCCTTTCATTCTGACCGAAGGCAATTACCACTTTACAAGGCTGCAGTTTATTTTCACAACACTAAAAAGTTGTTAAGGACTGAATAAACCAAGTGATGAAAAGTTTCAGGTGTAACTTTGTTCTATTCCTCCGGCAAACAGATCATAAGGTGGGCAACAGCACAGGGTCTTCAGAGACTACTACCGTTGTACAGCGAGGACATTGTAACGCGTGCAGAATAGGGTTTGGCATTATACTGTTGAAATCCAAATGGACATCTCTGGCAAAAAATCACTAAATCTGCTACTGAAATTACATAACTCTTTGCTGAATTTAACCTTTTCAAGAGTTCAATAAAAACAAACAAACAATAGTATGAAATGATGAGTAACCCACATAACCCACAAACTAAAACTGAACAAGGAAAGGCTGGATGAGTAAAACTTTAAGAAACATAGTCTGAGATCAAAACTAAGGGGATGGTTCCCTCTTCTGGTGAGCTGGATTGTGACACAAACTATTCATGTCACTAAAAACACCAAATATTAATTAATAACATTGTAAATTAAAATGGCTCATTGTTTTTTTTTAATACATTTTTCTACCAATTTGATGGTGTTCCGTGAAAGTGTCACTTTATATTTTCAATGGAAAATGGAGGACATATTTACCTCTACTTACTTCCTCAGACATTTGAATCATAGCTTCTTTGATATTTAACATATCCGTTCTGAAATTTGACAATTTCGACATGTCATGGAGTGTCATGTCATATAACATTTTATTATGTTTGGATCAAAATTCCAAGTAGAAATCTTAATACACACACACAACACAACACAACACCTCTGGTAGCCTTTTACGATATCTTGTCAGAGGAACATATACTGGTACATATCTCTTCGTGACGCAAAGACAAGCAGATGTGTGTTATTCGTTAACCACCCATATATTTAAATATGTTAATGAGCTCGCTTGAAGTAATAAAAGCAACTTTTCCAAAACTAAACCGTCAGAGTGATTGGCAGTGGTTTTGAAAGAAGAGGAAGACTTTATTTGGAAGTCTGTCTTATTTGGAAAATTTGAATGCAAGAGTTTGTCTGATGCAGAGAATGTTAAGGTTCTGAAAGTGGCAAAAAAAATTCATGAAGAAAAGTGTTACACTCTTAAGACATACTGTGCTTTCAGTCATAAGAAATAATCATCAGGGGCCTGTGATTAAACATCACATATACAATTAGTTAAAGCTAACTCATGGAAATTTTTATATCAGACAACACCATCTCATCAGTTTATCCTGAAACATTCCCGTCAATAATACCTATTTTAAAATAATTATGACCCTTTTTATAATCCTCATCATCACTTGTAGAATTCGATCTGAATGGCTTGTTGGGTTTTTTTTTTTACATTGACAGGCTCTGGGTCAGTGCTAGACCAATAAACTTAACTGAATGACAACTTAATGAACTATAAGAGTTGTCCAAAGGACAAAAAAATGATAAAAATTCATTTACATACAGAGGCCCCAGGCCACTATGTATGATTAGAGAATGAGTCAAGCTCAGCATTGGGAGCAGGACAATATAAAAGAGACAGACGCTATTTTTAAAGGTGAGAATTGGAGACACCTGTGATGCAAGGTAAATAATGTGCCACTGACCTAAAAAATGTAATAGCATGACGACTTTACTTAACAGACCAGTTTCTCCAAACAAACCAAGTTTTTCCAATTAGTTGCTGATGCATTCTGTAACTGTTGAAACTAAACTGTGCTGGGCTGTGACACTAGCTCTGCTACAACACCATGCATCTGAATGAGGAAAGCATCCCCAAAAAATCCACTAACACTGCTTTTAACAGACAATGGAGACTAGTTTAACTGAACATAACAAACATGCAAAGCCATAAAAGGTTACCATAAGAGAAAAAAAGCTCATTCTAATGCACAGTAAGGCTTCAGAGGCCAGTGCAAGAATGACTGCTGCAAGGATTTCTTTCTTTTTTTGGACATAATATCTACCCCAGCTGTTCTTTTACTGGAGCGTGATGATTGCACCAGAAGAGCGGGCCAAGTAAATATATACAACACAGTAAACAAAGCTATAAATAGCTCATCAAATTAATGAGGCGAAGACAATTTAAGGGTCCAGTTGAAACATTGTGAACATATGAACATTGACGCAGTGATTTAAAGTGGAATTTTTTATAGAGTGTTCAGGTGTCTGTGGAGAAAAAAAAGATGGCTTAAAATAGAGTTATGGCATACTCAATTCAGTCTGTGGCATACATATTCCATTTGGCAGCTACTGTGTACATATGCTGCAGTGTTTTTCCAATTGGGGAATTCTACAGTCTGCCGTTATTCCACCATAAACGCTGATAAAAGACTACTCATCTTCTTTCACTAATATGTATTCAAGCTTCTTGTTAAACTATTCCAATAAGTGGATTGTCAGTCAATTTTGTGGATTTTTTTTTATAAACAAATTGAGCAATGTTTCAAACACAATTTCAAACACAACAAATCCTTATTTTCTCAAACTAATTTTTTCTTTTTCAAACAAATCTAGCATGTTCCCACACAATCTGCATTGCAAAAAACTCTTCTCGCCAACAAACATACGCCAATTTTTAAAAAGACTGGCATAAACTTAGCTGGGAGGATAACCCGCATGATTTTCTCCAAAACTAGGCTAAATCCAAGACAGCAGATGGAGCCAAAAGTCAATTTACTAAATTATTACGTTGTAAGAGAAACATGTGCTCAGTTTAGTCATTTTCCCTCAGATAATATACTAGATTAATACATCTCCTCTGTCTCCAGGCATTAGTCAAAATCAAGTGACAGCCAACATTTCATTGTAATCCCATTTTAAGCAGCTGAAACCATATATATCATGATATAGTGATTACTCCCAAAAATATCAGTTTCTTTCAAGGTCTACATCATAACAAATACCACTATAATTTTACTCGAAAGTGAGTGAAAAGGTGAAAATCCCATGAAAATGTAAAAAACCAATCGTTTTGCTGATGAACAGGTAAACTTTAATACATAATTTTCAAATTAATGAACATGTCTGTCTATTGATCTGGTGTTTAAGATCATGTGACTCACCATTCAAAGCAACGTTTCTTTGTAAACTTGCAGAATGCTGGATGTAAATGCTAAAAACTGGTTTATGTTTATGCTTTTCCCATCACTAAGAATTCAGATATGTCAGCACATCCCTTGATGAAAGAGGCAAGGGTCTATCAGGATCCCAGACACTCAGAAAGTTTTCATGTACAAACATTGATTACAAGCAAACAGGTCTGAGGCGAGGCTGGTTAGAATAGAATAGAATAGAATAGAATAGAATAGAATAGAATAGAATAGAATAGAATAGAATAGAATATTTTATATTTTCTGCAGAATGGACAAGAAATCTGAAAAAATGTAATGTAAACTTATGAGAACAACTGTACATAAAGTGATACATAAATGTAAATGCTCATACATATAAGCTATTGGGGAGTCTCATACCGTCATTTAAGTACGTAGGAAAAAAAGGTTGGGGGGAAAAAACAGTAACCTATATTTAAAACTGTGTGGAAAAAAGTCAGTTTAAATGTGAAAAACTCCTGCATCTGAATAAATGGTATCAACTGAATAAATGGTTGGGATCTGTATGAGCAACATTGCACTTACATGAGGTCTGGTCTGTATCGGTGGATGAGTGCACACAAGGCAAGGCCGCTCTTCCACGACATGGTGAGATCAGAAACACTGACCCCTCGGTATCCCTCCGTCTGCCTCTGACACCAGTTTAGCAGCTTACTGGAGCGCACGATTGACTCTGAAGGGGAAGAAAAGTCAATCAGTGTCTCTTGAGCAAAAAATGTGCATACCAGCCAACGGAATGTACCAACGTCTAGAGGGAATGCAGTTAGTCACAAGACCAGCGCAGCCTGTAGAACTTTCAAAATGCTTTTCATTCCTGCTTGAGAAGTTACGAAACATTTAACAGTTTACGGTTTGAGAAAATTCAACCAATATCTGTTAGTGCATCGATGCATTTATTACCAAAGCATGTCAAAGTACTCTTAGTGATATATAGCTCTCTGTAAAGCCTGCAGAACGACATGCATTTGGAGGCATCCGCAAAATTACCTTGTAATTGCTTGTCAAGCAGAATGTCTAGGATAAGAATAGATTAGTTATAGACATTTACAATACATGATTTCCACCTAAATGGTAATAAAATTATGGAAATTCAAGGAAGTGTAATGTTCAAGTGCATTTACAAACCATTTCGACTAAGTTTGTTAGTTGAGGTGTTGACTACATTCTCCATGTCGACGCGCAAATCCCTGTTCTCTCCGGTGTCTAACAGATGCCGCACCTGTGGAAAACGACACAGTTTCAAGTTTAGACTTCAGGGCACCAAAAGTATCACATCTAGCAATGTAAACTATAACAATACAGCTCAGGTGCTAGCAATAATTTATTTACTTTGAATATGAAGACTTTTTTTTTTCCAAAACGCTATAACTCCATTTTGATGAAATTGAGTAAAAATGTGCATTTTCTTTAGCACAACAGTGGTTTGAGGCAGCTACTGTATACATAAAAGCACCTCAAAGTCACACAAATATAAACATTTAAGATCCAGATCGATACAATAACAAAAAAATGATACAACAACAACAAAAAACAATACTGAACCAAGTGGCAGGTTTAAGAATAAATTGGTAAAACGGTGTCAGGATCCACACGCAGGTGTTGGACTCTTTGTGGAATGATTATAAAACTATTAAAAACTTTTGCTGCAGATGACTGCCGCCATTTTTACACCTCCGCAGCACCTCATCTTCTTTGCACCGTGGCTGGTTTAGAGACGTTTTGGGGAAACACTTAAGTGACGTTTATCACGGTTTGGAGAGGACTTCATTACACGGAAAGTATTGTTCTTTTTGGAAAATTCATTACAAGCTTTTCACAAGTAAACTTCATATTTGGCACTAACTAGTTTTTTTTTATTATTATTATTATTAAAAATGGAGATTATCTCATCTTGGAACAAAACTTCTCAAAGTCAGAAAAAGTGAAGCAGGCTGTGCAGTGAGCGTATATCACAAACCATATCAGATCTGTAATCAATTTGGATTTCTAGGATGTCACTGTTGAACTAAAATCTTTAAAAATTTCCATAAATTATGAAAAGTGCACATAATGCTCTCATCGCGTAGAGCTTAATGACTTGAACGGTTTCTTTTGTCACCTGGAGCCCTTCAAATAATGCTTGTTATGACACAAGTGGCTGATTACTAATGTCATTTGAGTAGAAACGCACCTGGTTGGGTCTCACTTGATGAAGACTGATGTTGGGGTACCGTGTAGTTGGGTCCACGCTGTACTGGCTAAAGTTCTTACTCACATTCTCTGGTGTCGTCTGAGGCAGTAGCCTATAGATAGTTTCCCTAAAACCAACCAAAGCAATGGTAAAGTAAACAAAAAAGATTTGTCTTTCCCTACAGAGATCATCTAACAAACATGCTTCTTACAAGATGAAGAGTGCTTTGCAAAAAGCAGTACAACAACTAAGCAGGAAGAAAACAAGCACCACAGTAAACGATGGCCTGCAGGGATTTGTGATGTTTACTGCAGAGTTTCAAGATGCAATCACTGGAAGCCTCATCAGTGGTGCTGTGCGGCAGTAGATGTGAATCATAACATTACTCTTAAGGCATGCATCATACGGAATAAGCACAACTGCATTTTTCTTAGTCTCCTGAACATTTTTCTTGTACATTTATATTTCAGTGACTACTTTTTTATAACTGTAATATTAAAAAATAGATTTTTGTTTACAATTTAGAGGTTAGACCTGTGCAATACATGTATGTGAAAAATAAATAACTTTGGATTGCAGACAGCAACTTAAAATAAAGTTTAAGAATATTATTTTTGTGGTTATTCAAGAATTTGGAACATTTGACTAGATTCATGATTTAAGTGGGGTCATGAACGGAGAAACCTCAATGTGCTAGATTTTGTGGCACATAAGAGCTAATCGACCAGTAAGCTTCATAGAAACTGCTTTTATTAGAGCCAATGAGAAAGTGACCCAAGATACAGATACACATCACAAGCAGACATTAGACGGGTAATGAGCGGTATATTCACAGCTTCGCCTTCAGTCGTTACATATATATAAAATCCCACTAATTTTTAATCATGTAGAGCACCTGTCTTACCTTTCAGCCAGCACCTCGAGAGGGGAGCTTCCGTGAGCCCAACTGCGCACCATCCACGCTGCATCCATCGCTGCCAAAAAACCTCTTGCTATTCCAGTGCCCATCGGCCAGAAAGGCTTCACACCAAAACAACCACATTTTTATCAGTCAACTCATTTCTCTTGCACCGCAGTGATAACTATGCAGCTGTAACATTTCTGTTAAAAGTCAAGGATCGTCACTTTAGAGACAATGGAACAACTACTTTCCAATCGTAGACCAGTTAGTTGTGGTTGACTAATCTTTTATTTCCACCACTTGCTTTTATTTATTTATGTGAGAAAATGTACTTTTACAAGCTGGAATTCATCAAAGGAAGAAGAGTAGGAGAAGAGCCAAAGGAGAGGAGTAAAAGCCAATTTACTGACTCAGAAATGGAAAACACCATCTGAGGCTATAAAAGTAGGTCAAACTAATTCAGAACTCAATCAGGAGGTTTTCCTCTCACCTCAAGAAGGCTGTCTCCCACAAGAGCTACAAGTAGGTTGTGTCCATTGCGTTGGCGGACAAGGGCTGCATTCTCCGAGGCGTACATACAGGTAAAATCAAACATGGCGACGTCAGGTTGACCATAATGGTTGATGGCAAAGTCCAGCGTAGGCAGCTGATGGTTAGTGGAGAAATCTGCAGCCTCCCTGGCGTAAGAGAGCAAAGCTTTCTGGTCCACATTGGCTCTGGAGAGCAGCATTTCTGTGTCTGCATAGTCCTGCATCACAACAGAAATTATTATTATTATTAAAAAAGTATTAATCACAAAATAAACTCCATCTTTTATCAAATTCAAGATCCAGTGTTGGATCTGCAGCAATACAAGCCTAGACTACCGACACTTCCTACAGAAGTGGTCCCCAGGCCAGCCAACAAACCCAGTCATTCCAGATTATCCCTGAGGCCTCATCTTGGTTAGACCCATCTTGAACACCTCCTTTTAAAAACATCCATACGTCATCAGAAATCTTACAATCATGCATCGAAATCTTGGAAGTGTCTATATACATTGAAAAGCATTACTGAGTAGGGCTGGGCGATATGAAGCAAAAAATATATCTCGATATATTTTGCTATATCTCGATATACGATATATATCTAGATTTCTTTACAGGATTTATAACCACCACCCCCCCCCCACCACCACCCCAAAAAAACCCTACTGCAAAAAAAAAATAATAATACAAATGTCAAAGTCGTTTTTTATTGAAGCTCAGAGGTGCTTCTGCAAATTTTCTTTCAGAAATCCTTGTATACATATTATAAAACAATAAAGAAATACATATTGCCTTTTCATTCAAAAATAAAACAACTAAAAAACAGGCAGTGAATAGGAACAAAGTGCTCCTGTAACATTTAGGATATAAACAAAATCCCTGATAACATAAATAATAATTTAACTGTAAAATAATACACATTGCCTTCTTTTCATTCAAAAATAAAACAACTCAACTCAAGCTCATCTTTGCAGGACCTCTGTTGTAAGTAACCTTTTCCAATTCAGCACCAAGCCGCGCTCTCTCTGTAGTGTACAGTCGCGGGAGTTCCTGTCTCGAAAAGTAATGCCGACTAGGTAAACTGTATCTGACTGGGATCAAGTGTTTTTAGCATACGTTTAAAGCCACGTTGTTCAACGACTGTATGTGAAATGCCACGGACTCTACCATATTATGTTTGTGTGTTGCCCTTTAAGAGCTGCGCCCCAGAGCCCTCAGTGTGTGCGCTGCAGGTGTGTGCGCATGCGCGAGGAGAGTTAGAGAGAAGTGTGTGCGCTGCTCTTCTCCTGAAACCGCTACCCTAATATATCTTGTTTGCTTTTGTTTTTGTGATGTAATTTTCTTGTGACGCTGAAGCTAACTATAAAGGTTTGAGTTTGGGATGATGTGTTCGTCTTGAGGCTCCTTTTTTTCACTGGCTATCCGGCACAAGCGTCACACGCTCTGTCTTTCATATTCTACACTCCGCGTTATAAAATTGTGGAGATTAGTTGAACTTTGGTTGGCAGCAACTTTCACGGCAGTAGACATCTGTCTGTTGTTCGTCTGACGACTTAAAACCAATGTATTTCCATATAATGGAGCCAGCTTTTTTTGCAACAAGTTCTGTAGCCTCCGGGCTGGTTGCGGGCGCCGCCATGTTGAATGAGATGACAGGCAAGGGGAGGGGGAACAAAAGCAAGGAGGCGCGGACAAGCACAGCACAGAGAAGGCAAACAAGCAAATTGGAGAAATTAAATATAGACATTATATCGATATGTACGATATGCAAGAATTCATATCGAGTTTAAAAAATATCGAGATATATTTTAAATATCGAGATATCGCCCACCCCTATTACTGAGCCAGCTCATCTAACCACAACTCTTTCACCAAGTACTTTACGGCCACAACATGACTTCACCGATAACAAACTGGTCTAGAAGTCATGGGGCCATTGAAAGGATTCTCTAATGTAGCTCTGGTTTGGTTTGTAATCGTTATCATAAAACATTGTGAGGTGGGTTCTTGAGTGGAGTTTGTTTTGTCACCTTCTTGGCAATGGTCTTATGGTTCATTCCAGTTTTTGTAGCTCGACAATTGTATTCCTTGCAGCTCATTGGTCTCAAACTTCGAAACGCAGCTAACTTGTTTTTTTTTTTTTTTTTTCTCCAAGTGGATTTTTCAACTAACTTGAAATTTCTAAAATAAGAAATCATCAATGTAGCAGTGTTTTAAACATAACAAAGAGGTTTTTGATCATATGAAACATCTCCCACTGTTCTAAAACTAGAGATCTCCGTTAGCCATATAATTCAACCTTGAGTGGTTGTAGGAGTGGTAATGGGATATTTGAGAGCCTTTTTCCTCTCTGATTCATGTTGCAACGTGGAGAGACTGTTTGTTTCTGCTGACAGTCTGGCTCTGAGCACTCTCAGTCCAGACACTCATTTAAAATGCCTGCACTTTCTGAACTATTGAAGGCAAGCACTTATTCTTTAGTGTTTTATTTTCCAAAGGGAAAAAAATAAAAACAGCATTGCTTTTTTCACATTAACTGGTATTATTTGTAAGCTTAGTTATCTCAGTTGAACTGTGGTAGAGGGTGAGTGTGTGAGCGAGGGCCAGAACGGAGGCTCCCTGTTAATGATTCATCAAATTTGGCAGTGCTTTTAACAGAGCAGAAGAGCTCATTGTGTATAAATGGGAACAGAGTGTCCTCTCGCGGTAATGATTACTTACACTCATTTGAGCTAAAACTAGAACAAAAATGAAAATCATAGTGAAATATGTTACATTTAAGAAATGTTCAAATACAGTAGAACAAAAATATTTTTTTAAACTATTTTCATCAATTCACCTGTAAGAGAATGTTAAAAAATCATGGATATACCCTTTAATCTAAAAAAAACAACTCTCTGCTGTTTGATAAAAAAAAAACACCCAGATGAAATCAATCAGGCTCAAATCTATCCATTGTGGCAAGGCCGAAGACTCTTGGCCACCAAGGACAAAACTGTAGACCTGCACAAGGTTTGAATGGCTACATGGTGCAATAGTTGGAAAATGGAAGAAATTTATCTCACTTGGGACTGGGGCTCCAACCAAAGTCTGACTTTATAAGTATCAATGATGCTGAGAAGAGTGTGCGATCATCTTAGAACTACAAGGGAAGACAATCAATGATCTAAAGAGAGCTGGAACCTCAATTGATACCATTAATATGAAACTGGGCCATCATGGATATCACACTAGGCCGTCTAGTTTTATACAGAACAGTATAGTTTTATACTATACATATTTGTATACATTATGTCAATTGAAATAATGTTACTACATCATGAGGGCTGCTTGATTATTTCTATTCTGGGGTTTGGGGTCTCATGCATCAGGGTGGTATATACACAAAAACCTGGTGTACATCAGGCATTGTACTCAAGTTATAATTTATTATCAGTGCAATAAATGTGGGAATGAGTGTCTCCCCTTTTTGTGTCTGGCGTACGTTCATTCTGTTATTTAATTTATCCTTTGGCAACGTTTTGTACTATTTACTATTTATGGACAGGAATGTTTAATTTACATTACACTAGAAGAGAACCTCTGACAGACCATATGATCAAATTGTTGCACATTAAGTTTGGCAATGGTAATGGTAGTGTTCCCAGTCATTCAGACAATGTAGCAGGAACTTAAATACAAGCATCAAAAAGTCTGGATGTTGCGTCTAAGGTAGTCTTGTAGTCAAGACCACCTTGACCGAGGCAAAACCAAAATCGGAATAGCAAATAATAAATAACAATATGCTGCTGATTAGGTATATTTAAAGAGAGATGGTAAAATAAATAGCCTATAACATAGTTTTATTTGATGAAGGCACTTTCCCAACCCTCCCTATTCTCTCTCCTCCTCATTTCCTGTCACTCTCCACTGTCCTTTCACTTAAAATATAAATCAATAAAGGCTACGGCTTTTTTTGTTTTAAATATAGAAATAACCAGGACACCTGTACAGCCAAGACAGAGATCACAGAGTCGAGATTGTAACCAGATCGAGATACTAGAAAATTCGTCACTTCAACACAAGCCTAGGGTTTCCTTAACCGGTTATAGTCTAAAAGGATGCTGATCAATGGCATTTCAGAAGAACTGGAGGCACGTGTTTATTGGAGTGAGAATAACGTTCATTCTTGTTCTGCAACTTAAACCAAGAGTCTTGACCAATTTCATTCTTCATTCTTTCATTTTAAAAGAAACTGAGAACTGCTAACGTGGAAAGGCCAAGATAAACATAGAGCAAGATGTGAGAATAAAAGAATGGAATTTGATATTTAAAAAAAAATAATAATTAGTGAAAAAGGTCATGCTTTGATCACTCACATGTAAAATGACGCCCTTCTCCAGTAAACTCTGCTTTTTGGCAGTCATTACAAAGTAGTGGGTGTCATCCTTATAGTAGACAATGTTTTCCAGGTCAATTCCTGTGGAGGCAAGCCAACAGAGACAAGATGAGAGGAAGGGAGGGAAGGAGAGATGGAGGAGGAGATGTGACTGGCAACATGTCAATGTGAGGGAACCGAGAGAGAGAGAGAGAGAGAGAGATGTTTGTATCCGCTCAAAAGAGTAATTAAAATCAATCTGTTCAGTAGATCTCAGTGCCCACTCACTCGATCAACGAGGGAGAGGGAGAGAGAGAGAGAGAGAGATTATGCGGCTCAGAAAGCAGCATCAAAGAATGCTAACTCAGCACAATAACAAACTGAATGCAATCCAGATTTCTTTTTTATATTTATGAACTGTTCATTTTAAACAGATTGTAAATTATGTGAAAATATCTTGTTCTGAGTTCTAAAGTTACTTTTCCAACATCTTTCGCCACAGACTTTATCAATATGATAATGACGATGAAAAGACAGTTTTTTTATGTGGTTTGGCTGTTCAGGCAAATGGAAAAACAGCATTGGGTCACGGATGCAAATGCGAAGAAAGTAAAAAATGTACCTGTGGCTTCCCTCAAGTCCTGGAAGAACTTCTGGTTAAAAATGAAGGCCACTCCGCTGATCTCCTCCACCTTTGCTTCTGCAGTTGTGTTGCGGTTAATGAAGTTTGCTGTGATGGCAATAGCAAGTTTTCCCCTGAACTCCTTCCTCCTAAAACCTTGAGATGTCAACAATAAGGAAAACACATAAAACCTTGGGAAAAAAATACTTTAAAAGGGAAGTTTAGTAATGCACATTTTTGTTTTGTAATTTTAATTTTGATATATACACACACACATATATGTATATATGATATAATATTTATATTTATTACACTTATATTTATTTTACGTTGTGAACTCATATTTGTGGTTTTTTGTTTGTGCAGTAAACCTATATTTGTGGGGGGGAGGACGGGTTACATTTATTTACGTTATGAATAATATTTTTGTTTTGTTTTTTGTAGTGATCCTATTTTGCAATTTTTATATTTATTTATGTTGTGAACTTATATTTGTGGGTTTTTTTTATTTGTGTAGTGAACCTATATTTGTGCTTTTTACATGCATTCTCTAAAGAATTACATGAATTCTTTACAGAATTCTCTTGTCATCCCCCTGGAAAGCTCTTTCAACCTTTCAAAAGAAACTAAAAACTCTTCAGAGAGCACTAATAATAA